>JACEFZ010027519.1:240000-370000 GCA_014155875.1 Cepaea nemoralis | reverse complement strand
CAAACTCAAAAACGTGACTTTCTTGGCATCTGTAAAGAAGGTAGTTTGCCATTGCTTTGCTTCTTAGCCGTGACCATACTGGTCGATGACCGTTTCCACACAAAAATAATCCTCTACCTACCGTTGTAACATTGGAGAACATAGCCTACAACTATCTGTCGGCCGCTCTTCAACTTCATCCATCACCTGCAATTACTTATACCCTTAGAAACCGTGTTTCTGGGATCCATCCATCCAGCATGTGCCATGCCGATAAGCGTGGGCGGTCATGTGTTACCATCTCACTCGATCGCCAGAGTCGAAGATCAGCTGTGTGTTCCTGTCTCGACCATGTCACGTGGCCAAGCCATCCAGGTATTTACTTCTCGGCCTTCCCCTTGGTCTCTTTTCTTCGATCTTGCCAGTTGTTACCATCAGATGTTTTTCAGCTTGACTGCTCATTGTCCACGCTTCACATTCATACAAAAGTACAGGTTCTATGTAGCACTTCAACACTCTTTTGCTCGTTTCAATTGATATCTTTTTATTGGTCAGAATGTTTTTCATCTTGCAAAAGGCCACCTTCGCAATGGCAATTCTTGTTCTAATCTCTTCAAGGCATCTCCCATCAGATGTTATGACTGATCCGAGATACACACATACAGTGTACCCTATGAGTGCGCACAACGAAAATTAACTTGAAGGAAAGACCGACATGGCGTTAAGTGAACAAATAATCTTGTCTAAACTTGATATAGCAAGAGTGTTATGGCGATCAATATTGAATGTTTCCGATAACGGCTTTCCCTGCGTGTGAATAAACGCACACAGATACACAAACACATACAAGCACGCACACACACACACACACATTGTGCGTCTTTAATACGTTTTAAACATGTAACGATATGCTACTGTCTTTACTGCATCTGATAACATGTAATATATTACCGTCTTTAATAAGTCTTAAACATATAATGATTTCTTACCGTTTTTAGTAAATCTTTAAAATGTAATATATTACCCTCTGTAATAAGTTTTAAACATATAATGATATGCCACCATCTTTAATAAACATACAATGATATGTTATAGTCTTTAATACGTCATACAGACTCACACACCCACATATGCAAACACACAAACATTGTACTTAGTCACGTGTCTTTCACACAGTAGTTGCCAGACGTGTCTAATAATTAGTACATGCAAACACATAACGCATTGCATACACATTATTAAGTTCCTCACAAGCACTGCTATCAGCTACCGGTGACTGTCACTCACACTTATACTCTCTCTCTCTCTCTCTCTCTCTCTCTCTCTCTCTCTCTCTCTCTCTCTCACACACACACAAGCACACACCAATTGCAGTAAGCTTTGGATGAGTCACACACACACACACACACACACACACACACAACACACATAAGCACACATAAGATTGCATTTTTACGGTTGACCCCCACCCCCACCCCCCCACCCCCTCCCACACATCCAGACAAATCTGATCCAACATCCAATAATTCACGTGTACGCACGCACGCACGCACGCACGCACACACACACACACACACACACACACACACACACACACACACACACACATTGTACTCAGTCTCATACATTGTACCTTATTTATAGTGATCGACTCATATATTGTGCCCTATTTCTAGTGATAGCATCATACATTGTCCCTATTTCCAGTAATCGACTCATACATTGTCCCTATTTCCAGTAAAGGATTCATTTATTGTCCCTATTTCCAGTAATCGACTCATACATTGTCCCTATTTCCAGTAATCGACTCATACATTGTCCCTATTTCCAGTAATCGACTCATACATTGTCCCTACTTCCATTAATGGATTCATTTATTGTCCCTATTTCCAGTAATCGACTCATACATTGTCCCTATTTCCAGTAATCGACTCATACATTGCCTCTATTTCCATTAATGGATTCATTTATTGTCCCTATTTCCAGTAATCGACTCATACATTGTCCCTATTTCCAGTAATCGACACATACATTGTCCCTATTTCCAATGATTGTCCCTATTTCCAGTGATCGAGTCATACATTGTCCTTAATTCCAGTGATCGTCTCATACATTGTCCATATTTCCAGTGATCGACTCATATATTGTCCCTATTTCCAGTGATCGACTCATACATTGTCCCTATTTCCAGTGATCGACTCATACATTGTCCCTATTTCCAGTAATCGACTCATACATTGTCCCTATTTCCAGTAATCGACTCATACATTGTCCCTATTTCCAATGATCGATTCATATCTTGTCCCTATTTCCAGCGATCGACTCATACATTGTCCCTATTTCCAGTGATTGTCCATATTTCCAGTGATCGAGTCATACATTGTCCCTAATTCCAGTGATCGTCTCATACATTGTCCCTATTTCCAGTGATCGACTCATATATTGTCCCTATCTCCAGTGATTTTCCCTGTTTCCAGTGATCGACTCATACATTTTCCCTAACTCCAGTGGTCGACTCATACATTGTCCCTACTTTCAGTGATCGACTCATACATTGTCCCTATTTCCAGTAATCGACTCACATATGGTCCCTATTTCCTGTGATTGTCCCTATTTCCAGTGATCGACTCATACATTGTCCCTATTTCCAGTGATTGTCCCTATTTCCTGTGATAGACTCATACATTGTCCCAATTTCCAGTGATCGTCTCACACATTGTACCCTATTTCCAGGGCTCCACTCTCCACCCTGAAGAGGTAGAAGGTAATACTTGTTCCAGTGACCCCAAGAGCTATGCCGACGGTAGCACAGCTACTGGTAGGGTCTCCCATGTCGGACAGGTCAAGGGGTAGGGACCAGACGAAGAGAAACACCAAGTGCTGTCTTGTAGGTAGACTGGAGACAGTCAAAGGCAAGGGAAAAGCAAACCCGAAAAACAACTTGTAGAAATCAGATGTACAGAACCATATGTTTGAAGAAACAGTGCAGCGTAATTCACTTGATGATGATGATGATAAACTCACAATCTTTCAGTGGATTCTTAACCAATCAAACAGCCAGCCAGCCAATCAACCTACCAGTCAGCCAATCAGCCAGTCAACCAGTCAATCAACCAACCAGACAGCCAACCAGCCAGCCAGCCCGCAAATCAACCAGCCAGAGTGCCAACCAACCAACCAGCCAACCAACCAGTCAACCAAATACCAACGAATCAAATAATCAACCAACCAACTAACCAACCAGTCCGCCATATAGCCAAACAATCAAATAACCAACCAGCCAACCAACCAACCAACCAGCCAGTCAGTCAGCCAAACAACCAGCCAGCCATCCAATCAGCCAACCAGCCAGTCAGTCAGTCAACCAACCAACCATCCAACCAACCAACCAACCAACTAACCAGACAGCCAGCCAGCCAGCCCGCAAACCATCCAGCCAGCGTGCCAACCAACCAATCAGCCAGCCAACCAACCAACCAATCCGCCAAATAGCCAACAAATCAAGTAACCAAGCAACCAATCAACCAGGCAACCAACCAGCCGGCCATCCAGTCAGCCAGCCAGCCAGTCAGTCAGCCAACCAACCAACCATCCAGCCATCCAGGCAACCAACCAACCAACCACCCAACCAACCAACCAACCAACCAACCATGCAGGCAAGCAGCCAGCCAACAAACCAACCAGTCAACCAAATAGCCAACAAATCAAATAACCAACCAACCATCCAACCAGGCAACCAAATAGCCAACCAATCAAATAACCTAGCAAGCAAGCAACCAACCAACCAGCCAACTAGCCAGTCGCTCAGCCAACCAACCAGCCAACTATCCAGTCAGTCAGCCAACCAACCAACCAGCCAGCCATCCAGCTAGCCAACCAACCAACCATCCAACCAAGCAACCAAGCAACTAACCAACGAACCAGCCTACCATGCAGCCAGCCAATCAATCAACCAGTCAGGCAAATAGCCAACAAATCAAATAACCAACCGACCAACCAACCAGTCAACCAAATAGCCAGTCAATCAAATAACCAAGCAACCAAGAAACCAACCAGCCAACCAAACAACCAGCCAACCAGCCCGTCACTCAGCCAACCAACCAGTAAGCTATCCAGCCAGCAAACCAGCCAGTCAGTCAGCCAGCCAGCCAACTAACCAACCAACCAACCAACCAGCCAACTAGCCAGCCAACCATGCAGCCAGTCAACCAACCAGGCAGCCAGCCATCCATCCAACCAACGAATCAGGCAACCAAATAGCCCACCAATCAATAACAAACTAACCAACCAAACAGCTTAACAACTAGCCAAATCAGTATCTAATCTATTTAGCTACCTACCTACCAGCCAACTAACTATCTAACATACCCACCAACCGGCTCCGTAGCGACGAGGTTACGGGCGCAGTTCGTAATACCAAGTTCGAAAAACACAGCTGTGGGAGATTTGGTAGCAGACCGCATTTCGTTGGTTTCGTATGACCTGTAAGCGTCTCGGGGTATTAGAAAGTGAAGGGTTCAAGACAGGTAGATAGTACGAGCATAGATGAGACATAAACACATGAGTCAATAAGACATACTTTATTACTCTAGGATATAATCACATAATAATGTCTCATCCATCGTTACAGCGTTCGTTCTCGCACTAATTTAAGATATAGTAACAATGTAGCAATGCAATATTACGGTACAAGCCACTACGCTCTCGTATCACAGCCACACACACAAGCACCAAGTCAAACGGCTCAAATATCTAATGGCCCTGAAGTCCTATGTATAGTCTATCCTGTCACACTCTCAGATATGCAATCCTCTCTCTGTCATGTCTAAAGCCCGTCTGATTTCTCCTTGACTGCCCGGTGGTCACGAGGTGCTTGCCCCTCGTGCAACCCGTGGGACGTCATACGTCTCGCATACTCCTGGTTGAGGTTAGGCGTACTGCGTAGTTCTATTCAGGGTGACCCTGTCCTTCACGGGTACAATCCTGTGTCTACTGCCTTCAGCATCTAGACTTGTTCTCTTCCCTCCGTACTCACCCCATGTCCCTATCTCTAACGTCTGTCCTCTCCTGTCCCCTAGAGGACCTTGACATACTTCCCCTCCTCCACTCCTGTGAGGTGTATTCTCTTAATTAGTCTGTACTAATTCTGTCAAGGGCCTAAGGGAAGCAATTATTACTGTTATGATATCTAAGGGCCAAGGGTAGTAATATAGTAAATGGGAATTTTCCGATGTCTATTGAAGCACAAGCAACTAATGCTGTATGTAGTAACATTTTGGGTGGTTGTGAAAGAGTTTATACTCTCGTCAATCTTAATTAAGGGACTTATCCATACCGAAGTAACGAAACGTCTCACATTGTGAACTTTCGTTCACAAATGCATCCTTCTCAGACATCCAAAAAGATGCTAAGGACAATGGCTCTTTTTACAGAGACTCATCAAGGAAATATCCTTGGTCCCATTAAGATTGCTTGCAACCCATTGTCCCCCAATTGTATATATTTTACTGCATAACATTTTTTTTTTACTCCCGTACGTTGGCAGTGTATGTACTAGACATTTTTTTTTTGTTTCCATACAAAATTACTTCAGTCCCTTGTTATCCTGTAAGTGTTGACTAATATCCCGTGATTGTCCTATTAAAGTGTATGCACTTAACTGATTTTGTTGAGTGTTCAAGTAATATATTTATACTGGTGTGTTTAATATTTGTGCTAACTGCGTGTGTTATAGTGTGTGATGTCTTAATTTATCTAAGTGTCAAAAGCTAGAATTTCCACCGTCATGATTCACAATATATGTGTAATTCATGAAGTAGACTTTCGAGCCATGATTCTTAGACTTACAATTTATTTGGTCTAATTACACCCCTATGAAACATAAAAATCTAACGAATAACATGTGTCACAAAAGACGCACACAATATACAAGCAGAAAACTTGGGCGTACAATTTGCACGCTGTGAAGAACATACATTGTTTTAAATTCATGTACTCTGTCTTTCCCACGTCTTTCATTCACACAAAATCAATCTTAATTATCTTGTTACAATAACAAATGAAGTTTAGGAATAATTATTGCCAATGTAAAAAATATTGGCAGCAATTTAGGTTTAGAAAAATGATTTTAACACCGCGATTAATACGCAGCAACGATTTAGGAAATTAAATTTAGGCTTAGTATAGCCATACTTTACATTATGTTCATATTAGTCTTATTCGTCAGGATTAGTCTTAATCGTCAGGAGGAGTGACAGACAAGACGTTCGAGTGACAAAATCCATGTGTGGTGCCGAATGTTGGACAGACCATCGTCTCATTGTCTCGAAAATGAACATCCACATCAGGCCACCACGGCGTCCTCAAGGGGCAAAAATGCAAACAAAGCTAAATGTCACCCGCCTAAACAGCAAGAAAATGCAGCAGTCGTTTGAAAACATGCTGGAAGACCGCCTCAAGCCCAATGCTGAAGCAAAACAGGATACAGAAACAGAATGGAGAGCCCTAAAGGACACGATTTACAACACTGCTATGGAAATCCTGGGTCCAGCCCCCCGAAAGCATAAAGACTGGTTTGATGAAAATTCCGAAGACATCAACCAATTGCTGGCCGAGAAACATCTTCTCCTCAAGGCACATTTGAATGACCCAAAGTCAACATCAAAAAAAGATGCTTTCAAGAACATTCAGAGAGTAGTGCAGCAGAAACTTCGGCACATGCGGGACTCCTGGCTGAGCAGCAAAGCTGATGAAATTCAGGGCTTTGCTGACAGACACGATATGAAAAACTTCTACGACTCACTGAAAGCGGTCTATGGTCCTTCATCACCAGGCATAGTTCCCCTCCTCAGTGCAGATGGGGGAACATTGGTCACCGATAAGAAAGAAATCCTCCAACGCTGGGCAGAGCATTTCAGCAAAATCTTAAATGCAACTTCCTTCTTCGATGATGAAACCATCAATTGCCTTCCTCAAGTTCCCACCAATGAGACTCTTGATGACCTGCCAACCATAGTGGAAATAAACAAAGCCATCCAGCAACTCTCCAGCGGCAAGGCACGTGGTCCTGACTCCATCCCAGCAGAGATATACAAGGCAGGTGGGCCGGTCCTAACAGAGCAGCTTCACCGAGTCTTCACAAACATATGGATGAACGAGACCATGCCACAAGATTTTAAGGACGCGTCAATAGTCCACCTTTACAAACGTAAAGGAAACCGCCAATCCTGTGACAACCACCGAGGCATCTCCTTGCTTTCAATTGCAGGGAAGATACTCGCCAGAATTCTTCTCAATCGCCTCACAGCCCATCTCGATCAAGGTCTTCTTCCTGAGAGTCAATGTGGCTTCAGAAAAGAACGTGGAACTGTTGACATGATTTTCGCTGCGAGGCAGCTGCAAGAGAAATGTCAGGAACAGAACTGTGAAATGTTCTCCACTTTCATTGACCTTACCAAGGCTTTTGATACAGTCAGCAGAGAAGGACTGTGGAAGATTATGGCAAAATATGGCTGTCCACGAAAGTTTGTCCAAATAGTGCGGCTATTTCATGACAGCATGCAGGCAAGAGTACAGGAAAATGGTGAGCTGTCTGAACCCTTTCCTGTCACCAATGGAGTGAAGCGAGGATGTGTCCTGGCACCAACACTGTTCAGCCTCATGTTTTCAGCCATGTTGATGAATGCCTTCGAGAACGACGACATTGGAATAGACATCAACTACCGTATGGATGGAAAGTTATTCAATCTCAGAAGGCTGAAAGCTAAAACCAAAATTAACAGTGGCACAGTCAGAGAGCTCCTGTTTGCTGATGATTGCGCTCTATACGCCAACTCAGAGGCGGACATGCAACATAACGTTTCAGCTTTCTCACATGCCTGTGCCAACTTTGGGCTCAATATCAACTTGGAGAAGACTGTAGTTATGTACCAGCCAGCTCCAGGGAATAATCACACTGTGCCGAATATCAAAGTGAATGATCATAGACTAAGTGTTGTGGACAAATTTACCTATCTTGGCAGCACCGTGTCACAAGCTGCCACAATCGATGACGAAGTGAATGCAAGAATCTCCAAGGCCAGTGCAGCCTTTGGCAGACTGTACAAGAATGTATGGGACAGAACTGGAATAAGCCTGCAAACAAAGCTAAAAGTCTACAAAGCAGTTGTATTATCCACACTGCTATATGCTTGTGAAACCTGGACTGTTTATCAGCGACACGCTAGGAAATTAAACCACTTCCACACAGTCTGCCTTAGGAAGCTACTGAAGATTAAATGGCAAGACAAGATTCCAGATACTGAAGTCCTAGAAAGAGCATCCATGCCCAGTATCCACACTCTACTGATGAAGAATCAGATTCGCTGGGCTGGTCACTTGACTCGCATGCCAGATCACAGGCTCCCTAAACGAATTTTTTACAGCGAACTGCGTTGTGGTAAACGCTCCCAAGGTGGCCAGAGGAAACGTTTTAAAGACACTCTGAAAATTTCACTGAATGCTTTTGGAATTCATCATGACACCTGGGAGGCTGCAGCCAGAGACCGAAAGTCGTGGCGTGCATCATTGCGCAAAGGTGCAGTTATATGTGAGGCAACCAGGACTGCAAGAGCTGTGAAGAAAAGGCAGGACAGAAAAACCACTGCAGGAAATCCTCCTCCAGAGACGTCAAGCATTCTTTGTCCACATTGTCAAAGAACATTTCGAGCCAAAATAGGCCTTATCAGCCATCTTAGAACCCACGGCTCCACACCTTCAACCCCACTGGATGAATTGAATGGTCATCATCATTCTTGATGGACAAACAACAACATTAGTCTTATATGCAAAATAAGTGAATTTATCTGTATGATATTTACAAATTACATTTAAATTGAAATGTTTACAATACAAAATACATTTAAATGAAATATAAATTAACTAATTAACTAGGTGATCCCTCTGATGAAGTCTTCGATGAAGCATGTAGGTGGTAGATGTCAAAAGTTCGTCGCGTTTTGTAGTTGGAAATGTTCTGTCCGAATTTATGATCAATTGCAAGAAGAACTTCCTAATGGAAACAATTTTTGTTACTTAGTTCTGACGAATTTAGAATGTCGCTGTTTAATAGATGCATCGAAATAAAATATCACAGTTTGTATGTTCGGGCATCATAAATGGCACTTCATTCATCTGGTCGGTCAGGCATTCTTGTCAAAAGGTCTGGTAAAATATTTTTGGACCCTTTAATATGCTGAATGTCATAGCTGAAATCTTGCAATATTAAGGCCCACTTTGCGATTCTGTTGTTTTTCGGTGTGCATTGTTTGATTACCAACAACGGTGAGTTATCTGTTTCGATGAGAAAGTGGGTGCCTCTGAGATATTTCTCAAGTTTAAGGACACAATAGACCACACTTAGACCTTCCAATTCTGTAATGCTGTCGCGTTGTTCAGCTGGCTTTAGCTTCTTGCTGCTGTAGACGACTGGATGCTCGATGTTTTCCTGTTTCTGCATGAGTAATCCTGCTAGGCTGGTAGTGCTGGTATCTGATTTCGAAACAAATGGAGTATTTATTTTTGGGAAATGAAGAATGGGTGGATTTGAAAAAATAGATTTCAATTTCTTAATTGCGTCATCTAAATAGGCATTCTTACAAAATCTCTTTATACAAGGTTTCATAATTGAATAAATAACAAAATTAATGGAAACTGTAAGAGTGAATATGAATTTACTATAGAAATACATTAAGTTGAAAATACATCTATTTCTATAATACAATATGTAGCTTGGAAATCCGACCAAGCAGATGGCAACAATTTTGAATACATGATAGGCCAGTCTTGGTTGAATTTCTTTGCCAAAATGGTACAAATATATATGTGAAATTTTACACATTGCAAATAAATTAATAATTTTGCGCCAGTAATAATCAATAGACATCATGGTGGTATTTGGAATTTCAGTATACATTAATGTTGACTGATTTATCAGTAAAGTTGAGATTATCTCAGAAAACTCATTTGTCCAAAGAATTATGGTTAACAATTAATTCTGATGTATCAGCAGTGCTACTTATAACAAAAGTATTGTGAGTAGTCTAAACAAGTCAAATCTAAATTTAGGTGAATATGTATGTTTAGATCTGTCGGTTACGTTGTGTGTCTTAGTGAAGGTGTTGTTGTCACTGTCAGCACAATTGGTGGGTGGTAACTCTTTGTTGATTTTGTCACTTGTTTCCCTGCTGTTGAGTGTTGAGAAAAGTCGTTCGTTGTTTCTGTTTTTGCGATAAAGCGGTTTGTTTGTATGTGGTAGTTGGAACTTTAGTTTTCTTCTTAAGTTAACCGTTTGCGTTGTTTTCTTTGCATGCTGTTTGTATGCCTGGTTGTTGTTTTGTGATGTTGCTTTGGTAATGGTGACAACTTCTGTAGGTTTGTCAGTATCTTGGTGACTATTTCATTTGTCACTTTGACCTGATAAATTTGGGTGGAACAAGTATAATGTAAACTATTTGCTTCTTGACTGGAGTTTTTACTTGTATGTCTTCTTTTTTGGTATTTATAATTTTGTTGACTTGCAGTCGGTTTTGTTAGTGCATTAATGTTGCAATGTCTTTGTTATCAAATTTTGATGTCTTTGTTGGAACACTTTCTGACATCGGGAAGATTTCCAATGATAAGATCTACGCACGGATTCTCCAATACCGCACAGATTACACGACCTGATAGGAATGTTGTGTGTGAATTTCTGTTAGTGTTAGGGGATATTTCTCAACATTACCCGCAAATGTGCAACATGTTACAAAGTCTCCTATGTAGTCAGTGTCTTGTATGAATGTTTTCCTGACCCCATTTAAGGTTGCTCCGCTATCACGAATTATTTTACATGGCTGTTTGTTTATGAAGCCTTTATGGAAGTCTAGTTTGCCTTTTGATGTTAAGGCGGCGTTGACACTTTCATTTGTGACTGCGATTGTGTGACCACACTCCAGAATATTGTCAGAATGAAATTTCTTACAGGTGTTACATCCATCATAGTTAAATATATCAATAACTTCTAAAGCATTCACATTTTCATGCTGACTTTCATTCTCTGTATCATTCTCATCTTCATCTGATGAGGTATCAATCAAAACAGCATTTGCTTCTCTTAACATGCGACGACCCTCACAGTTAGAAGAATAATGGTCATAAGCCCGGCAAAAGAAGCATTTAACAGCTCTTTTGTACTCTGTACGTTTTGTCTTTTGCTTGTTTATCATCATTTCTAGGTGATGTTTATAATTTGGGTTTTTATCACACATCGAGTAATCATCGTGTGCTAATCTGAAATATTTACATGCTGAGTACCTTCCTTTAGCTTTATTTCTATTCTGAAACTGTTTTGGTTTTGTTACATTTATAGTAGCTGCTGCATCATTTTGACTATCATTTAAGATAAAAATGCCTCTGTTTGCTGTAAAAAATGCATTACCTTTTTGTTCAATGTCCTGAATGGTCTAACAATCACTTTGTTGCAAAATGTTTGAGAATTTTGAGAAAGCTGTTAGTAATGATGTTATAATTTTGTTTATACTCATTAAGTCTTTTAATTTGTCAAAACTTTTCTCTACTTTTGCTGAATTAATCCATTTAGTGAATACATCTTGTGTTGTTGAGACGTAGTCTATGAATGATTGATTGGTTTTGGGCTTAACTTAGCAAACTGCATCTGATATCCAGCAGTGTCTAATGAAAAATGTTGCACACACACACACAAGCACACACACACACACACACACACACACACACACACACACACACACACACACACAACACATTAAATAAAACACACACACACACAAACGTTGGGGTTGACTGCTAGGTCCTGTAAAGGATATGCAAATAACTAACCTACCAACCTATTAGCCATCCCACCAACCCACCAACCAATCCAGCGAATTCCCAACCATATCCCAACCATACCCCAGATAGTTCTGAACATGATCTGAAACCCATTTTTATGAGAAAGAGTCGACCGCAGAGCCATTCTTCTTCTTCTTCTTCTTCTTCTTCTTCTTCTTCTTCTTCTTCTTCTTCTTCTTCTTCTTCTTCTTCTTCTTCTTCTTCTTCTTCTTCTTCTTCTTCTTCTTCTTCTTCTTCTTCTTCTTCTTCTTCTTCTTCTTCTTCTTCTTCTTCTTCTTCTTCTTCTTCTTCTTCTTCTTCTTCTTCTTCTTCTTCTTCTTCTTCTTCTTCTTCTTCTTCTTCTTCTTCTTCTTCTTCTTCTTCTTCTTCTTCTTCTTCTTCTTCTTCTTCTTCTTCTTCTTCTTCTTCTTCTTCTTCTTCTTCTTCTTCTTCTTCTTCTTCTTCTTCTTCTTCTTCTTCTTCTTCTTCTTCTTCTTCAGCGTTCCGAGCCATACTGGTTAGAAAAATTTAATTCTCTCTCTACTCGAGATTGAACAGGATCCCTGTCCTGGCAAGTGAGCGCGCTAACCAAAGTTCCACCCAGTTTCAAATTTGACTTATCTCCCTTTTCCCCATTTTTAACCAATTCCCCATGGGAACATAGATCAGAAGCACTGTGTGAGGGCTGCAGTATCGGCCGATTGATCACTTTAGCTTTCCCGCGGTCAGTTACGGTACAGTGCCAACGCTGATGGACAGTGTTGCCATTTTAGGGCTTTTCGCACTAAATTTAGTGCTTTTCAAGTCATTTAGTGCGAAAATTTGCTTTTAGCGCGGCCGCGCTAATTTGGTGCTTAACAAATGTTTTGGGGTGCTTGTTAGTGCTTTTCTGGGTGGGTAAAAATTACTTTAAATAGCCGAATTTGAACTGAAGCGAGGAAGTAAAACAGTCTTAGAACATTACCGTACAATATTCAAGTAATTTAGCTCCCTTTAATACTATTTAGTTGAAGTGAGTGATTGCAACGCGCAGGCAATATGCAATGCGTTAAAAGATTGTTTAAACAAGAATGGATTTGAGTTGCAAAGACTAGTTGCACTCGCCACTGACAATGCATCTGTCATGACAGGTGTAAACAATTGAGTATATTCATTCATTCATTCATTCATTCATTCATTCATTCATTCATTCATTCATTCATTCATTCATTCATTCAGTAGCATGTCCTTTGTAGAACCTAGCTCCCATAACAACCTTCCAAAAACCTCTCGATCATAATCAAGATGTCCCGCGTCCGATACACCCATCTGGAGATCATCCGCCACATCCTGCACCCATCTTCTCTTTGGCATTCCTCTTCCTCTCTTCCCAGGCATATACCCCTCCATTATTGTTCTCTCCAAACTTTCGTGACGTTTCAAGTGACCAAAATATTTCAGTTTTCTTTGCTTTATCGTTTTTAATAGCCAGCCTTCTTCAATATTCAGCTCTTTAAGTATTGATGCATTTGTTCTTTTCTTTACCCAAGATATTCTTAGAACTCGTCTATAACATTTATATTCAAAGGCATTTATGCGCTGCTCAGAGTATATATACAATTAAAATCCGTAGTTCCTCATCTGGTACTAGTTAGGTGTGTATGTCATTTCCTTCAGCTCGCTGTGTCACAGGCTTCAGCTGCTTGTCTGCCTAGGAACATAGAGTTCATGATTAGAGAAACATATAACTGGTTTTCTCACTCAAGTCTTCGTCAAGCAAAGTTCAGCGAGCTTTTTGCTTTATGAAATGATGGACAACATCCGCTGAAGGTTGTTCAATTAAGCCAGACACGATGGATGTCCATCCAGTCTGCCATTGTCAGAATATTGCAGCAGTGGGTCGAGCTCAGAACTCATTTTGATATAGCAAGACTCAGCGAGCGCTGTTGTACAGAAGAACTTCTAAATTATATGTTTAGTGACATGAAAAACTATGTGTATTTCATATTTTCAAGCATATTCTCGGAGAAGTTCAAAGTGTGAATAAGAAATTCGAAGCAGATATACAGAATCCAACAAACCTACCCAGCGATCTTGTCCAACTTACTGATTCTATCAGTTCCAAGATTGCCATTACTGGGGAAAAAAATAACAGAAAGTGATGCTATTCAAGATTATTTAGATCCTAATCCCAATCTAGGTTATGAGTTTGAGAATGGCAAATGCTGTCATGATTACAAACTACCTAAGGATATTCTACGAAAAATTTGATCACAGGAATCATATACACGTCTCTTTCAATCATCATCATCATCATTGCAAGAGCAAACACAGCAGGAAATAGCTACAGAAACTGAAGAGGAGTTGTCTGACTGGGAAATGGCAGATCTGGAATAAACTTCATTCTAATATTCAGTGATAATAATAAATTATAATGTGCTACTTTATAACATTTTGAATGAATACCGCCAGTGCTTGTTTTAGTGATTTCCCAAAAAAATATTATTGCAATTTAGTGCTTTTTTGGCTCGAGAGTAGTTCTGATTGGGACTTGGCAGATCTGGAATAAACTTCATTGTAATATGAAGTGATAATAATAAATTATAATGTACTACTTTATAACATTTTGAATGAATACCGCCAGTGCTTGTTTTAGTGATTTCCCAAAAAAATATTATTGCAATTTAGTGCTTTTTTGGCTCGAGAGTAGTTCTGATTGGGACTTGGCAGATCTGGAATAAACTTCATTGTAATATGAAGTGATAATAATAAATTATAATGTGCTACCTTGTTACGTTTGTAATAAAAACAGTTGGTGCTTTTTTTATTTTTTGGTGCTTTCCAAAAAATTATGGTGCTTTTAGTGCTTTTTTGGGGTCGATTTTGGTGCTTTGTCATCAAAGGGAGATGGCAACACTGCTGGTGGATACACCGGGTGCTCAGTATTCGCTCCCCGAGGATGGGATGTCTTCTTGACAGACACACTTAGCGATGTCGACATGAGAAATCATGCTTACGATTACGAACGTCTTGAAGGTGAATACGCATGACAGGAGAAAAACGTCCGGGAGTCAAGACAGGCCCGATCCCTGAGAGTGTCAAGAAGGAGAAGGGGCCAAAACATTCGGCTAGGGGGAACCACTTCTGATGGTCAGAAACCCCATGTCGTGCTTGCTCCACGGGGTAGTTCGTACCACCACTAACAAGCACAGGGTATATTTTAATGACTGTGCAGTGCTTGAAAATATTGCCGGTCCAAGTTTTGTATTCACCCTCTGTAAAGCTCATGCAACATAATGGGTAAATACAAAACTTGGATCGGCAATATTATCAAACACTGCACAGTCGTTAAAAATACACCCTGTACATGTAAACCCTTACACACCTTAAAATGTTTTTGGCATATGGTCATGTTTTGCCATCTAACTCGATCACCAGAGTCGTGGATCAGCTCCGTGTTTGTGTCTCGACCACGTGGTCAAGTCATTCAGGTTTTTACTTCTCGGTCTTCCCCTTGGTCTGGTAAAGTCACTTTCTCACACTCACAAACAACACAAATTTGGTTTGATTAAAATAAGCTTCATCTTATTTTATTGACAATGTATCTTAGTTTATTGAAAATCTTCAAATAATCTCTGTCAACTATCGGCTTTCCTTTGAAATATCAGGGAAGCAACGAAAAATAATAATGACATCAAGATTAGAGTGAGGGTGTTATAGCAGCGTTTTTCATTAGAAAACATCGAGTGAAATGGATCGGCCACATAACTAGGCTATCAAATAACAGTATACCACAACAAACAATGACATAGAGACCAAATGAAACCAGAAGAAGAAGCGGAGTATGTAAACGATGGACAGAGGGAATAACAGAGCCCATGAGAATCTCGATATATGAAGCCCATAGACGGCACTCCCACGCTGTTTATGCTTCTGCTAGATACAGGGGCGTCACTAGGGGGGTGCGGGGGTGCGGGCCGCACCGGGTGACACCATCAAGGGGTGACACCAAAATAAAAAAATTGCAAATTTGACAAAGCAGACATAGCAAAATAACAAAAATTTATCTTTGTCCGAGTTTGTCGAAGTTCTTTATTTATGTTTTACCTGAAGTATTGAAGTTATATTGTTCAATTTGTTTTCTTTCTTATGTCCTTATTAACTTTTTGACTTATTTTACAAACATTACTATATGCGATTATATATGGTACAGGAACACTCGGAAGAAGACCATGGTGAAAGTCTAGAGGGGTGACACCAAGAGTTTACCGCACTGAGTGACACCAACCCCAGTGACGCCACTGCTCGATACCACAAGGTACAAGAGGAACAACATGAGATGATGAGATGAGTCAACGAAGAAAGGAAAAGTACATCCCCAAAACACCTGCCGAACAAAATGAGATGAGACAACGAACACAGGAAAAGTACATCCCCAAAACACCTGCCGAACAAAATGAGATGAGACAACGAACACAGGAAAAGTACATCCCCAAAACACCTGCCGAACAAAATGAGATGAGACAACGAACACAGGAAAAGTACATCCCCAAAACACCTGCCGAACAAAATGAGATGAGACAACGAACACAGGAAAAGTACATCCCCAAAACACCTGCCGAACAAAATGAGATGAGACAACGAACACAGGAAAAGTACATCCCCAAAACACCTGCCGAACAAAATGAGATGAGACTGTCGTGAAATGCTGAATGTTAGTGATTCCCAGATCGACGACTGTATGCAGCGAATACCCAGGGAGTAGAAGGGTTAATGAAACAGAAGGATAAAACACAACGGATTGACCAGCGCATGGGTATGTAGGTCAAGGCGGGAGAGTCGACTACAACACAGGTGACCTGTATAGTGGAAAATTGGGGTGCTACAAAGACAGACAGTATCATGGACCAGCCTATTGCGTTCTGGAGGTAGGACTGGACAGCAGAATGCGGTTTGGTTGTATTAAACAACGGAAAAGTTCGAGATCAGAAATTTCCACTGACAAGGGATAATGAAGTCTGAATTTGCTTTGTCCAGCAATGTCAAGGATTATGCGACATAGACTGACCTATAAAGAGTAGCCACTTTCTTTGTCAGTTTAGTGTGTGTATTCCCAACTGGACGAGAAGATAGAATTATGTGTCCTGTAATGAAAAGAAATATCCTCCCTTATAATGGGATAAAGTGCTTGGATGCGGATAAATTTCGATTCGTGGATTTACATTAATTCTATAAAGGAACATAGATGCCTAAATAAGGTATATTAGAGTATAGTTTTAGAATAGGAATAGATATTAGTGAAGTGCATTTAACATTGTTTCTATTAGTAGGAATAGTATAGATGTTGGGTGAATCTTCTATCCTATGTCAGAGTGGGTTTTTTCGGAAGCCTTTTCATTTCGGCTGGAGGAAAAGACACTCACATAGGGGAGAAGAGGAAGCAGACACAGATCTCAATAATAAAATGTATCTCAACCAGGTTTCCATACCAGTGCGAGACGTATCAAATAAGAGAATACAGATGGCTGTGGTCCAGATCACTCAGTGTTGATAACCCACAAGAAAGCCCTTTGAAGTAATAAAGCACGACACTTGTGCAGGAAAAAAGAAAGAATAGAAGTCTCACCGGAAGAATTAAGGACGACAGAGAAAGAATAATAAAGATCAGATGAGCTAATGGAAAAGCTCAAATGACTCAATCTCATAGAGTAGCAAAGTGCGTACCAAGAGCATATATCAATTACAAAATATCGAGTGTAGAACTTTTACAGAACACTAATAGAACATTTTAGAATCTCGATGTGTTGTTCCAGAATGGATTAAAGAACGCTATACGAAAACAACGAACATTCATTTTTAGCGGACAGCAAATAGTGAGCGAGTTAAGTACATTGATACAGTGGTGAACATTTTCATTACCAAGAACGGATTTATCTACAGACTCAAGCAGACGGAGCCGTCAGGGTGAGATCGTTCTGTGGTGTCTATATATCGTCCTGTACTTTAGCCGAGAGAAGAGACGAGAGAAAGACACGAAGACTATCTATCTACATCTTATCTAGCAGCCACACCAGAAGAACACTAGCAATTACACAGACAATACCCATCCATACACAAGACATAGTTTTATAAATAAATCTTTTATTTAATGTTAAAAAGAACTGTTGTCGGAGTATGTGTTGAGGGAAAACTAGAGAGAGAGTGAAAGAAAGGGATATATGGATGATAAGACAGAAGAGAGGAGTGTAGACAAAAAGTCAGTAACAAATCCCAACAGATAATCAGGTTAAAGATGTGCATGTTGATTCCAATCTCCTCTCGAGGAAATAACAGCACATAAAATGGTGGGAGCAGCGGGATACGTACATACATAATACTCATATGACCTAAGGCATAACAAGGCATATACAGAGAGAGGTACCTGCATATTGGCACAAGCATAGCGGAAGTACCTACATGTTGGGACATACTGATTGGAAGGAATATAAGTATATATTGATGACTTTTAATGGAAGGACGTTCCATTGGATATATGGTGCCATTAGATATATGGTAGAAACATTTCATTAATGCTGGTGACTTTGCAGTGAGAAAGTTCCAGACAGAGTGAATGTGGATAGGTGGTAAGACATTACATACCTAGTCACACGGTCACACGTTCTACATAAGTCTTTATCCTATATCTCCTCTTGTGGATGAGAGAGTGGTTGTGATGTACTGTGTGGTGGTGTAGATTTATAATATTAGATAGACATAGATAAATGGTATAGGTTCTAGGTGGAATATAATTGTATAGTGAGTACTTCTTTTCTGCCTTGAGGGATCTTTACTCAACTTGCTGACTTATCTGCTGTAAACTATGGCAACTCCTAAAGTAACTACAGCAGAACTGAGAGCCAACGGGGAGGAAATTGGGTTAGCTGGTACCGAGCTAACTGATTACATACAAGAAAGAGAGAGAGAGATTCGTAAAGGGGAAAGAGAAGACCGGAAAGCCGAGTTGGAAGTGAGAAGAATAGAGGTGGAGACCAAGAAACTAGAAATGGAACAAGAGGCCAAGAAAATGGACCAGGAAGACCAAGCGACTAGAAATGGAACAAGAGGCCAAGAAAATGGAGGTGGAGACCAAGAAACTAGAAATGGAAACAAGAGGCCAAGAAAATGGACCAGGAGACCAAGCGACTAGAAATGGAACAAGAGGCCAAGAAAATGGACCAGGAGACCAAGAAACTGGAAATGGAACATGAATACCGCTTGAAAGAGTTAGAACTCAAGACACAAACTAAGGGTGAAATAGATGCAGCAGAAGGAAGTTCATCTTCACCTGGAGCAACCTACATGAGTGGACAGGGTTACCAGGCCATGAAGTTTCCTTTAGCGGTCTACGATGAAAGTAAAGAAAAGATATTCCAGTTTTTGGATCGGTTCGAGGGCTATGGCAATCGCTATGGGACTAGATAGAACCAGATGGGCTCTTAAAGTATCCAGTCTTTACGTGGTTCGGGCTACGAGGTCTACACACGCCTACCACCAGGACAGGAAAATCAGTACGAGGAATTGAAAGCAGCTTTGATGAAACATTATGAAGTCACCGCACAAACATATCGGAAAAAGTTTAGATCGTCTAGACGAGAGCCGGGAGAACTATTCGCCGCCTACAGTCTGAGGCTGAAATCCTATCTCCAGAAATGGATGGACTTGGCAGAATTCCAGAGGGATTATGAGAGTCTCGAAGAGATGATGGTGGTAGACCAAATGCGAAAGCAATGTCGAAACCTCTCAGAACCTTCTTGGGAGACAAGGGGCGGAACGGATTGATGTGGTGAATAAGCTGGCGGAACCGATTCGTGGAAGTACATGGTGAAACTGAGGAACTAAGTACACAAACCAAAGGTCAGGAGAAAACAGAGAAAAAGAAACCTAAAAACTGGGAAGGAGAAAAAGGGGAACCTATATAAAGCACACAGAGGAGAGTTCAGAGAAGGTGAAGGTAGGAAACCAGAGCACATCGAATTCTCAAGCGAAACGACAGTGGTCTGAAAAATGGTGTTCATTTTGTAGGGGGGGGCCTCCCACAACACGAAGGACGGGCAGATCGAAACCTAAAAGTTCTTATTTTCGCAGCATGCAAAGTGATTCCTAACATCGGTGATCACAGACAAGGCTGAGGTGGGCGAAGGAAAAAAGGGAAACAAAAAGGACACAGGGAAACCTGGGAAAGGGGAAACAGAGTGCACTCACTGCCAGTCGACAACACATAATACTGTGGACGGCAGATCCCAAGGGCAAACACGCCAATTGCAAAACCCAACCCCAAGGAATCAAAGAGGGAAGGCAGGAAACGGTCAAGGAGATGAAAGACACTCAGGCCCAAGAGAGACCACCTGGGGTTTGAACTTATTGAAGTCAATGGCCAGCAGGTTGCTTGTCTCTATGATACGGGTTTTGGAGGGGGAAAAGCGGTGGTGGACGCCATTTTGGGGTAAGCCCAGCCCAACTTACAGGGGAGACTATAAAAATACAGCCGGCAATGAGGAGTGCTTTACCATGACCTGCCAATCCCCAAAGGGTGGAGTTTAAAATTTCCAGGTAGTCACGGGCATTTTTCCAGCTGCTGTATTATCTGATTTTCCTTTTTTCCAATGATCTTTGGCACGAAATATGTCTTTTTGGGATCCCCCAAACAGAAAGCCCCCAAGGGAACAGTAGTCAGTGGATCTAAAGGGAAGGAAAAAGAGGCAGAGACACTATGCGACAACTCAGAGATAGGAAAATTGCATACTGCCCAAAAGGAAGGATACTACGTTGCATCCTTGCTACAGGAAGCTGCAAAGAAGTGCTGAGCCACCAAAACGGGGACAGTACTTTCTGAAGAATCAACTACTCTATCGGAGAGCTGGGGGGGAGATAACCTGCATGAGCAGTGGGGGGTTCCAGAGACCCACCGTCCTCATATTCTTCAGAGTGGACACACCCATAGACAAGAATCGACATATGGGTGTCAGAGAGACCTTGCAGCAAATATCCGGCCATTATTGCTGGCCAGGAATGACCGAGATGTACCCCCGGGGGGGTGAAGTCTTGTTCGGAGTGCCAGAGAGCACCACCCAACAAGCGAATTAAGGGGAAAACCTAGCTCTTAAAGGGGAAGAAAAAAGTGGAAGTGTGGAGTCCAGCAGAGACCAATATACTCCAAGTAGGAGGGAAAGGTTTTTTACCCCTGGGGAAAAAGGGTTTGGTGCCCAAAGAACATCTACAAAATACGGATCGGGGAAGAGAAGAAAAACCCTCCTAGACATCTCATTAGGAAATATGAAGAGGGGTCCGGGAGAAAAGCTTCGCACTTTATGGGGATGGCAGCCTTTGGGACAAAGGTTACCAGTCCAGACGAAGACCAGAGATCGCCAGTACAACATAGGGGGCCTATGGACAGTAGGGATGGGTTTCAGTTTTACCCAACGACAGGAGGGGGGAAAAATCACAAGTCAGGGAAAGGACAAGAGTGAAAGTTTCACCGGAAACCCAAAATTCAAAAAGGGGTGGGTAACGTCGGGAAAAGCGAAAATTACCCAGGACCCCAAACCCAAAAGATTGGCTAAACCAGATAAAAACATCGCCCAAGATGGTCCTGGAAGCAAAACCCCAGGGGGTTTTGGGGAAAAGACGACTCGGTCCGACAGGACGAGGGGGAACATCCCCAGGGGAAAAAACCGGGGGAAAAACCAAGAGGGACAGGGAAAACCAGTGTTACAATCAGGATGGGACAATCCGTTTGTATTGTGAGCCGTCGCTGACGCAAGTCGAAAGTAGGTCGACTGAACGTACAGGAGCAAAGGAGCCAACCTAGTTTCAATCGTTAGTAGTATAGTAGGGTTCAATTAGAACCCCTTTACTGGATAATGAGATGAGCCATGTGAGGCCCCAAATCATATCATAAACACGTGGTGTTAATACCCTACTTCGCAGAAGCTCAACGCACGATGGATGTGATGGACTTTGTTGCGGGCAAGGGGCTTCACAGGGGAAATACTTTGGTAAGGAGAAGGTAGGAGCAGATTTTTTATCCGACATCCAGCTCCGGGGGAAAAGAAGATTAGGATTGTGGATCATGGGAATAAAACCTACAGTGAGAAAGTTTCGACGCGGTCTAATCTCTTAAGGGGGGGCCTATGTCGTGAAATGCTGAATGTTAGTGATTCCAGATCGACGACTGTATGCAGCAAATACCCGGGGAGTAAAAAGGGTTAATGAAACAAAAGAAAAAACACAACGGATTGCCAGCGCAGGGGGTATGTAGGTAAAGGCGGGAGAGTCGACTACAACACAGGTGACCTGTATAGTGGAAAATTGGGGTGCTACAAAGACAGACAGTATCATGGACCACCTATTGCGTTCTGGATTTATGACTGGACAGCAGAATGGGGTTTTTGGGTTTGTTTTAAAAACAACGGAAAAGTTGGGAGATCAGAAATTTTCCACTGACAGGGTTTAATGAAGTCTGAATTTGCTTTGTCCAGCAATGTCAAGGATTATGCGACATAGACTGACCTATAAAGAGTACCAAATTTTTTTGTCAGTTTAGTGTGTGTTTTCCCAACTGGACGAGAAGATAGAATTATGTGTCCTGTAATGAAAGAAATATCCTCCCTTATAATGGGATAAAGTGCTTGGATGCGGATAAATTTCGATTCGTGGATTTACATTAATTCTATAAAGGGAAACATAGATGCCTAAATAAGGTATATTAGAGTATAGTTTTAGAATAGGAATAGATATTAGTGGAAGTGCATTTAACATTGTTTCTATTAGTAGGAAATAGTATAGATGTTGGGTGAATCTTCTATCCTATGTCAGAGTGGGTTTTTTCGGAAGCCTTTTCATTTCGGCTGGAGGAAAAGACACTCACATAGGGGAGAAGAGGAAGCAGACACAGATCTCAATAATAAAATGTATCTCAACCAGGTTTCCATACCAGTGCGAGACGTATCAAATAAGAGAATACAGATGGCTGTGGTCCAGATCACTCAGTGTTGATAACCCACAAGAAAGCCCTTTGAAGTAATAAAGCACGACATTTTGGGCAGGAAAAAGAAAGAATAGAAGTCTCCCCGGGGAAAATTAAGGACGACAGAAAAGACTAAAAAAGATAAATGAGCTAATGGAAAAGCTCAAGACTCAATCTCATAGAGTAGCAAAGTGCCCTACCAAAAGCATATATCAATTACAAATATCGATTGTAGAACTTTTACAGAACACTAATAGAAAAATTTTAGAATCTCGATGTGTTGTTTCCAGAATGGATTAAAGAAAAGCTTTTACGAAACAACGAACTTCATTTTTTGCCCGGAAAAGCAAATAGTGAGCGAGTTAAGTACATTGATACAGTGGTGAACATTTTTATTACCCAAAAACGGGTTTTCTACAGACTCAAGCAGACGGAGCCGTCAGGGTGAGATCGTTCTGTGGTGTCTAATATATCGTCCTGTACTTTAGCCGAGAGAAGAGACGAGAGAAAGACACGAAAGACTATCTATCTACATCTTATCTAGCAGCCACACCAGAAGAACACTAGCAATTACACAGACAATACCCATCCATACACAAGACATAGTTTTTATAAATAAATCTTTTATTTAATGTTAAAAAGAACTGTTGTCGGAGTATGTGTTGAGGGAAAACTAGAGAGAGAGTGAAAGAAAGGGATATATGGATGATAAGACAGAAGAGAGGAGTGTAGACAAAAAGTCAGTAACAAATCCCAACAGATAATCAGGTTAAAGATGTGCATGTTGATTCCAATCTCCTCTCGAGGAAATAACAGCACAGAGACAACGAACACAGGAAAAGTACATCCCCAAAACACCTGCCGAACAAAATGAGATGAGACAACGAACACAGGAAAAGTACATCCCCAAAACACCTGCCGAACAAAATGAGATGAGACAACGAACACAGGAAAAGTACATCCCCAAAACACCTGCCGAACAAAATGAGATGAGACAACGAACACAGGAAAAGTACATCCCCAAAACACCTGCCGAACAAAATGAGATGAGACAACGAACACAGGAAAAGTACATCCCCAAAACACCTGCCGAACAAAATGAGATGAGACAACGAACACAGGAAAAGTACATCCCCAAAACACCTGCCGAACAAAATGAGATGAGACAACGAACACAGGAAAAGTACATCCCCAAAACACCTGCCGAACAAAATGAGATGAGACAACGAACACAGGAAAAGTACATCCCCAAAACACCTGCCGAACAAAATGAGATGAGACAACGAACACAGGAAAAGTACATCCCCAAAACACCTGCCGAACAAAATGAGATGAGACAACGAACACAGGAAAAGTACATCCCCAAAACACCTGCCGAACAAAATGAGATGAGACAACGAACACAGGAAAAGTACATCCCCAAAACACCTGCCGAACAAAATGAGATGAGACAACGAACACAGGAAAAGTACATCCCCAAAACACCTGCCGAACAAAATGAGATGAGACAACGAACACAGGAAAAGTACATCCCCAAAACACCTGCCGAACAAAATGAGATGAGACAACGAACACAGGAAAAGTACATCCCCAAAACACCTGCCGAACAAAATGAGATGAGACAACGAACACAGGAAAAGTACATCCCCAAAACACCTGCCGAACAAAATGAGATGAGACAACGAACACAGGAAAAGTACATCCCCAAAACACCTGCCGAACAAAATGAGATGAGACAACGAACACAGGAAAAGTACATCCCCAAAACACCTGCCGAACAAAATGAGATGAGACAACGAACACAGGAAAAGTACATCCCCAAAACACCTGCCGAACAAAATGAGATGAGACAACGAACACAGGAAAAGTACATCCCCAAAACACCTGCCGAACAAAATGAGATGAGACAACGAACACAGGAAAAGTACATCCCCAAAACACCTGCCGAACAAAATGAGATGAGACAACGAACACAGGAAAAGTACATCCCCAAAACACCTGCCGAACAAAATGAGATGAGACAACGAACACAGGAAAAGTACATCCCCAAAACACCTGCCGAACAAAATGAGATGAGACAACGAACACAGGAAAAGTACATCCCCAAAACACCTGCCGAACAAAATGAGATGAGACAACGAACACAGGAAAAGTACATCCCCAAAACACCTGCCGAACAAAATGAGATGAGACAACGAACACAGGAAAAGTACATCCCCAAAACACCTGCCGAACAAAATGAGATGAGACAACGAACACAGGAAAAGTACATCCCCAAAACACCTGCCGAACAAAATGAGATGAGACAACGAACACAGGAAAAGTACATCCCCAAAACACCTGCCGAACAAAATGAGATGAGACAACGAACACAGGAAAAGTACATCCCCAAAACACCTGCCGAACAAAATGAGATGAGACAACGAACACAGGAAAAGTACATCCCCAAAACACCTGCCGAACAAAATGAGATGAGACAACGAACACAGGAAAAGTACATCCCCAAAACACCTGCCGAACAAAATGAGATGAGACAACGAACACAGGAAAAGTACATCCCCAAAACACCTGCCGAACAAAATGAGATGAGACAACGAACACAGGAAAAGTACATCCCCAAAACACCTGCCGAACAAAATGAGATGAGACAACGAACACAGGAAAAGTACATCCCCAAAACACCTGCCGAACAAAATGAGATGAGACAACGAACACAGGAAAAGTACATCCCCAAAACACCTGCCGAACAAAATGAGATGAGACAACGAACACAGGAAAAGTACATCCCCAAAACACCTGCCGAACAAAATGAGATGAGACAACGAACACAGGAAAAGTACATCCCCAAAACACCTGCCGAACAAAATGAGATGAGACAACGAACACAGGAAAAGTACATCCCCAAAACACCTGCCGAACAAAATGAGATGAGACAACGAACACAGGAAAAGTACATCCCCAAAACACCTGCCGAACAAAATGAGATGAGACAACGAACACAGGAAAAGTACATCCCCAAAACACCTGAAGAACAAAATGAGATGAGACAACGAACACAGGACAAGTACATCCCCAAAACACCTGACGAACAAAATGAGATGAGACAACGAACACGGGACAAGTACATCCCCGAAACACCCGAAGAACAACGTAGTTTAGTTTAGTTTAGTTTAGTTTAGTTTAATTTAGTTTAGTTTAGTTTAGTTTAGTCGATGGATCAACATCACGGCACACGGGTGCAACCCATAAGTGCTCCGTTTTCCTCCTAACTCAAATCTGAGTCTGGAGAAACTCAGCTCAGTGCACGAACTCCGTAGCACCGGCGAGGGTCCTGAAAATACTTGGGTAGATTTTTAACTCGAAATTTTGCCCGGGCAGCGCCGTTGGGCTACTCTTTTTCGATTTCCAACTGCCAAGGGATTTTTTTTACGTGCGCAACAATGCACACGGGCGTCCGATCTCACTACCCAGAGACCAGGGGAAATTTTATTACTAGAAGTTTGCGTGAAAAAATCCCGGTCCTCACCGGGGCTTGAACCCGGGACCTCCAGCACTCGAGGCGGACACCATACCTCGAGACCACGCAGCCCCCTGAAGAACAACATGAGATTATACAGCCTCCCCCCCCCCCCCCCCTTCCATCCCGGGAATGCTAACCCGGTCAACAAATGCCCGCAGATGTCGGATGTGGCAGCCTAACTGCGCAAGAACGCAGCTCTGCTGTAAACAGGCACAACGCAATCACGTCCAATTAAAAAAAAAAAAAAATCTCCGGTTGAACGCAGCAGAAGAAGAAGATGATACAGCCAACAAAGGAAAAGTACATCCCCGAAACAGCAGAGGAACAAAATGAGATGAGACAGCCAACAAAGGAAAAGCAAATCCCCGAAACAGCAGAGGAACAAAATGAGATGAGACAGCCAACAAAGGAAAAGTACATCCCCCGAACACCAGCCAACAGGGGAAAGCCTAGTCATGACGTGAATGACCACCGCGCAAAATGAGATGATAAGATGAGACAACGAACAAAGGAAAACTACATCTCCAAAACACAAGAGGAACAAAATGAGATGATGAGATGAGACAGCCAACAAAGGACAAGTGCATCTTCCAAACACCAGCCAACAGGGGAAAGCCTAGCCATGACGTGAATCACCGCAGCACAAAATGAGATGATAAGATGTGACAACGAACAAAGGAAAAGTACATCCCCATTAACACCAGCCAACGGAGGGAAGTATATATAGCCATGACGTGAGGCACCACAACCGCACAAAATGAGATGAGACAACCAACAAAGGACAAATTACACCCCCAAAACAGCAGAGGAACAAAATGAGATGATAAGACAACGAACAGAGGAAAAGTAGATCCCCAAAACAGCAGAGGAACAAAATGAGATGAGACAGCCAACAAAGGAAAAGGGTACTTTTGCTTTCTTTCACCCCAAACAAAAGGGAATCCCAGGGTATGACGTCACATCCAGGGGTTCCCTGTGTTGCGCCGAACATTCAGGGGTTTCCGTGTGTTGCGCCGTAGCTCGGTGCGCAATTCTATGCGGCGGCGGTGGTGCGCTATTCTTTCACTTTCCGGTTAGGGTTAGGGGGTAGGGTTAGGATTAGGGTTAGGGTTAGTGTGTGTACCCTACCCCTAATCCTAACCCTACCCCCTAACCCTAACCGGAAAGTGATTGCAGGACCGATGCAAATGAGGATCGAAGGGAGACAGCAGAAACGGTTGTCACAGCCCAAAGAAACAACACTGTGGTGTGGGACAATTGAAACGCACTGACACGCACTCCACCCGAACACAGAGGAGATCACCGTCGGCGCTAAATATAGCTGGTGACTCTAAATATAGCTGGCAAAGTTTGTTTGGGGTGAAAGAAAGGAAAAGTAGCCACCGGACGCTGATGCATATGCTGGGGGGGGGGGGGGGAGGAGGATCTGAGCACCTATGGACATGTCCGGAGTGCAACGAAGATACCCCAACTGATAACTGATGACTGATGATAACTGATAACTGGTGATGAAAGGAAAAGTACACCCCCCCCCCCCCCCCCCCCCAAACAACAGAGGAACAAAATGAGATAGATAAGACAACGAACAGAGGAAGAAGTAGATCCCCAAAACACCAGAGAAACAAAATGAGACGATGAGATAAGACAAAGAACAAAGGAAAATTGCATCCCCCAAACAGCAGCCAAGAAAGGAAGGCCTCGCCATGACGTGAAGCAACAGCAGCACTGCGCATGTCCGCGGTCGAGGCGGGCCAGTTCCGTGCGAGATTGTTGTGTACACCGACGACCAGGCTATCGTTATCTCTTGTCCATAACGACACACAAGTGGATATTATACAATACATCTAGGCGTATATTCAACCAAGACAGGTAGATAACGTAAAGTGATCGATTTTATTCCGAAAAAACGACATCGAAGATGTGATTTTAAACATAGAAAGTGGTAGGTGAAGATTGAAAGTTGTTGCCGTCTTGTCGTCTGCACGAATTGAATTGACGTGTCCATAAAAATATATAATAATTGTAACGATTTTCAATGTGTTCGATTTAATTTATTAGGTCGGAGAGATGTCTGTATAGTTTAAACCTTCTCTTTCTGTAACCGTCTTTATATAGAACTTAAATCTAACTTGACAAACATGTTTAAATGACTGTATTATTGTGACAAGAAAGTTGAGAGGGGTTTTAGACATTTCAGCTTCGCTACGTGATGTAATGTCAGTAATGATCGAAACACTTAACGCCCCGCCTATTTAAATGTAGGTGGATTTTATGACTACTATACTATCGCTGTCATTAGTGTTACTGTTATCTCATGTCACTGAAAGAACATTTATTTCGATTTCACCTCAGATAGATGTTTTAAAATTATTGTGTAATTTGTTATAGTGGCTGCTTAGTTGTGCTTGTGTAACAACGCAGTGTTTTCATTGCATTGCTGACTTAACTTGTCATCAGCTGTTGCAACTGCCGTTATGTACACAAATAGTGAAACACTTACTTGTATTTGTATGGTTTTATTTTGTGTTAATTGTTGTAGAAAGTTGATAGTAGCAGTACTATAACCCCCACCCCGATGCTATTTATTGTTTTGTGTATGTTTAATTGTATTATACATATACACCCACATAGTTTTAACTGATTCAGTGTGTGAGTAATAATTTATGCTGTGGCTGGGATTATGAAAGATCAACATCCACATAGCTGACATTTCATTTTCTTTACTTGATTCAGTATTATGACTTCCTATTTGGACAGAAGTACCATACACAGCCAATCTAGGGTCATAATGTTATTTGTTTTGCTTTGTGGCATCTTCCGCAATTTCAGTGCTTGGTGAATGAAACTTTACATTGTAATATTTGTTCATTTGATTGTGTCTGCTTTTGTTGGCACTGAGTCAATTAATACTACATTAAAGTAGAATGAATTATATACCAAATTAAAGAGAGACATGTGGGCTATATAGAACCTGTTTTGCTGTATGGCAGTCAATGTCAATGAACAAATAAGGAAGAACTTGTAAACAACAGAGATGTTGTTCCCCAGACAAATGTGAATTCCTTGGACTGTCAGAGTAACTAACAACGATTGCCTGAAAGAGGTAAATGAAACTAGAACACTATATACAACAATAAGAAAGAGACAAACAGCTTTCTTTGGTCATGTAATGAGAAGAGAGGCGTTGGAGAAAATAGTGACAACTGGAAAGATCAAGGGGAAGAGAGGCAGACCAAGAGACATGATGCTGGATGGACTGAGGCGGTGACATGGAGGAATACCATCAACAGAGTTGATCCAGAACACCAAAGACCAAGAACTGTGGAGAGACATGAACACTGTGCCAGCCGGCAGGGCACTTGATGATGTTGATTATATGGGCATTGCAGATCTAGTCACTGATTTGAAATATTTTATGTTTGGTTAATGTTTCAGGCAATGACAAACTACCGAACATAAAACTTGACAAGAAATCACAAACAGCCAAAAAATGCTGGGGTTGATCACGACATCCTGTAATGGATATGCAGCTAACTTTGTAAAATAAATCATTTGAAAATCTGGAAACACATTTCCAAAATACCCAAGGTCTTTTAAATTTTCTATTGCAGTGTGATTTGATTACCATATTTTTGATTACCATACCCGTTGAAAATAAAGTTTGTTCATTTGGTTTGTTCTCTGTCTGTCTGTCTGTCTGTCTGTCTGTCTGTCTGTCTGTCTGTCTGTCTGTCTGTCTGTCTGTCTGTCTGTCTGTCTGTCTGTCTCTCTCTCTCTCTCTCTCTCTCTCTCTCTCTCTCTCTCTCTCTCTCTCTCTCTCTCTTCACCTTAAGATTTTGTGTGTTTCACACACACTCACACTACTACTCCGTTTCTTGTATTTCCCAACACACACTCACCCATCACCCTCAGTTTCTAGTGTATCACACACTTATTACCATCATACTTTTCTCTCACTCGCATGCTTGTGTGGGCACCCGCACAAAGAGAGAGAGAGAGAGAGAGAGAGAGAGAGAGAGAATCAAACTAATCTTGTATTAAACATACACATATTCCCACACATTTTACCTAACGTCCAGTTACACACACACATGCGTAAGCACAAGTCACACTGTCTAGCAACACACACACCCACACAAATACTCACATACTCACACACTCACACGCACAAACTTACTGCCTCTCTCTCTCACACACACATACACACACACAAACCATTACTCTAAGTTTTTTTACTCGCACATTTACTCAGTTTCTTGTATTTCCCCACACACACTCACCCGTTACCATCAGTCTCTTGTATTTCCCCACACACACTCACCCGTTACAGTCAGTCTCTTGTATTTCCCCACACACACTCACCTGTTACCGTCAGTCTCTTGTATTTCCCCACACACACTCACCCATTACCGTCAGTCTCTTGTATTTCCCCACACACACTCACCCGTTACCGTCAGTCTCTTGTATTTCCCCACACACACTCACCCGTTACCGTCAGTCTCTTGTATTTCCTCACACACACTCACCCGTTACCGTCAGTCTCTTGTATTTCCCCACACACACTCACCCGTTACCGTCAGTCTCTTGTATTTCCCCACACACACTCGCCCCTTACCGTCAGTCTCTTGTATTTCCCCACACACACTCTCCCGTTACCGTCAGTCTCTTGTATTTCCCCATACACACTCACCCGTTACCGTCAGTCTCTTGTATTTCCCCACACACACTCACCCGTTACCGTCAGTCTCTTGTATTTCCCCACACACACTCGCCCCTTACCGTCAGTCTCTTGTATTTCCCCACACACACTCACCCGTTACCGTCAGTCTCTTGTATTTCCCCATACACACTCACCCGTTACCGTCAGTCTCTTGTATTTCCCCACACACACTCACCCGTTACCGTCAGTCTCTTGTGAATAACACTCTTACTCACACCATTACACACATACAAGCACTTATTACCATCAGTATCATGTATTTCACACACACACACACACACATGCTCACATCACACATACATGCTCACATCACACACACTCACATCACACACTCACATCGCACACACACACTCACCCACCTCACACACACACACATCACACACACTCACCCACCTCACACACTCACATCACACACACTCACAACATCACACACATACACATACTTATTGCCCTGAGTATCATATATTTCACACACACACACTCACAACATCACACACACTCACAACATCACTCACACACACACACACACAACATCACTCACACACAACATCATGCACACACACACATACTTATTACCCACAGTATCATGGGTTTCACACACACACACACACACACACACACACACACACACACACACACACACACACACACACACACACACACACACACACACTCACACACACACACACACACACACACACAGAGAGTCATACTTACCTTGTACTAAACATACACATATTCACACACTGTTGCCAACCTCCAGTTCTACACAATACACACACAGATACTTGTCACGCTATTTAGCAATACATACACACACACACGCATGCAGCCACACTCACATGCATACATTCACATAAATGCATACACGCACAGGCCTTTGTCAGAAGATATGGTTTTACATTGCTTGTCAAGGGTGAACTGAATGTTTCATTTGCCTGCTGTCAAAACTTCTGTTCCTGTCAGTCTGAGTGAATGACATCCATGAACTGGCATCAAGTATATAAAGGTCTGTTCATGTACTTGGCGTCCACAAATGTGTGATGTTCATGACAGAGTACTGATTGTACCAGTTCACATCATAATATTTCATACCAAGTTTTCCAAGTACATTATGTTCAACTGTAATTTCACTAGTTATTTGCATATTTTTGTACATACATTAATCTTACTTTTATTTTGAGTTAGTTGCATATCCTTTACAGGATAGTTAGTTAGTTAGTCGACAGATCATCCTCGTTGCACATCGGACCATTCAGTCCATAAGTGCTCGGATCCCCTCCTCAGCAAATCCCGCAGCGTGTAGCGGCTAACGACGCCAGTTCTGTGTTGGTTTATCAATCTTCTTTGGCTTCCTGCGTAGTGTTCGTAGGGCTTCCGGTTTCAAGATGGCGACGGACGGTCGTGTTGTTTTGTGTTCGTTAACTTTATCGCGTAAGGGATGGATTTATTCATCTCTTGCGTGTAATTGGTGTGCCAGGATGTAAAACCAGGAGTTTCTACTCAAGATCTGCGCGGGTGCTACGGAGTTCGTGCATCGAGCGAAGCCATCCTTGAGTGAATTTTCAGCAGCATATCCTTTACAGGATGTATCAGTTAATCCCAAGCATATTTTGGCTGTTCATGATTCCTGGGCAAGTTTACGATCTGTACTTTGCCATTGCTTTCTGAACGACCGGCAACCCATACCATTTCATTAAAAACCAACGCAAGGCGGTCTGCTGCCTAATCCTCCATAGCTGTGTTTCGAACGCAGTGGGCAGGATTACGAACTGCGTCCTTAACCCCTTTGCCATGTAGCCGGCTAATCTTGTTGGGTATAACAAAATATGTGTGCATGTAAATTCACCTTACTAATTATTACTGGTGGAGATTGTTCTTATGTGTCCACCCTGCTTGCTATTGATAATACAAGTTTGTATGCATATTCATTGTACTGTTATAACAGCGTTTTGTATGTATATTCATTGGATCTGATAGTGATAACTAAGTTTAGATTGTACATTGATGAGATCTGTTATTGATAACAAAGTTTTGATTGTACATTTATAGGAGCTGGTATTGATAACAAAACTGTCATTGTTCATTCATAGGACCTATTATTTATAACAATTTTGTGTGGACAGAAAACAGTACAGTACTGAACAGAAGTGCAGGACAGGAGTTAATGCATATCCATATAAAGCAAATAGATCCATTTGTTCACCAACTGAGAAATTCTGCTCACACTATTCTACTAATATATAGACCCTAAATATTGCTGCAGAAACTGCCAGCAGCATATATTTCTTATTGATCCAATGTCAGTTCTTCATGCTTTCAGCAGTAACACACTGCCATAGCCATAAGTTCCCTAAGTGTAGTTAAAAAGTTAGCTACATATCCTTTACAGGATATAGCTGTCAACCCCAGCATTTTTTGGCTGTTTGTAATTCCTGGGCAAGTTTACGTTCAGTAGTTTTCCATTACTTTCTACACAACCGGCACCCATACCATTTCATAAAAAACCAACGTAAGTAGGTCTGCTGCTAAATTGCCCACAGCTGTATTTTTAAGTGTATTGGAAGACAACAACAGGTTAGTGCTACAGTGGATATCATCTCCCTATGGCATACCAGGCCATGAAAGAGCAGATATGTCAGCTATATGAGCACAGTGGGACCAACACAACAATCTGTCATCTTCCATGAAAGGAAAACCCATGTAAAGTCTGTTAAAAATCTCAACCAACAACCAGACAACTATCACTATGTTAAAGTTGGCAGAAGTGATCGCCATTCATTTACAGAAACCATCTTTGTGCAAACAAAAAGACATGATAGTTAGTTTAAAATTACTGAGTTAGACAATTCAAATTACTATGTGAATATGTCTATTGTATATTTCGTCTTCAAGGATTTATCTTATTACTTCAGTTTATGTTGTGTGATTTCCGTAGTATGTACCTGTCGAGATGCAGCAAAATGTGGCAAATCTATTGTCACTATCTTGATCCTGTTCCACATAAGAACAAGACATTAACTGAACAGTCACTTGCACAGACAGAAATTGGTCCCATCTTCCCTGTGCTTATATGGACAGGCAGAAAAGGCAAATGAACATATCCTGCAAGAGTGCCATATGCTTGGTTACTTGCAGACTCAATATTGGCCTGTGGAGAGAAAAATCACACATGAAATCCACAGCTCACAATGTCACTCTACACACTCAACTCAGTAGCAGGGCGACAAAACCATTTTACATCTGTCCATGGTTGTTTTTGTCATGAATTCATGTTAGGAAAAATGGCGGCTGTAGGTTGCTGAACTAACTGGGTTTGCTTTATGCAATAATGTGTGGCTGCTAGTTTTCTAGTGACTGCCGCTTCTATCAACGATGAACTGTATTTTTCGTGGCAGACTTTTGTGTTGGCATTCTGGGAGTGGCATTATGCATAGTATACCAGTGCAGGCTGTTAGTTTATTGAGACTCCTGTCTGTTCCATTTTTCACATGGGGCAGTGAGGAGCAGTTTGTGTGATATTCACTGGAATGGAGCATGATGAGGCAACACTTTGCCATGAAGTTGGAACCGTGACTAACTAACTAACTAACATCCACATAAAGCTAGCTTTTTGTAAGTCATAACAATCTCTCAAATACAGCAACTTAATAAAAAAAAAAAAAACGAATTCTTGTGTGGACGATACCAGACCAAAGTTGAGCGAGGAGAAGAAGAAAAGAAGCCATTTTTTATTTCACTCATGCAATACTCACCAAGTTACCAAAACCCACTTTTAAATCTATACTCTTCTTCTTCTTCAGCGTTCCGAGCCATTGAGGTTCTTTGCTCTATACTCACACACACTTAAACTCCTTCCCAGGCTCACACCCACACACATATACAATTTAAAATTGCTGAGAAATAAGACATTACACATCAGCAGTAAGTAGTTTTGAATTTTAATATTGAAAGATGCAAATGAAACTAGAATATTTTGTTACAGTTGTAGCAGGACAGTACACATTATACAGATGTTTACTAAGATTATATGTTTTGTATGTGCATTCATTCAACTGAATGGATTTTTGAATGTATACTTTACAACTGTTATACGGATGGATTTGTACATACATTTATCCAACTGGTTATTGAAAGAGAAGTTTTTTGTCTGTGCAGTTATTGAGCTTTTATTACCGACACCTTTATATATACTCATTCATTTGAAATGAGGTTGTTTTGACAGTATCTTGAAACAGTTTCTGGGGCAGTATTGATTCTCTTCCTTTTTTGAACAACAGCACATGTTGCATGTTCACACTTTAGCTTTTGGGTTATATTTTTGTATACACATATCCACGCAGTATCTTGCGAAGACCATTGTTTAATGTTGGAGATGTGGACATTTGTCTCATTTTAAGAAGTATATATGTGTTAGAGTGTGAAGTGGGTTAAATAGCTTTGATATTATGTTGTCTTTGCCCCAGTGGTATGGCTTAACTAAGCAAATCTATACTAAGTGAAGGGGCGGTAGAAGCCTAAGTTTCTGTTCCCAGACCAGATGTTGCCTTGGTTGTGTGGTGTTCATGTTTGTTTAGTGTACCCTTGCTATTATCTATCCATTGTTTTTTGTTTGTCTTTCTCTGTCTCTAGGCCAGTTGTGTAGCGAAAGGGTTACAAATGCAGTTTGCAAACCCAGCATACCGCTTTTGAAACACAGTTGCGGGCGATTTGGAAGCAGACCGCCTTGCGTTGGTTTCCATACAAAGGTATGGGTGAGGGTTGTTCAGAAAGCAATGGCAAACTACTGAATTTAAACTTGCCAAGAAATCACAAAGAGCCAAACAATTCTGGGGTTGACTGCGACATCCTGTAAAGGATATGCAACTAACTTTAACTCTGCCTCTATATTGAGATAATTTTTGGGTGTATGCTTTTATCAACATGATCAGGTTTCACTCTCTAAACATGTCCAATCCACTTTAGTTGTTCATAAATAAACACACATTTATTGGTTAGCTCTCATGATAGTAGAAGAAAGAAGTAGGAATTAGAGGGCGCACTAGACAACATAACAATTGAAAGCTATTGTTACTGACTGGGATTCCAACCTGTCACCTCCAAATGACAACAGTGTCTCACTGCAGGAACAAGTGTACTTCGACACATGACCAACCAGGGTGCCTAAAGCAAGGGTGTCCAAACAATACGTGTGTGTTTATTTATGAACTGTCTTAGTGGCCTCAAAAGGTTCTCCAATTGGCACTTTAGTTGTTGTCTTGTAATGAATTCAATCATCAATGCTATTTTATCTTATTTCCAATGTCTTTGTTTTCCATTCAATCTTACCTAAAAAAAACCCAAGCTTGTCTTTAGCATTTCAACTCATATGTGACAAGCTTCCTCCGGTGGGACTTTGATCAATCAGTCAGTCAGGTGCCATCTCCACAATGAAGGTTGGCTGCAATGGATCTCTAACATTGTCTGTCTCTCGTCCTGACTGTACATTCTGTCAGATTGATGTTCCTCCATCTCTTGATGTTATCTTCCCACTTGTATCATTGTCTACCTTTTGCTCGCTTGCCTTCAAAATTATCCTCCAGTATGGTTTTATAAGAGTGTTATGTCTTTTAACGTGGCAAAATATTTCACATGCCTCTTTTTTATTTCTTTCGTAACATCTCTTGTTTGTATATTTTGTGGGCCTGGTGGCTTGCTGATTTTAACTGTTTCAGCCTTGTGCATGTTGATTTTCATGTAGCATTAGTTAATGTTGTTGAAAGTACCAGCGGGCTTAAATTGAAAACCTGAAATATTTTTTTGAGTGAATATATTCTGAAAAAAAAGTAAAGAACAAATGTATCATTTTTGGATGTAGTAACCTCTGTGTTCAATGCAAGTCTTCCATCGCCGAAAAATTGCTAGGCTTCCTGTGGAAAAAAATTTTCTTGGTCGCTACTCAGCATGCCTGCCCCGGTCGTGAACAGTCTGTCACAGAAGTCACACCATTTTGAAACTTCCTACGCCACTTATACACTTGCTGGACTGATAGGCATGCATCACCATACTGGACCTTCATTCACTGATGAATTTCTATAGGTTTCACCCCTTCACTGATAAAAATGGGGATAACAGAACGCTGCTCTTGTTTGGTGCATGTAAAAAGTGGGGCGGGCATCTTTAAACTGTCCTTATGATGTCACTGTGATCATCTTTACATCCTTAACAACAATAGTGACAGGTTACAAGACAAATGGCATGGTAATTACAAATTTTAATCACACTTTTAAGGTTTTCATATGAAGCCCCCTCATAAATTGATCTCGTTTTGTATTTGTTCTTCATCTTCATTGAATAAACTCAGGTCGTTGGCAGAAAGTAGTTTGTTGAGTTAGCTGTTTAATGTTTGATCATATTCTGATTTGAAGCCAATGAGATCTTCCTTTGCATATTACGGTCCTTTTATTACTTTGCCCATCCATGTATACATCTATCTTCTTGTAAATTCAGGGCAGTGACTTATGTTTAGTTTGTTGATGACATGGCAACTGTTTCTTCACAAATTCAGACCTACAGCACTAGTTACTGTTCGTTTTGGCCGTATTCATGTTTTGACATCTTGCTTTTTATTAAATACATGTTTGTTTTTCTGTGTAACCACATTCCATCTCTTGTGGTCCAATATATGTAACATTTGTTTGTAATTTCCCCTGGCTTTGTTTACAAAACCATCACTGCTTTTAAAAACTGAATGTATGTTTAACATTATTCTGTAAACAAAATTTGTCTTCATCAAAGCACGGAGCTCCTATGGGAATGCCCCAGATGCTGTGATGTCGGTTCCTAGATCAATCAATCAATCAATCAATCAATCTGCATCAAAGCATCACACAGATCATGAATTCCTTAGCTCCAGTGATAACTCCCAGGGATCACTAAAGAAATTGCACTTATGGGCCAGATGATGTAATCTAAACATTAATTCATAGGTGAGGCAAGAGACATGATGCTGGATGGTCTAAGATAGTGGCATGGAGGAACATCAATAGAGGGAGTCTCCGTGGTGAAGTGGTCCAGCCATTTGACTTGGGATCTGAAGGTTGTGGGTTCGATTCCGGGCCGTGTCCTTCGGTTCACGAGTGCATTTTTCTGAGACTTTTGAGGGTCGTTGCTAGTGTTCGTGCTTTTTGTGACGCTTTCCGCGCTGCAGAAAGAGACTGAGCCATATGGGATAAAAACCCGGTGCAATGAAGCAAATAAGCAACTTTTTTAACATCAATGGAATTGATCCAGAGCACCGCGAACATGAGATCTATGGAGAGACAAGAACACCTACACCACTGGGCGAGGCACTGGATGCTGGTGTTTAGTTTCTGTGAAATACAACTGTTGCAATTTGCATATGCTTGAGGTTATGTTTTGTGGACATAATTCTGTAACAATATGTCTTCTTATCTCTTATAAAAGACTTTGTTCCGTGTTAGCAGTTCTCCATGGTTTATCTATAGCTGTGCATTGCATGATTTATTACCAGGTGGTTTGTATTGTGAACTGCATGTTTAGACAAATGGCGTCCGGCTGGTTGCTGAACTAGCTGGTTTTGCCTTACGCAGTAATGTGTGTTCAACTGCCTGTTTTCTAGTGATTGCCACTTCCACCGATGATGAACTAGAATTTCAGTGGTGGACTGTTATGTTGGCGAGTGCCTTTATGTATGTATGCCTGTCTTGCTTTTGGTTTGTCAGGACTGCTGTCTATTCCGATTTTTCAAATTTTTTCCCGTTACTGTGATGTTGGAATCGTGACTAAAAATTGTTGAATGATGTTTACAGCAGTGGATAAATACCTAGTGATATGCTGAAATCTGTATTTATAGCCTCACCACAAAATCCAGGAGCAATTGAATGTGAAAAATGCATGGATACGTGCATACAAGCATGGGTGTTTGTATGGTTGTGTGTGTTTGTAAAGAAAATGCTTTGTTCCATGTCAACAGTTCTCCATGTCCTGCCTATAACAGGCAGTAAATCATGCAACATGTTGTGTAAAAATTGTGTAACATATACCTGCTTTCTTCCTGTGTATTGCATGGAGCAGGCATGGGAAATCATGACTCTCCATTTCCTTCTGCCAATTGATATTTTAATGAAGTTGTTAAGCCCAATAGTTACAGATTTCACATTCCTCTTTCTGTGTTTTCCTCTGCCTCTATTTCCTAGTAGTTTCTGACATGAATGAACAATGGGAAATGCTGAAAAACTCCATCCAGCAAGCAGAGATATTACCCTAAAGAAGGAAAGAAAAAAGCTAAGAAAGAATTCTGGTCAAAACTGTTACATGTATCTGTGTTTTTTAAAATTCATCTGTTGAGTTTTTATGTGATATTTTTTTCACACTTTGTTATGAGCTTGACAGCAACAAACCTCTTTTATTGAAACCATATAGAGAGGACAGTCTTGCACGAGAGGACAGTCTTGCAAGAGAGGACAGTCTTGCAAGAGAGGACAGTCTTGCATGAGAGGACAGTCTTGCAGAGTGTATTCAGCAGTTTCCATAGTCCACACATGTCAAGTAATGAAGCAGACAACACCGGCTGTAATTGTACTCGTTAAGTCTGGTATGTCCCATCCTGAGGTGGAGAAGAAGGTGATCAGTCCCAGCTAACCAAGAGCTGTGTCGTCATTGGATTGATTCAATACCTTTCTAATAGCCTGGATAACTCACCTTTCCTCAGAGTTTTGTTTGTTTGTAAATCAAGGTGTTATGTCCTGTGTTTCTTTCTTTTGCACTCGCTCACTTTTAGCTTAAATGTAGTCCATACACACTACTTCTAGTAGTGCTGGAGTTAATTTTGTGTGTGGATTAGCTTTCCCTATTAACAGTGTTTCTCGCGATCAGGCGAACCTACTCCGAATTCAGTGGTACTTGTACTTTACGTCCCTAAGTCAAGGACAATAGGTCAACATTTTAGCCCAACTGTCCAGTATAGGGGTTGACCTCCTTACCTTGGCATCAGCACACCGGATGTTTAAGAACACGCGTTCTTATCCATTCGGCCATGCTGACTTACTTATGTCTGTTTCAAAAGTGCTTGTTTTGTAGTACAGACAGCAAGGCTAAAATAATAAGGGAAATGCTGCACACATGTTTCTTGTAAAGATAGTTTTTGTATGTGAATTTTTTATGGGTCTTTGTCTTCTTTTTAAGTGCATTGACCAGATTTCATTGGTAGGCCTTTTCTTTATTCCTTGTTTGTTCTAATTTTTGTTGCAAGTGTGGAAAATGGTACGTTGTTCATTTGTAGGATATCATTTATAGAGTGTTTTTAGGTTTTATTTCTGATTTGCTAAAGTCAATCTTAGATTGTGTAAACATTATATTTTTTAGCAAGTACTGACAGTCAGCTTTTGGACAAGCGACATCATCCGCAGGATATGACATGACGTCCACACAGATTACCCACGACTGTGTGAACAGATGACAGCAGGAGAAGAAGAAATATTACATTGTTGATGAAAGGTGGGTGTTTACTTCTGTAATCTTTATATTAGACACGACTGTGTGAACAGATAACAGCAGGAGAAGAAATATTACATCACTGTTGAAAGGTAAGTGTTCACGTCTGTAATCTTTAGACCTGACTGTGTGAACAGATGATAGCAGGAGAAGAATTATTGCATCGCTGCTTCTGTTTCTTGTTGATGAAATGTATGTGTTTATTTCTGCAAGGCCTCCATGTTCTCAGGGCTCTGCCAATGTAAATTTCATTTGAGAAATTCCAAATTCCAACAGAATATTATTAGCATGTAGAACTCAGGTTCTGCCACACTATATCATGCCAGCAAAATCCTCCTGTAGATCATCATGAAGAAGATTGCAGTCAGTTAGAATGTGAATGACAAGATGTACAGGCAGGTTTCATACAGGGCAGAGAAACCAGGAACCATATCGTTGATATGAGAACCATCTTTGAGAAATGCAGAGAGTACAATGAAGGTCTTCATACTTGTTTCATAGACTACAGGAAGGTCTTCGACTATGGTCAACTTGAGAAATTGTGGAACATTGTGAAGGATATGGGATAACTTGCACCTTTGACCCACTTATTTGAATCATTAGAGTAGACCGTGGTCTTACTCAAGTTTAGATATGTCTGTATATACACACCCATCTGCACATGTATGTACGCACATATGTAGAGCAGCCTGGTTTTACGACACCAGAGACTCGCCGTCGTCCTGTCTCCTGTTAAATAAAACAGTTCCGCCACATGAAGGCCAGGAGTTGGACTTTTGCTGCCAGAGGTGATGAATGCACAAGCCATGGAGGTATTTTGCAAGGTTGGGCACTCACCCCAACTCTGCACCCCCGGCTTATAACAGTAATTTAGAACCGGCAGCGCTTGTAATTGAAACATGTCAATGAAGTATCCCACTGAAGCATGCTATTGAATCATCTGTCTGAAGTATCTCTGAAGTCAGAGCAGGTTCACCTGATGGTGAGGGACACTGTTAATAGGTAAAGCTAATCCACACACAAAATTCAGTCCAGCACTACTAGAAGTAGTGTGTATGGGCTATGATTGAGTTCAAAGTGAGCGAGCAAAGAAAAATAAATCTGTCTGAAGCAAATCATGGTGTCGTATATACCTTGGCCAGATATAGATAACACAGCTTGGGTAAAACTACATTGTTATCTGGCTATTGTGCTATTTCGTAATGAAGCTCATGTTGATGTCGAGTGTTGATATTGATTAGAAAATAATGAGATAAAAGTTAAAGGTTAGAAGTGAGAGTATTGGATTCATTGCACCTGGTCTTACCCCTTCAGGCTCAGTCTCTCATTGAATGAATGAACAAATGAACGAACAAAGAAATGAGCAAACTCTATTTTCAAAGGGTTTAGAATTGGGCACGCAGGCCCGTCTAATATTCTGAGGAACAATAAGCTGTCTGCTGAAATAATAACAGTTACGTAGCTGTAACTCCTGCAGAAAAGTGAGAGATACTAAACACAGATACATTGTATATACCTTACGAGGTCTGCATGGCCGAATGGATAAGCATGCACGTTCTTAAACATCCGGTGTGCTGATGCCAAGGTAAGGGGGTTCAACCCCTACACAGAACAGTTGGACTAAAATGTTGACTTCCCATCCTTGACTTGGGGACATAAATTAAAAGTACTTCTGAAGTTGAGTGGATTCACCTGATGGCGAGGGACACTTAATAGGAAAAGCTAATCCATATACTAAATTCAGTCCAGTACTACTAGAAGTAGTGTGCATGGACTACGCTTGAGTTCAAAGCGAGCGAGTGAACAAACAAATATACCTTACAACAAACCCCACTATGTTGTAAGTGATTTACATTGTGTCTGTGTTTAGTATCTCTTGCTTTTTCGCAGGAATTACACCTGCTTTTATTTTCTGTTATATCCTGCTGCAGCCGTGACTTCTCTTGTCTGCTAAAAGCAGCGCATAAAACACAGATCATGTCAGGGATCCCGGTTGATGGACACACAGGAAATTATAGATACAGTGATTGTAGAAAGTGAAAAATTGGGCCTTAGTTTGAATAATAGAAAGACAGAAGTCATGGTGATATCAAAGAAACAGATTGTGCCTAAGTGTGCAATTACAGTACAGGACGTTATTTTGGGGCAAGTGCAGATATTCAGATATCTAGGCACATGGATAGCATCAGATAGAAGATGCATCACTGTGATAAAGAACAGAATATGACATACAAAATCGGCATTCTATCAAATGAAGAACATTTTGTGCAATAACTCCTGGAGGAGAGGTTAATAATTTCTGAAGAAAAAGTTTATAATGCTATAGGAAACTTTAATACCTCCTGGAGGAATAGTTAATAACTTCTGGAGGAAAAGTTAATAACTCCTGGAGGAAAAGTTAATAATGCTGGACAAAACATTAATAACTCCTCGAGGAAAACTTAATACTGGAGAAAAAATTAATAACCCCCCAAGGAAAATTTAATAACTCCTCAAGGAAAAGTTAATAAATCCTGGAGGAAAAGGGAAAAGTTAATAACTCCTGGAGGAAACGTTAATAACTCCCCTAGGGAAATTTAATAAGTCCTTGAGGAAAAGTTAATAACTCCTGGAGGAACAGGGAAAAGTTAATAACTCCTGGAGGAAAAGGGAAAAGTTAATAACTCCTGGAGGAAAAGTTAATAACTCCTGAAAGAAAAGTTACTAACTCCTGGAGGAAACGTTAATAACTCCCCTAGGGAAATTTAATAAGTCCTTGAGGAAATGTTAATAACTCCTGGAGGAAAAGGGAAAAGTTAATAACTCCTGGAGGAAAAGTTAAGGCTACTGTAGGAAGAACACTTTATGCAGATGACAGTGGACATGCACAAATTAATATATACATATCTACATGTTAGGAAAGCCAAGAGTCCAACCAGATGATCACAGAAATGCTACTATATCATGGAATGCCTCTAGGTAGAGTCTTTTGCCTTCATAATTTCTTGAATACATCAGTGGCCTTATCAAATAACTGCCCAGTGATGTCGAGACAGGAAAGTATGCAGATGATCTGGTTATATGGTGCTCAGATGAATATGTAACAATGATTACAAACAGGATACACAAAGCTAAAGATCACAGGGTAGTGGAAATGACACCTAGCCTTCTTTGATAAGGTTGGAAAAATAAGGGGATCTGTATGCATGTTAGAAATAAAAAATAGTAGGTTGAATAGACTTCAGCCCAAGCTACATTTTAAAAACAAAATCTATATTTATAAATCTACTGGGTGTTTGTGATGTCTCACTATATTTTATTTGTAGAACAAATTAAAAAAAAAAAATTATGTCTTCCGTTGATAACACCATTCTATTTGGAGTGCAAAGAATTACTCCAGCAGACGACAACCATTCGCTGCATATTGCTTCATGATGGACTATGGAGCATATATTTTTTTATGACATCATGTACTTCATTTTTCAAATTGGTTCTACATACAAAGTGTAGTGAGACTTTACAAACACGCAGTAGTATGTGGGTATGCACACATTGTGAGCCTCTCTGGTAATGTTTAGTATTGTGTGTGATCTGTGGGAGAAGACTAATGTACTCAATGAAATATAGATGTGTAATGAAGGTGATTTCTTCAAGAGACAGAATCATGCACTTATTTAGGTCACTATGTAGACGGGTGGAAGAACACAAAGATATTAACAGAAGAATATACACAGCAAGAGGAGTTTTCATATCACTGGAACATTTGTGGAGATAAAACAAAATTTAATGTAGCATAACATTTAGAATATTTAACTCTGGCAGTCCCAGGAATTCACAACATTCGTCTCAGGAGCCTTATCTCTGTTGCTTCCAAGTTCTTTGTAATTTGTTCATTTACATTCTAAGATTCAATGCCATACAAAAAAGCAGGTTCTATATAGCATTTCAACACTCAAGGATAGTGTCTTATTGCATAAAATACCTGTCATATTCTGAAATGCAGCCTTAGCTTGCCCTATTCTGTTCTTAATCTCTCCTGTGCATCTTCCATCTGATGTTATAATTGCCCCTGGGCATTTAAAGTGATCGACTTGGTTAATAATTTTCCCTTCGATTTCCATTTCACATTTTGGTGTCACGTTTACTGGCTTAAGATAGAGAGGCATTTTGATAGATTGGTTTTGGGAGGGGGGAAAGGGGTGTTCTGCACATATTAAGCCATACAGCAAAACAGCTTTTTCTTCTTCTTCTTCTTCTTCTTCTTCTTCTTCTTCTTCTTCTTCTTCTTCTTCTTCTTCTTCTTCTTCTTCTTCTTCTTCTTCTTCTTCTTCTTCTTCTTCTTCTTCTTCTTCTGCGTTCATCCGGAGTTTTTTTTTCCGGCGTGTTTGCGTTGTGCCTGTTTACAGCAGAGCTGTGTTCTTGTGCCGTTAGGCCGACACATCCGACTTCTGTGGGCATTTTTTGGCTGGGTTAACCTTCCCGGGGAAACAGGTTCTATAAGCATTTCAGCACTCCCTTTCTGTCATTCAAGGATATGGACTTATTGCATAAGGTCCATCCATCCATTATGTGCCATGCCAATAAGCGTGGGCGGTCATGATTTGCCATTTCACTCGATCACCAGAGTTGTGGATCCGCTCAGTGTTCTTGTCCCGACCATACCACATGGCCAAGCCATCCAGGTAGTTACTTCTTTGTCTTCCCCTTGTTCTATTCCTCTCGATCTTGCCAGTTGTCACCAAGTTCTCTAATTTATTTCTTATCATAACATGCCCAACAAATGTTGACTGTCTACATCTAATTTCTCTAACCAGCTTACAATTTTCCTTTGTGTCTTGTAGGACTTGGTCACTGGTGTTTCTGTCTGTCCATGGTATTCTTTGCATTTTCCTCAGAAACCATATTTCCACAGCCATCCAATGTTTTTAAGCTTGTCTGCTCAATGTCCACGCTTTTCATCAATACAAAAGTACAGGTTCTGTGTAGCACCTCAACACTCTTTTTCTCGTTGCAATTGACATCTTTTTATTGGTCAGTATGTTTTTCATCTTGCTAAAGGCTACTTTCGCCACGGCAATTCTTGTTCTAATCGCTTCAAGGCATCTTCCATCAGATGTTATGACTGTTCCGAGATAATTGTACCAATTCACTTGTTTAAGAATATTCCCATTTACCTGTATTTTAATTACATTGTGGTACGAGGGGAAGTCAATAAAATAGCCACAAATAGCTGTAGAATAATATCTAAATATGATAACTTGAAACAGTTTACTTTTATACATACATTGTCCCTTTATTTCTCAACATATTTTCCACCAACATTGATGCACTTATCACATCGTTTTATCAGTCCTCCCAAGCCCGCTGCAATGAACTGCGTACTCTGTTTTCTAAACCACATTTTCACTTCACATTCATACGTGAAATGTCTCCTGCCAAAGTGGGTTTTCAGTGTTTATGCTGACAAATGTTTGTCCCGTAAAGCGGTGCATAGCTGGATAAAAAAAAAAAAAAAAAAAAAAAAAAAAAAAAAAAAAAGGTTACGAGGGCGAGTCAATAAGTAAGTCACACAGTTATGTGGGATGGCCGGTAAATGAAAACAAAGCACGAAGTTCAATGCAGTGGGTTTGGGAGGACGGATAAAACGATGGGATAAGTACATCAATGTTGGTGGAAATTAGGTTGAGAAATAAAGGGACAATGTATGTATAAAAATAAACTGGTTTCAAGTTGTTATCATATGAAGTTATTTTTCTACAGCCATTTGTGGCCTACTTATTACTTACCCACGTATTTCGTTCTTCCTAGTGACAATCATAATCTGTGTCTTCTTACAATTAGTTCTAATCCTAGTTGTTCACTGGGTGCAACAATCGCATCTACTATGCATAAGGCACTTTGAGAAAACCTAAGAATAATATAACTAGGAATTCCTTTCTCTGAAAACCATAGGGCAAAGGAAATAGAGGGAGACAGAACAGTACATGGAGATGAGAATTAGAGACAGAAAGGAATAATATGGGACGGACATAGACCAAGCTCCAGGAGATAGCAACAGATAAGAGGGCTTGAAATGAGCTGGCTGAGGGCTTATGTCCCAATGGGGGAATACAGGGCAAAAGGAGAATGAAGGTGGCACTTTATAAAGCAAGCAAACTGACTGGCACATTGCCATCTTGACAGTCGTAAATTTGTAAAATGGAGTTATACCTCTCCATAACACAAAGCCTGGGCTGAGTTTAGAGACCACATGTTGACCATACAGCATGATCCCTCTCTCGGCCTGTCTAGTTTACTCCATAGGAAAGGTAACACTAATACGTCTGGAACAAGACAAGCTGTAGAAGCTGCCGGATCAGCAAAGCAATGTTCTAACTGTCCACCTGTCGGAGTTTCCATCCTAGACCAGTTGCCGACCAAGGCTTAGGGCCTGCTCTGCCCTGCCATGAAATTTAGTCTTTAGGTTGTGTTTCCTCGCATTAGGGTAAGGCTTGTATCCTCCCACATGCACTCCTCCGCCAGAAGATGTTGGCACAATGTGGGGTGTTGGGTTTGGTGAGCGCCGCCCACAATTTGGCGCTAATAGAAAGCAGGTCCCGGGAAGGTTAACCCGGTCAACAAATGCCAGCAGAAGTCGGATGTGTCAGCCTAATGGCGCAAGAACTCTGCTGTAAACAGACACAAGGCAATCACGTCCGGAAAAAAAACACTCCGGATGAATGCAGAAGAAGAAGAAGAAGAAAGCAGGTAGTACAATCTACTGTCATACGGTTGCTCAGTCATATCTGACTAAAACCTGATGCATGAAACTGAACCTATCATACACTGAATTGCTTGGTATAAACTGAAACAATGTTTGATGAATTGCTTAGAGTAGAAGAAAGTAGTTTTATAAATATGTTTACATATTTTCAGCATCAATAACTGGCTGATTATCGAACATGGAGGATAAAGAAGCGAAACAGCCGCTGCTTCCATCTGACAGCCATCATGATTCTGATTCCGAAGCTAGTGATGGAGTCAATTATGATTCATGCCATGACAGTTTGCCTACCTCACCGCTGGCTGTGCCGGCTTCAGTTAACATAACAAGTAAGTTGTGAAACAGGTGTTTTGTTAACGCAGTCATTTGAACATAAAGAGTACAAGGTTAGGAGAACTTGCAGTACATCAAGCAGGACATATGCACAGAAGGGTCAAGAGAAAACATGCAGTATAGCAACCAGGACAGACAGACAGTAGGGTCAGAGAAAACATGCAGTACAGCATTCTGTATAGACAGTAAGTTAGTTGTATATCCTTTACAGGACTTTGCAGACAACCCCAGCATTTTTTGGCCGTTGATTACTTCTTGGCAAGTTTATGTTCAGTAGTTTATTTCTTTCTGCACGACCAGCACTATTACCATTGTATGAAAACCAACACAAGTCGGTCTGTTGCCAAATGACATGTAGCTGTGTAACATGTATGGACTACGCTTGAGGTCAAAGTGAGCGAATGGAAAAAAAAAAAAGAAACAAATTAGATATCTTTGATTAAACACCTGTAGTGCATTTTACCCAGGGGTAAGATTTAACCCTACCAGACCTGAGGCCCTAATCCTAACTGTCCCTTATACCTGGGCTCCTGAGCATTAAAGAGAAAAAAACCAACATGATGTAGACAAATGTTAGTTACATGCAAACAAGTGGTTAGAATAAGATGTAACTTGGAGACATTGTAGAAAATAGGTCTACCTAATAAAAAAGTGGCCGGTATGGAAAGCCTACATATAACTTCAAATGATAATGGATGGAGAGTCATCAACCTGGCAGAAGCCAAAGGACTGCAGATTAGCAGTACCAGACTACAAAGAAAGGATATACACAAACAAACTTGGAAATCATGTGACAAGAGAACCTATAATCAAATAGATCACATTTTAATTAACAACAGAAATGCATCAAACATACAGCAAGTCAGAAGTTATAGAGGAGCTGAGTGCCACAGTGACCATTTCCTCGTTGGAGCAAAATTTAAAATAAAACTTAAGAGAGCTTTCTATACTAAATTACAAAGATTACACCCAACATATAACAGAGAAAAACTACAAGACATTACAGTCAAAGAGAAATTTACAGATGAAATAAAATGTAAACTTGAAACTTTGCAAAACCCTTTGGAGGAAAGCGTTGACCAAACTTGGTTGAACATCAAGAATACAATTCAATCTACCGCAGAAGAATGTCTCGGTGTGTCAACCACGCATAGAAAGAACAGATGGTTCAATCAAAAATGTGAAGAAGCAGTCACTAGGAAGAAGAATGCCAGACATGTATGGTTAAATGACATCAATAACATCCAAAAGGAAGAGCATTATAGAAATGAATGTAAAGAGGCTACAAAAATAGTCAGACAGCAGAAGCGAGAATATATGAGTAATATAATCAAAGATATGGAAACTAATCACCAGAAAAATGAATCCAGAAAGTTTTTTAAAGTACTGAAGTCAATGAAACGAGGGCACCAACAAAACACATATGGTTTAAAAGACAAAAATGGGAATATGATAAATACCAATGAGGAAATGTGCAACACATGGAAAGAATATTTTATTGAATTACTAAATTGTGAAGCTCCAAGTAACATTTTCCCACAGGAAGAGGTTCTAACATGCGAACCACAAATTGAAGAACCTACATTTGAAGAAATCCTATATGTAATCACACGACTTAAAAACAATAAGGCAACTGGGACTGATGGAATTGCTGCTGAATTTATAAAGGCAGGTGGCCATGCATTACATCTAAAGCTATACGAACTAATAATAAAAATCTGGAGGACAGAAGAATTACCCCATGACTGGAAAGAGTCATTATTGATACCTATCTTTAAGAAAGGAGACAAGTTCCAATGTGGAAATTATAGAGGAATATCACTACTGTCCACAAGCTATAAGATACTATCCGCAGTATTACTAAATAGACTAAAACCATATTCAGAAGACATATTAGGTGACTACCAGGCGGGTTTTAGACAAAACAGATCAACAATAGATCAGATATTTATCTTACGACAAATAGCCGAGAAACATTGGGAATATAAAAGAGATCTCCATAACATTTTTGTGGATTTTAAAAAGGCTTATGATAGTGTCCATAGGAATAGTCTATGGAATGTTATGCAGGAATTTGGAATACCAAGGAAGTTAATTAACATGACCAAACTATGCATGGAAGATACTTATAATATAGTAACATATAAAGGCAGGAAATCAGACCCCTTCCAAATAACATCTGGCTTGAAACAGGGTGATGCACTATCGCCGCTACTCTTCAATCTGGCTCTAGAGAAAGTTGTAAGGAAGGTAAAGGAGGAATGTGATATTGGAGGAACATCCAAGCTGCTTGGTTATGCAGATGATATAGATATTATAGGGCAAAGTGAACAAAAGACATTAGAAATATTGACTCACTTAAAGGAAAAAGCCCAACAGATGGGGCTGGTTATCAACCAAGATAAGACAGAATATATGGTAATTTCAAGAGACGGAATGGCTAAAAACTCTGGCCACATACAAATAGATAATATGACCATTAAAAGAACGGAAACATACAAATACCTGGGTACAATCTTCAACTGCTCCAACATCATAAGGGAAGAAATACAAACTAGAATCAACTCTGGAAATAAGATATACTATGCACTACAACATCTACTAAAATCAAAGGCGCTATCTCGTAACACCAAAATCACAATATACAAAACACTGATCAGACCAGTTGTGCTGTATGGCTCTGAAACCTGGAGTACAACGAAAGGAGACGAAGCCTTGTTACAAACCTTTGAGAACAAAATTTTAAGACGCATCTTTGGACCCATTAGGGATACACAAAGTGGAGAGTGGAAAAGAAGAAGTAACAAAGACATTTATGATTTGTTTAAGTCCCAGCTAATCACTGGTATCATGAAGGCTAATAGACTACAATGGCTGGGGCATATAGAAAGAATGGAAGATAATAGGGAAACAAAACTCGCTTACACTCAGGAAATAAATGACCGTAGACCCCGAGGTAGACCAAGAAGGCGGTGGAGAGATAATATACATACAGACCTACAAGCACTTGGAATCAACGACTGGCAAGAGAAGGTCCACCAGAGAGACGAATGGAGACAGATTGTATTTGCAGCAAAGAACCTCAATGGCTCGGAATGCTGAAGAAGAAGAAGAAGAAGAAGGTCTACCTTTCATCTAGCGCCGATATTCCACCTTTGTGTACCAATCCAGTCTGAATAAACCAAAGTATCGATCACCTGTTGACTGTGAAAAGCCTAGACTTACTTCACTTTCTTGTTGAAGTGCTTGGTTCATCAAACGCTTGTTTCGTTGTGAATTTTCATAAATTGTTCGCGTTAATCCACACAAAGTCAATTCAAACCTATGGGAGAAGACATTTGCAATGGCTAAACATGAGTTTTGACCACGATTGGTTGGTTATTTTTAGTTTGTGACGCATATTTATCACGAAATAGGCAAAATGCCGAAAATTAGGGACAGCGGTATAGCGGCAGATTAATAAATTTCCGAAAATCGGTACAGCGGTCTGGTAGGGTTAAGAATAAAGGGATTTAAAAACTAACCAGTGAAAGAACTTAACTTCATAGAAGTTATATATCTGGTATTTATATATCTGGTATTTATATATCTGGTATTTATATATCTGGTATTTTTTTTTTAGCTCACTTGCTTTGAACTCAATCATAGTTTATATACATGCCACATTTTCTAGTGCACTGGTCTGATGTTTGCACATGGATTAGCTTTCCCTAATACCAGTGTCCCTTGCCATCAGGTGAACCCAGTCAGACTTCTGAAGTACTTGTAATTTACATCCCCAAGTAAAGGATAAGTCAAAATTGTAGTCCAGCTGACTAGTGTAAGGGTTGGACCCGCTACCTAGGCATCAGCACACTGGAAGATTAAGAGCAAGTGCTCTTATCTATTCTGACCTGTCTGGTATTTATGAGGTTTGGGTTTGTAATACCTGTAAGGTTGCTTGTACTATACAAACTTACTATACTTCCTCGCTATCAGGGTTTTCAGAAGCGTTTTATGTCTTTTTATGTGCCCAAAATATTTGTAGGCACATTCATGATTTAATACTCAATTTCTGAATTGAAAATTGAAGAAATGTTGATGTACAGGTGACGTTTTATATGATTATCAGGTGACGATAAATATGCCAGTAATGGACCACTTTTGGAGAAGCTTCCTCCAGGACCTCGCTTCCATGTAAGGATTTCTGTCATTGTTATATTGTGTGTAAATATAAAGAGATCAAGATGGCTAAACCTCAACAGGTGTAAGTATTTACATTATCATTGCTGTGTTATTAAACACACAGCGCAGGTCAGCATGGCCGAATGGATAAGAACGCATGTTCTTAAAACATCCGGTGTGCTGATGCGGATGTTAGAGGTTCAACCCCTACACCGGACAGCTGGACTAAAATGTTGACCTGTCGTCCTTGACTTGGGGACATAAATTACAAAGTACCTCTGAAGGAAGTCAGAATGGGTTCACCTGATGGTGAGAGACACTGTTAATAGGGAAAGCTAATCCACACGCAAAATTCAGTCCAGCAACACTGGAAGTAGTGTGTATGGACTATGCTTGAGTTGAAAGCGGAGCGAGTGCAAAAAACAACAAACACACACACACAGCCGTAGCAGCATGATGGATTGACGCTCACCTGCCTTACAGTTGATCTTGGGGTGTGCACCGCATCAGGACTTTAAAACTGTTTACCTTGACCTTGGGGGGGGGGGGGGGGGGGAGTGTCTAACACATGTCAACCAGTTTGCTACCATGGTTACCTGTGTGCTCCATACATGGTGGCATTTACCATTTACAGCCTCAGACTCTCTTCAACAGGTATACAAAATCTCTTCAACAGGTATACAAAATCTCTTCAATAGGTGTATAAACTATATTCAAAAGGTATGCAAACTATCTTCAACAGGTGTAGAAACTCTTCAGCAGGTGTAGAAATTCTTCAATAGGAATAGAAACTCTCTTCATCAGGTTCACTCTCTTATACAAACTCTCTTCAACAGGTATACACAAATTTTTCAACAGGTTTACAAACTCTCTTCAACAGGTATACAAAAACTCTTTAACAGGTATACAAAAATTCTTCAACAAGTACACAAAAACATTTCAACAGGTATACAAACTTTCTTCAACAAGTATACAAAGTCTCTTCATCAGAAATGCAAACTCTCTTCATCATGCATACAAACTCTCTTAAACAGGCATAAAAAAAACTCTTCAACTGGTATACAAACTATTTCTTAAACAGGTATGCAAACTCTCTTTAACAGGTATAAAAACTCTCTTAAACAGGTATGCAAACTCTCTTCAACAGGTATACAAACTTTCTTAAACAGGTATGCAAACTCTCTTTAACAGGTATAAAAACTCTCTTAAACAGGTATGCAAACTCTCTTCAACAGGTATACAAACTTTCTTAAACAGGTATGCAAACTATCTTCAAGAAGTATACAAACTCTCTTCAACAAATATACAAACTCTCTTCAACAGGTATACAACTCTCTTCAACAGGTATACAACTCTCTTCAACAGGTATACAAAGTCTCTTCATTACGTATATAAACTACATTCAAAAGGTATGCACACTATCTTCAACAGGTGTAGTTAGTTAGTTAGTTAGTCGACAGATCATCCTCGTTGCACATCGAACCATTCAGTCCATAAGTGCTCGGATCCCCTCCTCAGCAAATCCCGCAGCGTGTAGCGGCTAACGACGCCAGTTCTGTGTTGGTTTATCAATCTTCTTTGGCTTCCTGCGTAGTGTTCTTGTTTGGCCACCCCTCTTTTAATTTGCTGCTCCTGCAGTCTGGCCATGGTTGTAGATTCACAGTCATCACTTGGTTCTCGCAAAAGTCTCACTTCTCGTAGAGCATTCAGAATGTCAGCCTGGTCCATGGCGCGTCCGCCCTCCACAGTAGCCTCCCCTGCAAGCTTGTCAGCCCGCTCATTTCCTTGTACTCCCGCATGACCTGGCACGAAGATGAAACTAATCTTTGCCAGCCGAGACCGCTTCAGAGGCAGCAGCCATTCTCTTTGGATCGACCCCTCCTCTATCCTCTTGATCATGTTCATTGAGTCGCTAAGGAAACAAGCCCTAGTGAATGTCTGTGTCTCGAGCCATGTTATTGCTTTACTTACTGCCATGACTTCCATGGTCAGGCTACTTGTGGTTTCAGTGAAAGCACCAGAGTCCTCCTTCACAATTCTCCCTCCGGCCCGAGCTGTAAAGGCCCATGAGCTTCTCACATGTCGGACGACCGACCCATCTGTGTAGATGACCGCGTCACTGTCTAGCGAATTCTCGAAAATCAACGCTTGTACTTCAGCCTCAACAGCAGCCGGATTTTCTTGTCTGCATTTTCTATCTAGTTGGATGCAGACTGAAAAGGATGTGCAGAAGTCTGTTGGCACTTGCACCCACTCCTCGCCAGGTTCTAAGTCCTCAAGTGAACACACCTGTTGAAGAATGTCTTCGGCTTGACCCATCCACGACCGTCCTCTTTTTAACCTGCTGCCCTTCACCTTCCTAATTTCACTATGCAGTGGATGTTGTGTGTTTGCGTTAATTCTGAGGTAGGCGCGTGCCCTGCAAACTTGTATTCTCTCTTCAATGGTTGGAAAATCAAGAAGGTAGCGCATCGCCCTGCATGCTGTATCTCTTGTACATCCAAGAATAATGCGCATAGCTTCATTCCGCATCCTTTCCATCCTTTCTATCTGCTTATGGCTGAGAGTCAGGATTGCCATTGCATACTCCAAAACAGACATGACCAGCCCCTCGTACAGAAGACATAGATGGCGCTGCTCACAGTTTGCTGCCGCCATCACCCGCATCGCTGCCAAACCCCGCTTGGCCTTTGTTAATACCTGGTCTATGTGCACATTATAAGCAAGGCTTCGATCAAACCGTATCCCCAGGTAATTCATTGCCTGCGTTCTTTCCACCGTCTCTGAACACAGCATTACAGTTGGTGTTGGATTGTTGACAATATGATTATTCAACGAGAACCAAGTCACTGTTGCCTTTGTTGGGTTGACCATTGCCCCAGCTTCATCACACCAAGTACTTATGCGATTGAGTTCGGTTTGTAGTTCCACAGCAACCTCCTCTCTATCATTACCCTGACGATACACTAAAACATCATCGGCATACGACAATGTCCTGCCAGGTCCAGTGATCTGCTCACTGGTGATTCTCACTGTGTAGGCGTTGAACAGTACCAGAGATAATGGTGATCCCTGTGGTAGGCCAGGATATATTGTTGTTGGTTCCGAAGTCCAACTGCCACATTTAAAAACTACTTTCCGTTGGAAGAGGGCTGCAGCGATCCAACTAAGGAGGAATGGACTTACGTTTAGTTCAAGAAGCTGAAACATTAAAAAATCCAGTGGTACTCTGTTGTATGCGTCCTCAAGATCAATCGCTGCAGCAACGGTTTCAGTGCCTGAGTGGAAACCTTCATAGACATCATGGGCAAAGACTGCTGCATTGGTCCAGGTTTCTCTTTTTGGACGGTACCCACCCAGGGTAGGTGGGAAAACACCTTGCCTCTCTAGTTGGCTTGATATTTTCATGGCAATTACCTTCTCCAGCAGCTTGCCTATTGTATTCTGCATGGTTATAATTCGATATCCCTGAATTTTTTTGTGGTCTTTGTCAGGCTTCGGCAAGGGAATCAGATAGCTGTGTAACCATTCCTCCTTGGTGCTAGCACTCCCTATACTGTTGTTGTACATGTCTGCTAGTTTCTCTAGCTCATTGTCGGTACACCTATTTATGTCGTCGTATCTTATGCCATCAGGACCTGGAGCACTGTTATTTGATCGTCGAAGCACAGTCTTGATTTCTTTCACTGTCACTGTGTCTTCCTCCGAAGTGTTCTGGGCCTTGCATCTGTCTGAGGTGACCTCCTTGGCCAGATTTCGGCCTCCCATGTCTGTCTGGTTGCCCTGCTCAAGGTAGCATTCAAAGAGGGCTTTGCCCTTGTCCTCGTCAGTCCTCTGCCAGGTGAGGTCAGCACCTTGGAAGTCTGAAATGCTCTTATTCTTGACTACACCACTCATGCTTTTTCAACAGGTGTAGAAACTCTTCAGCAGGTGTAGAAACTCTTCAATAGGAATAGAAACTCTCTTCATCAGGTTCACTCTCTTATACAAACTCTCTTCAACAGGTATACACAAATCTTTCATCAGGTTTACAAACTCTTCAACAGGTATACAAAAACTCTTCAACAGGTGTACACAAATTCTTCAACAGGTACACACAAATTCTACAACAGGTATACAGACTCTCTTCAACACGTATATAAAAAAATCGTCAACATGTATACAAACTATCTCTTAAACAGGCATGCAAACTCTCTTCAACAGGTATACACACTCTCTTAAACAGGTATGCAGACTCTGTTCAACACGTATTACAAACTCTCTTCAACAGGTATACAAACTCTTTTCAACAAGTATACATACTCTCTTCAAGTCTACAAACTCTCTTCAACAAATATACAAACTCTTCAACAAGTATACAAACTCTTTTCAACAGGTATACAAACTCTCTTCAACAGGTATACAAACTCTCTTCAACAAGTATACATACTCTCTTCAACAAGTATACATTCTCTTCAACAAGTATACAAACTCTCTTCAACAAATATACAAACTCTCTTCAACAAGTATACAAACTCTCTTCAACAAGTATACAAACTCTCTTCAACAAATATACAAACTCTCTTCAACAGGTATACACACTCTCTTCAACAGGTATACAAACTCTCTTCAACAAGTATACATACTCTCTTCAACAAGTATACATTCTCTTCAACAAGTATACAAACTCTCTTCAACAAATATACAAACTCTCTTCAACAAGTATACAAACTCTCTTCAACAAGTATACAAACTCTCTTCAACAAATATACAAACTCTCTTCAACAGGTATACAAACGAAGGTGGTACATGCTGGTTATGTACAGTCTGTTTGGTTTCACACAAAGTGCCGTCTGGAACACCTGGGGCCCAATATCCACTACATGCGAGGAGGCTTTCGGGTGGACTGATGAAACAATAGCCTGGTTGAGCAACTGGGGGTGTGTGTCCTTTGTTGCCGTAGGATTACTGTTTCCTTGGCTTTTGGATGCGAAAGGTAACTCATGAATAAGAATGTGGTTCTGTAGCGTTTAGAGTTGTGGTCGCTGAGTGGGTAATGTTTTTCCTTATCAAGACAATGGGCTCAGTTCATTCCCTCAGCAGTGGTAGGATTTAAACAAAGGTGCAGTAAATAAAATGTTGCATGATTATGCTTAGCATTTTGCTTCATCTCAGGTGTTATACAAGGGGGCTTCAAATTAAAACCTTTTCATACCAGTGACTCTTTGAGATGTCCAAACAGGTGGAAATCACTAGGGGCTAAGTCTGGCAAGTACGGGGGATGTGGTACACACTGAAAGGGGAGGTCTTCAATGGTTTGAACTGTTGCACAGGCAGTATAGCCTCATTGTGCAGGCCTTCCATCTTCTCCAGCTGGGGTTGCAATATTTTGAACAACCCCCAGACCATACTCAATCACCAAAATAATGAAATCTTGACCATTCATGAGTTAACAAAAATAGAGGTGACTGGTATCAAGTAGATGTTAAATGTGAGTGAACGAGAAATGTGACAAGAAAGTTTTATGAATGAATATGACACATTAGTACAAGATTTGTATTCATTCTCCAATTTTGTTGATGTTTTTGTTGTTCATTTTTTGAATCTCCTGAACATTTCATGTGTTCATTTGCCGATGAGTTAGGTTAAGATGTTCATGATTTTAGTCATTTTGAATTATTTGGACAGGTTTGAGGTGGGCAACGCTGAGCAGCATGTTTTGTATAACACTGGGTTGTGCCTGTAGAGTAATCACGACGGAGCCAGCCACAGCTACCATGTGAGTTACTCTCATTACTGCCATTTTTCCGTAGTTCATCATCATCATCATCATCATCATCAATCATCATCATCATCATCATCATCATCATCATCATCATTTATTGCCTTGCCAGCTTGCATAAGTGATCATGCCTCTCCACAAATTACGATCTCCGATGTCATGGATCAATTCTTGTGGTGACTACTTTCGTGCCATGACACAAGAATGTCTAGAATTTTCTCGTACTGTCTTCCTCTATTTTTCTTTCCATGAATCTTTCCAGTTGTCACAACATGTTCCAGTTTTTATCTTCTCATAATGTGGCCAAAGAATGATGACTGCTTCTTTCTGATGTGTGTGATCGAGACTTAGTTTTCCTCAAAATGTCCAGATTGCTCATTTTGGCTGTCCAAATTAATTTTCAGCATTCTTCTATAAAACCACATCTCCAAGGCTTCCAGGGATTTTTTTTCCACCTGGTTAGTTACAATTTGCATAATTAACTTGTGTACATATACTCCTAGAGCTGCTGTGGTGTTGTGGTTAGTGCACATGTCTGTCAAGGCAGGGGTCCAGGTTTGATCCCCCAGCAGTGGCATGATGAGATTTTCCAACGAACACGACTCTGGAGTCAGTCCAGCCTCATCCACATGGATACCGTGCCAAATGTCAGAAGGAAAGGCTACAAGGAAGGGAACTGGCCAGCTCACCTCATGTACCATGGCCTTAAAAAGATGTCTTAAAAGTCGAGAGGATTCACTTTATTGCCCCGAGTTGTATTCCATATGGTTCAGTCTCTTTCCGCAGGGCGGGATTCGGAAAGCGTTGCACACAGCACAAACTCCATAACTCCAACAACAATCCCCAGGAGTCTCTGAGAAAAATGCACCTGTGAACCGAAAGGCTAGCCATGACCTTCGGAGCACGAGGCATACAGCTTGGCCACTTTGCCACGGAGACTTCCGATACCATGGCCTATCATATGTGAAGCCCTAGTGGTAGGATCTGGCTGTAGGACTGTGTTTACCTCTGATATCAAATCTGATCAATTCATCTACTGTAGGCAGCTTCTGCCCTAGAGTCACCATTGCCTTTGTGTATTTTTGGAGGCTCGCCTTGAACTCAAGCGTAGTCCATTACGTGCTACTACTTCTAGTGCACTGGACAGATTCTAGCGTGCGGATTAGCTTTCACAACAACTAGTGTCCCCCGCCATCAGGCGAACCCACTCCGATTTCAGAGGTACTTGTAAATTTACATCCCCAAGTCAAGGACAAGAAGCCAACATTTTAGTCCAAGTAACTGGTGTAGGGGTTGAACCCGCTACCTCGACATCAGCACACCGGAAGTTTAAGAACAAGTGCTCTTACCCATTCGACCATGCTGACCTCTCATTATGTATTTATATGTTTATGTATTAATATTCTTATTTATAGCGGGGATTTGTGGCTCAGTGGTAGTGAACACAGTCCCAACATTGTAGGTTCAAGATCAAGCTGTTGGCCATTTGGCTTTGCATTGGTTTTTACATTGGCTATGAGTGGCCATTCAGAAGGTTCAATGGCAAACTAGTGAATGTAAAATTGCCACCACAAACAGCCAAAATATGTCTGATAGATTGATCAGGGTAGGGAGGATGGATGGAACAAAGGATAGAAAGATGGAAGGAAAGAAACATGGATGGAAAGAAAGGAACATGGATGGAAAGAAAGAAAGATTGATGGAAAGAAAGAAAGATGAATGGAAAAAAAGAAACATGGATGAAAAGAAAGAAACATGGATGGAAAAAAAGAAACATGGATGGGAAGAAAGAAACATGGATGGAAAGAAAGAAAGAAAAAAAATGAATGGAAAGATGGATAGAAAGAAAGAAAGAAAGAGTAATTCATGTTGTGTGAAGTATTATCATCAAACACAACTAGTTAGTTACACCCCACAATTGTATCGCATCTGCCTTCCATAACACACACAAACCCACCCACACTACTATAAACATCATTTATGCATAACTGTGATCTGTGTGTGTTGATTGTGCTTACGGCATGACCTTTTGTTATCACTAGCAAAGTCATTGTACCAAATGATAGTGCCATCTTCACAGATAAAGGTGTATAGGTTCGTACGTACTATGGGTCAGTCAGCAAATAACTGCCAGCAGGTCAGCATGGATGGGTGGATAAGATCGCTCACTCTTAAACTTCCAGTGTACTGATGCCGAGGTAGCAGGTTCAACCCCTGCATCGGCCATTTGGACTAAAATGTTGACTTCTTGTCCTTGACTTGGGGATGTAAATTACAAGTACCTCAGAAGTCGGAGTATGTTTGCCTGATGGCAAGGAATACTGGTAATAGGGAAAGCTAATCCACATGCAGAAAAGTGCACTAGAAGTAGTATAACATGTATGGACTATGCTTGAGTTCAATGCGAACAAAAGCTAAAAGAATAACTGCCAGGCTTTCTGGCTCTAAGTTGTCATTATCTGGCTCTAAGTTGTCATTATCTGGCTCTAAGTTGTCATTATCTGGCTCTAAGTTGTCATTATCTGGCTCTAAGTTGTCATTATCTGGCTCTAAGTTGTCATTATCTGGCTCTAAGTTGTCATTATCTGGCTCTAAGTTGTCATTATCTGGCTCTAAGTTGTCATTATCTGGCTCTAAGTTGTCATTATCTGGCTCTAAGTTGTCATTATCTGGCTCTAAGTTGTCATTATCTGGCTCTAAGTTTGTCATTATCTGGCTCTAAGTTGTCATTATCTGGCTCTAAGTTGTCATTATCTGGCTCTAAGTTGTCATTATCTGGCTCTAAGTTGTCATTATCTGGCTCTAAGTTGTCATTATCTGGCTCTAAGTTGTCATTATCTGGCTCTAAGTTGTCATTATCTGGCTCTAAGTTGTCATTATCTGGCTCTAAGTTGTCATTATCTGGCTCTAAGTTGTCACTATCTGGCTCTAAGTTGTCACTATCTGGCTCTAAGTTGTCATTATCTGGCTCTAAGTTGTCATTATCTGGCTCTAAGTTGTCATTATCTGGCTCTAAGTTGTCATTATCTGGCTCTAAGTTGTCATTATCTGGCTCTAAGTTGTCATTATCTGGCTCTAAGTTGTCATTATCTGGCTCTAAGTTGTCATTATCTGGCTCTAAGTTGTCATTATCTGGCTCTAAGTTGTCATTATCTGGCTCTAAGTTGTCATTATCTGGCTCTAAGTTGTCATTATCTGGCTCTAGAGTTGTCATTATCTGGCTCTAAGTTGTCATTATCTGGCTCTAAGTTGTCATTATCTGGCTCTAAGTTGTCATTATCTGGCTCTAAGTTGTCATTATCTGGCTCTAAGTTGTCATTATCTGGCTCTAAGTTGTCATTATCTGGCTCTAAGTTGTCATTATCTGGCTCTAAGTTGTCATTATCTGGCTCTAAGTTGTCATTATCTGGCTCTAAGTTGTCATTATCTGGCTCTAAGTTGTCATTATCTGGCTCTAAGTTGTCATTATCTGGCTCTAAGTTGTCATTATCTGGCTCTAAGTTGTCATTATCTGGCTCTAAGTTGTCATTATCTGACTCTAAGTTGTCATTATCTGGCTCTAAGTTGTCATTATCTGGCTCTAAGTTGTCATTATCTGGCTCTAAGTTGTCATTATCTGGCTCTAAGTTGTCATTATCTGGCTCTAAGTTGTCATTATCTGGCTCTAAGTTGTCATTATCTGGCTCTAAGTTGTCATTTTCTGGCTCTAAGTTGTCATTTTCTGGCTCTAAGTTGTCATTATCTGGCTCTAAGTTGTCATTATCTGGCTCTAAGTTGTCATTATCTGGCTCTAAGTTGTCATTATCTGGCTCTAAGTTGTCATTATCTGGCTCTAAGTTGTCATTATCTGGCTCTAAGTTGTCATTATCTGGCTCTAAGTTGTCATTATCTGGCTCTAAGTTGTCATTATCTGGCTCTAAGTTGTCATTATCTGGCTCTAAGTTGTCATTATCTGGCTCTAAGTTGTCATTATCATTCCACCTTATTGATGTGTTTAGACTATTTTATGACTTGCCCAAGGCTTGCAGCAGAAAAAGGATTGCTGCAAGCGTCTCCAGCTATAGAACACATACCAGTTTTTTCAATCTGGAAATGTCATATCAGGTTATTAAGTCCCTAGATGGGTTTGAACTGTCTTGAAACATGCCGCTGGAACATACATCTAGCTAAAAGATTCTGCTAGTGGGATGAATGGGGGAGACTGCAGTAATTGTGGAAGTATCTGTGTTACATCAGATGACATCAGAGCACATGGGCGATCTAATGCTTGCTTACTCTTCCTAAGCAGCAGCCATCCCAGGGTGTTTCTGCTTATTGTTTCCATGTTAAAAAGTTAGCTGCATATCTTTTACAGGATGTCACAGTCAACCCCAGCATACTTTGGCTGTTTGTGATCTCTTGACAAGTTTATGTTCAGTAGTTTGCCATTGCTTTCTGAACAATTGTTCCCTTGAGTATGTGGTTATATCTCTTCTCTTGGCCTCGAAGATGGCATTGGTGTGGTTGGCCAGGCTTCGCTGTCGGGTTGTATAGTCAGACTAGAGTCAAAGTCTTGTTATTATCATTAGCAAGATCTATACAGGTGGACACTGATGGACGGATGCTAGCCAAACATCATGACATGGGAGTCAAGTCTGGCCAGGCACATCGATGCTATCTGTGTGCGGAGGTGACGTTTTGCAAAACTCAGGTTTGTGTTGACAAGAGCAGTAATCTTAGTAGTTATAGATGACTGGCACATCGTCATCTTGATAGGCAACAATTTGTAAAATGGAGTTATACCTCTCCATAGCACAAAGCTTGGGTTGAATTTAGAGACCATGTGTTGCCCATGCAGCATAATCCCTCTCTCTGCCTGCCTAGTTTACTCCAGAGGATAGGTAACACCAATACGTCTGGAACAAGACAAGCTGCAGAAGTTGCTGGATCAGCAAAGCAATGTTCTAATTGTCCACCTGTCGGAGCTTCCATCCTAGACCAGTTGCTGACCAAGACTTAGGGCCTGGTCTACCCTACCATGATATTTAATTGTTAGGATTCATTTCCTTGCACTAGGATAAGGCTTGTACCCTTCCAATTGTGCTCCTCTGTCTGAAGCCGTTGGCACAATGTGGGGCGTCAGGTTTGATCAGCGCCTTCCAACATTCGGCGCTGACAGAAAGCAGGTAGTAATGATCTACTGTCATGAGGTAGCTCAGTCATATCTGACTAAGACCTGACTTTGTGTAGTTCTAGATACAAACAATAACAACACTAATGTTTTAATGCTTTCTTTCTTCACCTAGCCTCATACATGTAGGTCAAATGCTGAATGGCTTGGCTGGACCAATTGCAATGTGTGCCATACCTCAAATCTCAGCCTTGTGGTTCCCGCCCAATGAAAGAGTCACAGCCACGGCTATTGTAACAAGCATCAACAGCTTTGGAGTGGCTGTTGCCTTTGTCTTAGGTAACTGTCTTGTCATCTTTGTGTTTTGTCGTCTGTGAGTCTTGAACCTTCTTCTTCTGTTGCTTTTGAATTAGGTAACTGTCTTGTCATCTTTGTGTCTTGAACCTTCTTCTTCTGTTGCTTCTGTCTTAGGTAACTGTCTTGTTATCTGTGTGTCTTGAACCTTCTTCTTCTGTTGCTTCTGTCTTAGGTAACTGTCTTGTTATCTGTGTGCCTTGAACCTTCTTCTTCTGTTGCCTTTCATCTCCCAATGGAAATATTTTATGTGGAATGGCTATCCTCGCTTCAGAGGTCACAGAATGTGTGAAATATATGGATTTCTTTCCCTGGCCATGCGAAAGTGCGGGGGAATGAACAGGCTGATAGACTGGCAGGGGATCCACCGCTTGGTGGTAGATTACCTATCGACAAGGAAGAGGTGGTCATGCACCTGTGGGACCAGGTGTGAGGAGGCGGGGGAACAGTTTGAGAACCCATATGTGGAAAGAATGAGATTGCAGGGGATCGGCAGAGGTTCTGGAAGAATCTCAAAACTGAGAGGGAAGACCAGGAGAACTTTCAGTCAGATAGCGGTGGGAACTATCAATAGTATAACTCTTTCCTGGCTGTTGAACGAGGGGACGGAACACAAATGGGCATATCCTGAGTGCAGTGTTGTCGGTTCTTAGCTCAACTCAACTCCCAGTGGAGCATAGGCCCTCCACCAACTCATGTCAAGCCCTCCACCAACTCATGCCAAGCCCTCCACCAACTCATGCCAAGCCCTCCACCAACTCATGCCCAGCCCTCCACCAACTCATGCCCAGCCCTCCACCAACTCATGCCAAGCCCTCCATAGACTTGATTCATGATGGGTTGGAGTTTGCCAGCTCAGGTTTTTCAATGAGATGAGGTGACCAGTCTCATGCCACCTCTTCCTTGTCATGTCTCATGTCATGATGGTTGGTGACAGTGTGACAATTTGATTTGGTTCCCTTATAGGTGCTGGTGGCTGACAGGAGCCAGAGTGGCTCATGTCAAGTACTCAGTATAAAATAACACAAAGTAATGCATCTTTACAGAACAGAATTACAAAACATACAGGACGTTGCAGCGGCTAGCCTTCATCAGCAAACAAATACATACACAAAACACAACATATAGTCAGGGAGAAGATCCTCCGGTGACTAGCATCAAGGCATAGGGATGGGATGAGAAGAATAAAAAGATGAAAAAATGAAAAAGTCGCTGCAACGTCCTGTATGTTTCGTAATTCTATTCTGTGAAGCTGTATTACTTTGTATTATTTTATATTGTTTACATTTCCACAGCTTTACTGCAGTTCCACAAAATTTTATTCATATGTTATCCTGTCAAGTACTGTGTGGGAAGCGGACCATATGCTTTGAATCTGACTGCATGCAGCGACTGAACGCAAGAGTTGAAAAGACTCTTGAAACGGTCAGTCGAGCTGGGACTGTGGTAGGATAGGAACGGATCAGGAAGCCAAGGTAGCGATGGCAAGTGATTGCTGCCATGTGTATAAAGAACCATTAAGATATTTTAGAATATTATTTCAACGAGTGTATTCATTGGGAGGGAAATACCTGTTAAGAGAAGCATTGAAAGATGTGAGAGGATGTATGTGGAACGCATAAACAACTGAGCAACACTGACATAAGCAACAACATCATCATTAATATCATCAAGTGCCCTGCCAGCTTAGAGTAGGCGTTCATGTCTCTCCACAGATCATGGACTCTGGTGTTCTCGATCAACTCTGCTAATGATATTCCTCCATGCCACTAGTCTCATTCCATCCAGCATCATTTTTCCTTATCTACCTCTGCCTCTCTGCCCATGATCTTTCAAGTCGTCACAATGTTCTCCAATGCTTTTCTTCTCATCACATGACCAAAGGAAGCTGTTTGTCTCTTTCTTAAACAATATCAGCTTCATTAAAATATCAGATGGCACAGATGACTAGAGGGTCATGATCACAGACACCTGCTTGTGGTGAGAGTCAGTGATAGAGATCCATTGCAGCTGACATTCATTATGAAGATGGCACTTGATCTAACCTGAATAAATGGACAGTAAACATTACTATGTCAGTATGCAGTGTGTGCCAGTTTGTGTGAACAGCAACATTTTTCACTGATTACAAACATGTTTGATCCTATCCAGGTCCATATTTTGTGTCCGGAGGTCCACCAGATCCTCGATACATCAATAGTACAATGACCACAGAGCCCCCCTATATGTAAGTTTCCAGCCAGTGTGTCTTGTTTTATTGATATCATGGTCAACTCCCCCTCCCTCCATTTTGTTTCTACCACACAACACTGCACTACACTACACTGCACTGCACTGCACTAAACTACACTGCTTACACACTACTGAAACTGCAGCTTTGTAGCATGATTAAAATTGTAGATCAGGTGAGTGGTTTGTAAATGTAGATATGCAGATACTAGGACTGCAAACGATTGATTTAAATTTAATAGTTAACTTTTGAAAAATTAACGATTAATTAATCGTTAATTTTGATTAAAGCAAAACATTTATAGTCACATAACTCAAATTATTGTTGTATTTGTCAAAAATCGAAATAACACTGGATTGTCTTGTTCATATGTCATCTAATAACCAACTATGCAAACAGATGAGTATGTTGACAGTATTTGGTTCAAGTGACGAGCGCGTCTTATTAACAATATAACCTGCAGAGCTGAACAATCGTTCACATGGAACTGAGGTAGCCAGTATGCACAGAATGGTCTTGGCAAGGAATGCCAATTTTTGATATTGATGATCATTACGTTTCCACCATTGTAAAGGGTCAACCGATTCAGCAACTTTCTTCTCCATTTCAAACTCAATTAGCTTAATACTCTCTTCATTTGGTTCACATATAGTTTCATTGTCAATGTCAGTATCATTCGTTGCAGCGGACTCCATCTGCTCATCATGAACATTAACTGCTATTTGTTGTTCAAAACATGACCAAGTTTGATCTCTTGCATCTTTTGACAAACACTTCAGGTATTTGTAGCATGGATCAAGTGATGTTGCAATCTGTAGTATTTAAATACTTGTCATATTAGCTACACGCTCACTAGTTAGCTATGTAGCCCAGATCATCATCGTGTACAGTCATATATGCTTTGTCAACGATGATAGCAGTGGCAATACACAGCTACATGAAACATAATCTTGACCGCCAAGCAGGACTGTGGTAATTTTCTTCTCCATTTCAGACTCAATTTGCTTAATACTCTCTTTATTTGGTTCACATATAGTTTCATTGTCAATGTCAGTATCATTCGTTGCAGCAGTCTCCATCTGCTCATCATGAACATTAACTGCTATTTATTGCTCAATATGTGACCAAGTTCGTTCTTTTGCATCTTTTGACAAACACTCCAGGTATTTGTAGCGTGGATCAAGTGCTGTTGCAATCTGTAGTATTTCAATACTTGTCATATTAGCTAGCCGGCTTCCTGGCCTAGAGGTTAGCGACTTTTCTCCGTAATCTCGTATACTCTCGTAGGTAACGTGACGATGGTGAGAATCAGCAGTGGTTCGAATTGTGTCGGTAACTTAACGGGGTGTGTGAGCCGGCCGCTCGGAAAGCAATGGCAAACTACTGAGCGTAATCTTGCCAAGAAATCAACAATCAGCTGAAAGATGCTGATGTTGACAGCGATGTCCTGTAAAGGATATGTAAAAAAAAAACATATTAGCTACACTTTCACTAAAGTCATTAAAAGATGCTGCCTTAAAGTTAGCTATGTAGCCCGGATCATCATCGTGTACAGTCATATGTTTTGTCAACGATGATAGCAGTGGCAATACACAGCTCTACATGAAACATAATCTTGACCGCCAAGCAGGACTGTGGTCTGGCAGAATAAGTCCAAAACTTTGACATATTTTGAAATCATCTCCCAATTCGGTTTTGGACCTTTTTATTGCTTCTTTTCTTCTGACATGTAGTAAACAGTTAATGTTTCTCTGACCTGTAGAAGACTTTGTAGCATAATGAACATACTGTTTCATCTTGTTGGTACATCTTGCTGCAGCTTACACAATGGTGACTCAGTACAATTTTGCAACTCGGTTGTGTTTGCAACACTATGTTTAAAATGTCAGATAATTTTTCAACATCCGGTTCATTTGTATAAGTGATAGGAGAAAAGTTTTTTGATTAATCGTAAAAAAAATTAACGGTTAATCTATTAATTAATCGTTAACTTCCGCAGCAGATACTGATCTCTTCTTCGCTATTTCCTTGTTTGCCTCACTCATTGTCAATACATGACAAAGTGATTGACAGTTGCACTGAAATGAGTGCTGTCATCCACCCGGAAAAGGCAGCTGTTTTGTGGTGCTCTCTGGACAACAGGTTTGTGAGAGATGATGCCCCAAGCCTCACGATAGATGGTAGAAGCGTCAACAGAGAGAACAAACTGAAGTATCTGGGAATCACATTTGACAGGAGCCTGTCCTTCAAGGACCATGTGGAGGGTTGTGACAAGGTCTCAAAAGGGACTCAATGCACTTAAAACTATGGCTGCAATGGACACAGAGCAGAGAATGCTTTTTACACTATACCAGCACTTGATCCTCTCAGTGATTGATTATGGACTTGGACTGCTCACTGTTTCAAAGTGTCAATTGGTGAAATTAGAGCGCATACAGAACGAAGCTATGCAGGTCATTCTGGGATGCACCAGAGACACCCCAGTCGTGTGTATGCGTTACATCCTTGGTCTGCCGACTGTTGCTGGTAGGCTCAAGGTGATGCAGGCGAAGGCATACCTCAGAGTAGCTGCAGACACAGATCACCCGTTGCATGAGGCGCTGGACGCAGTTAAGGGTCAGCGACTGATAAGAGGGACATCATGGATGGCTCAGGCGGCTGATACGATCAGACAGGTGTGCATCTTGGAGAACATTAGGCGAGGAGAGGAGTGGGTCAGAGTGCCAGCGGAGCAGTCAGACTTGTGCAGAGTTATAATCACATTGAGGATAATGCTCGCCCGGGCGATGTGATTATATAAACAGATGGTTCGGTGTTGAGAGGCAGGAGAAGTGCCTGGGGGTTCTTAGCAAAAGCTAATGGTCCCCGTTTGGTGCAGCAGAGCCTAGCATATGATACCACAAGATCTAGCTTAAGAATGGAGGTGGAGGCATTCAATGCAGCTTTCCGCTGGATGGAGAATACGATATACACACACATCGTGATTGTAACTGACTCAGAAAGCATGCTGAGGAGGGTGAGGACAAGCAAGCTTTGTGCAGAGTGGCTTGCTTCGCTTCGGAAGTCACGGGTGACAAGCATCGTCTGGATCTTTTCTCCGGGGCATGCTGGTGTTCTAGGGAATGAACAGGCGGATAGATTGGCTGGCTCTGCAAAACTTGGTGGAGTATTGATGCATGATAAGGAAGACGTGGTTGCGGGCTTGTGGGAGCACGTGTACACCTCGGAGGAGCAAATGGATCACCATGGTCTGGCAAGAATGCAACAGCGAGGGGTGACGAGGGGATCTGGCTGACGATCGATGATCAGAGGAAAAGCGAGACAGACATATAATCAGATTGCTACTGGTACTATTAGTGTTGGAATTCTTCGCTGGCTGCTGAGGATGGGGACGGAGCACTTATGGGAATGCCCCGAATGCTGTGATGTCGGTTCCTAAATCAATCAATCAATCAATTGTCAATACATAAATAGTGTTCTGTAATAGCTCTTATATATACCTCATGGCCTGCCACCTTTGATGTTTGTTATGCCATTTCTTTCTCTTGTATGGGGAAGATAGTTGGTTTTCTTTCTTTAGGATTTAAATATCTGGAACATCATGAGAGGCATGCGGCTTTCAGCACATTTGATCCACTTTGCTGAAACATTGTACATGAACAAACAAACAAACAGACTTTATTTTCAAAGGGTTAAGGGTTTGCTATCAGGCGCTATCCTACGTCTGAGATACTTGTAATTTACGTCCCCAAGTCAAGGACGAGAAGTCAAAATTTTAGTCCAAGTGACCTGTGTAGGGGTTGAACTCACTACCCCGGCAACAACACACAGGAAGTTTAAGAGCAAGTGCTTATATCCATTTGGCCATGGTGATCTTCAGTGTTGTTTGATGATTTCCTATTTTGTGTGATATATTTACTTCCATGTAGGATTCTAAAGTCCTGAAGATGAGAGAGACGGTTCTTGAAACATCACTATCATTGAATTGTTCTTTGTGATGGTAGGCCAGCATAGTTGTGATAGTTGAAGTGTGACTATAAACTTGAAGCGAGTGACTGTTACAGACTCCTGAAACATTTTATGATAGATGGAAAATTACTGCAAAGACCATAGTTGACTCAGAATAATTTACAATGAAGAATTGACTTTACTGCACTATTTGATAGGCTAATATCTATCTCACCAGCTTCGTGGCTTAGAGGTTATGATTTTTCTCCGTAATCTTGTATACTCTTGTCGGTAACGTGATGACGGTGAGAATCAGCAGTGGTTCGAATTGCATCAGTAACTTATGGGGTATGTGAGCTGGCCACTCAGAAAGCAATGGCAAACTACTGAGCGTAATCTTGCCAAGAAATCAACATACAGCTGAAAGATGCTGGTGTTGACAGCGATGTCCTGTAATCAGTCAATCAATCAATCATGTGCCGTGCCGGAAAGCGTGGGTGGTCATGACTCGCCATTTCACTCGATCACCAGTGTCGTGGATCAGCTCAGTGTTCCTGTCTCGTCCATGCCATGTGGCCAAGCTATCCAGGTATTTTCCTCTCGGTCTTCCTCTTGGTCTGTTCCCCTCGATCTTGCCAGTTGTCACTAAGTTCTCCAACCCATTTCTTCTCATAACATGTCCAAAAAATTTTGACTGTCTATCCAGCTAAAGACATCCACTTCAAAAGGTAAGACTTCAGTCTAACACTGTAGGCTGCGAACATCTCCCCTGGTTCTCTCTTCAACTTTCTGAACTGCTGTCGATAAGTATGAGCTGTCATCTGGAACCTTTTCAATAATGCTTTCTCCAGGGCTTCATAGTCATTCTCCATACCAGGTGGCAACCTTGAGTATACCTCGTACGCTGTACGCCCTGTGAGAGTTTCAAGTTCCATTTCCCACGTTCCAGTCCCATAGCCAAAGCCATCGACTGGAATCTTTGAAGATACTGGTCGATCTTATCTTTGTGTTCATATTAGTGTTGGAACTCTTCGCTGGCTGCTGAGGATGGCGACGGAGCACTTATGGGAATGTCCCGAATGCTGTGATGTTGGTTCCTAAATCAATCAATCAATCAATCAATCTTTGTGTTCATCGAACGGAGCAAAGGGAACTTCATTGCCTGGTATGGACCGCCACCAGAAGTTGTTGAGTCCAGTAGAACGGTGCCTCCCACTGCACCCTCGCTTTCCTTGGCAGTTTGAGCTTTAAGCTCCAACTCCCTCATGCGGAACTCATGGTCTCTGGCGGCCTGCTCTGCTTCCATCTTCTTCGCTTCGCGCTCTGCCTCAATTTTCTTAGCTTCACGCTCAGCTTCGATTTTCTTAGCTTCGCGCTCGGCCTCAAATTTCTTAGCTTCGCGCTCTGCCTGTCTGAAGTCTCTTTCAACTTCCTGAACATATTTTTGTAACTCTGCCCCATCGTAGCCCATCTCTCGCCCTGTAGCCTGTACTTCTGCAACATTGAATTTAGCTGATGCCATCTTAAACTCAGAGGGTAAGTGTATACAATTCTATATCAATATTCTCTCAAGTAAACAATTGGATATTTTATACGACCACAACACGTCTCATGTCTATCAGTCTGTGTCAGGCCGAGTACAGACAATAGTCAGGTTACGTTTGTGTCAGCCAGAAATACACTGCAGGAAATAGACCCTGAGGTCGAAAGAGAGAGTGACAGTAAGTCCGGGGAACGGAGGAGGGTTGGCAGCAAAGACCTATCCCCAGCCAGGGCAAAAGAATAAGTTTGAAATATTGTGACGGGACTATTTGGGACCATCCCCATAGCTTGTTACAATTTCACAATGCTGATGTTGACAGCGATGTCCTATAAAGGATATGCAACCCTCCTCCGTTCCCCGGACTAACTGTCACTCTCTCTTTCGACCTCAGGGTCTATTTCCTGCAGTGTATTTCTGGCTGACACAAACGTAACCTGACGATCGACTCAGCCACTATAATTAGAATTTAATACCGTAATAAAGACAACACAGAAGAACACCAAGACAGATAAACCTATAAAAGTTTAGAAAAACAAAAACTGATGAGATAACTCTAGTCCAGATATGAAGCAAGAAAACTCTGAACAACATAGACCACAGATCTCTAGATTGTCCTGTGAGTTCACAACTGCCTCACCGGGCAAAGTTTCCAGTCTCTCTATCCAGCGTCGGTTGTTCGAACAACAGCTTCCAGGTTTCCGAGGCCAACACGATATAGTCACTCATCTGGTCTGGGAAAGTGCCATGGGCTCACTTGACACAATTTAGCTTTCAGGTTTCCGAGGCCAATACGATATAGTCACTCATCTGGTCTGGGAAAATGCCATGGGCTCACTTGGCACAATTTAGGTTGGGAACTAAAGTCCTCTGACCAGATTGGGTATAGGGAATGAATCAGAGTCTTTCGCTGTCCCGGACAAGGATGGGAATTGGCGTAGGTCCAAACAGAATCATCAGCAAACACTCGACCTTAAGTCGATGAGAAGACTTGAGTTGTGGTCTTGTCACTCATTTAATTTGTGTAATGCTTCTCCCGTAAAATTAGAAACATTATACCTGGTATGTCCACCGACTTGCCCTGGCTTCATCAGGTGCTTATAACTTTAGGCATAGAAGGATATGCTAAAAAAAAAAAAATATCTATCTCATTATTGTGTAGCAGTTACCTGACACCACTGGCATTTAACCATTGTCTATATAATATCTGTGATATTTACCTTTGTGTATATTTCAGATATACTGAGTCTCCCAATGTCACAGGTAAGTTTGAACTAGTGTTATGCCTCAGCTATTTGTAATTTCGCCGGTCTCCCTAGTCTAGGGGTTACATGACTTTCTCTGTAATCCTGTATACTCTCATTAGTAACGTGACGTGTGCGAGAATCGTTAGCGGTTCTCTCCGCGTGGGTAACTTACGGGGTATGTGAGCCTGTCGCTCAGAAAGCAATGGCAAACTACTGAGCATAATCTTGCCAAGAAATCAACAATCAGCTGAAAGATGCTGATGTTGACAGCGATGTCCTATAAAGGATATGCAAACAAAAAAAACCCAAAAATTCGTAATTTCAGCTTCTTTGTGGGCTTTTATTAAGATGCCACTTGTATGGTTTCTGTTTGCATCAAAGCTGTGATATTTATACCTTTCAGCCTGCACATGCTCGTCTGTCTGTCTCTCAGCTGCTGTTTATTTTATCCCCATATGGATGATCTCTTCTTCACAAATGGTTAATCTTTGAGGGACACATGGATAACTTCATATGGAAGATGCATCACAGATACAAAGAACAGAATAAGACAAGCAAAAACTGCAGTTAATTAAATGAAGAACATGACATCTTATGAAATGCCTGACATTGCAAGTTAGGAAAACAATTCTTGCACATTATGTAGAACCAGTTTTAACATCATTGGCACCTTGCTGTCTCGACAGACGATAGTTTGTGCTTTAAAAAGGCATAATAACTTTTACCTATGGCGGTAGCGAATGTGACTGATAATTCGCGCTGTAAATGTCCGTTCAGTCCATAGCACAAAGCCTGGGCTAAAATATATAGATCATGTGTTGCCCATGCAGCATGATCCCTCTCTCGGCCTGCCTAGTTCACTCCAGAGGAAAGGTAACACCTCTATATCTGGAACAAGACAAGCTGCAGAAGCTGCTGTATCAGCAAAGCAATACTCTAACTGTCCGCCTGTCGTAGCTTCGATCCTAGACCAGCTGCCAACCAAGGCTTAGGGCCTGGTCTGCCCTGCCATGACATTTGTCTTTAGGTTGCATTTCCTCGCACCAGGGTAAGGCTTGTACCCTCCCAATTGCGCTCTTCCGCCAGAAGGCGTTGGCACAATGTGGGGTGTCGGGTTTGGTAAGCGCTGCCCAACGTTCGGCGCTAACAGAAAGCAGGTAGTACCGTCTACTGTTATACGGTAGCTCAGTCATATCTGACTAAGACCTGACACCAAGTTTTAACATATAGCTGTGAATATTATACAGTTAGTGAACAAGCAACAAAATTCCATAGAAGCTTAGTAATGTTTTATAAAAGAATCCAGTGCCTACTTTTATACTATCAAAATAATCAAGTGCATACTTTTATAATATCCAAATAATCCAGTGCTTACTTTTATAATATTCAAATAATCCAGCACCTACTTTTATTATATCCAAATAATCCAGTGTCTACTTTTATAATATCCAAATAATCCAATTCCTACTTATCCAAATAATCCAATGCCTACTTTTATAATATCCAAATAACCGGATCCCCTTACTTCACCCTTAAAAAAAAGTAACAAATAACTTTCAGTGGTCTTTAATAATACCCAAGTATTCTGTGAATCCCCTGTTATATTAGCCTTTTTACAATAGTAACGCAGTCCACATTTAATTGGTTATTATTTCGTACCTGTTAATGAATTAAATATGCTACTGTCTGAGAAAATCAGTCAGTGAAAGTGATTATAATATATGGTTACATAGTGGTGTAAATAAAGCTATATAAGACTTGTGTGTTTATGAGATATTTCATCTCCAGATGCAAGAAAGCGAGAGGAAAGAGCGTCGGTTATGCTGTACATGTATTATGGTAAGTTGAACAGAGGATGTCATTGGCTTTTATTGAATGTGGGATTTAGTTGATTGGTTTTTAGGATTTAGTTGGTGTGTTTGTAGAATGTAGGATTTAGTTGGTGTATTTGTAGGATATGGGATTTAGTCAGTGTGTTTGTAGAATTCAGGATTTAGTCAGTGTGTTTGTAGGATGTGGAATTTAGTCAGTATCTTTGTAGGATTTAGTCAGTGTGTTTGTAGGATGTAGTAGTCAGTGTGTTTGTAGAATGTAGTAGTCATTGTGTATGTAAGATGTGAGATGTAGTCATAGCGAATGTAGAATTTAGTCAGTGTGTTTGTAGGATGTGGAATTTAGTCAGTATGTTTGTAGGATGCAGGATTTAGTCAGTGTGTTTATAGTATGTGGGATTTAGTCAGTGTCTTTGTAGGATTTAGTCAGTGTGTTTGTAGAATTTATTTGGTGTGTTTGTAGTATGTAGGATTTAGTCAGTATGTTTGTAGGATGTGGGATTTAGTCAGTGTGTTTGTAGGATGTAGTCAGTCTGTTTGTAGGATATAGTTAGTTAGTAGGATATAGTCTTTGTTGTTATGTGACATGCTGGATTTAGTCATTGTTGTTATGTGACATATAGGATTTAGACATGGTTGTTATGTGACATGTAGGATTTAATCATGGTTGTTACATGACATGTAGGATTTTGTCATGGATGTTACATGACATGTAGGATTTAGTCATGTTGTTACATGACATGTGGGGTTTTGTCATGTTTGTTACATGACATGTGAGGTTTAGTCATGGCTGTTATATGACATGTGGGATTTAGTCATGGTTGTTATGTGACATGTAGGATTTAATCATGGTTGTTACGTGACATGTAGGATTTTGTCATGGATGTTACATGACATGTGAGGTGTAGTCATGGCTGTTATATGACATGTGGGATTTAGTCATGGTTGTTATGTGACATGTGGAATTTTGTCATATTAATGCATGGATATTTTGTTACTAATGAAATGCACGTTACTTTATGCACAAAATTGTAACATTGCTGTGTTTAGCTAAGGCATAGATCTTACGTGTGTACTAATGAGATAATATTACTTTATACACATAATGTATACATTACTATCTTTAGTTAATACATAGATTTTGTGTGTCATAATGTGATGCATGTTACATAGTTCAGTTAATACATTAATTTTGTGTGTCATAATGTGATACATGTTACATTATACACAGAATGCGCCTGGTCAGTTTTGTTACTCCTGGCTATCCTGATTTACTTCCCTGCCAAACCGAAACATCCACCTTGTGTGTCTGCAGCCCTAGAGAGAGTGGATTACTGGCCAGGGTTATGGTCATTACGGAAGTAAGACATTTCAACCTGTTTTATAATATATTTGTATATTAAGGAAGTAGCTCTGGGAAATACTGAAAACATGTGAAGGAAACATTATTAGGCTAGTAACCTTTTTTTCCCCACATATCCTATTTACAGGACATCGCTGTCAACACCAGCATTTTACCGCTGTTGTTGATGTCTTGGCAAGTTTATGCTCAGTAGTTTGCCATTGCTTTCTGGGCAACTGGCTCACATACCCCCGTAAGTAATCATTGTGACTCGATCCGCTACTGAATCTGGCACAGCTGCGTTCCCCTGTGTGGATATACTGGATTATGGAGAAAGTCGTTAACTCCTTAGCCAGGGAGACTGGCATACATACATATAACAGTACATAAATATAGCAATACATAAATATTAGCAATACATATAGAAAGAATGGAAGATAATAGGGAAACAAAACTCGCTTACACTCAGGAAATAAATGACCGTAGACCCTGAGGTAGACCAAGAAGACGGTGGAGAGATAATATATATACAGACCTACAAGCACTTGGAATCAACGACTGGCAAGAGAAGGTCAACCAGAGAGACGAATGGAGACAGATTGTATCTGCAGCAAAGAACCTCAATGGCTCGGAACGCTGAAGGAGGAGAAGAACACATAAATATAGCAATACATAAATATAACAATACATAAATATAGCAATACATAAATATAGCATAGCAATACCCGAATATAGAAATACATGAATATAACAATACATGAATATAACAATACATAAATATAGCAATACATAAATATAACAATACATAGATATAGCAATACATACATAGAACAATACATGTAGACACCTTGCAGTCTTGACAGACCAAAGTATGTGAGTGGAATGTGGCCAATATTCCAACACAATGTCTGGGCAGAGCTTCAGAGATCATGTGATGCCCAAACGACATGATCCCTCCCTCGGCCTAGTCTTGTGTATTCCAGAGGAATGGGTAACCAATACGTCTGGCACAAGGTAGGCTGCAGACGCTGGCGGCTCAGCGTCAATCCACCGAGACCTCACCACCACGAGCCGGTGGCGAGTTATGGCCAGACCCTGACACCCAAGGGACCCGGCTTAGAGGCGTTCAGCCATGTCCCACAGGTGAGGGCCTTGTACGTGCCCGGACCATGAGGGCGCGCACATCTGTCATCACAAGTGTCCGGACCTGTGGAAAGCGTGCACTATCGTCAGACTCCCCGCCTGACTTATAGCGGTCCCCGCGACCAACGAGCTTACAAGCTACGCCGGCAGGACTAACCGAAAAAAACGCTATACCAGCTTACTGACTGCAGGCCCACTACTCATCGAGAGAGAGTGGGCGCTTATCGAGACTTTGTCGAACGGTCGTACAAATTTTGCTCTTTTGCCCGCTCAAACCACGACCCTGGCTGCACGATGCGGTTACATTCTTGAAACGCCTGCCTCGCTAACTCACGTTGGCTGGGAAGATCCCATTTTGGTGCACCTCACACAGCCATCCGAGACAACGAACGCTAGACGCGGAACTGATCTAGCGAACCAGACCAGCCCCACAATACAATACATTACAACAATACAAACAACAGCCCCACAGAACAATACATACATATAACAATACATACATATAACAATACAAAATGAAAACGGTTAGGTGTATGTAACTCCTGCGAAAAAAGTGAGAGGTCGTAAACACGGCTATTATCAATGTTCATTGACTATTATTAGATATAGTAGCACATGTGTGGACTACGCTTCAGTTACAAGTGTGTGAACAAAGAAACAACAAAAAGGAATAAAAACATACAAACACTAGTGACACATTAGGCTGCAGATTTGGAAATGAAAACATACAAACACTAGTGACACATTAGGCTGCAGATTTGGAAATGAAAACATGAAAGCACTGCACAAATTACATATTTGCCTGTAGGTCCAGAAATGAAAACACTGCACTACTGACACATTTCCCTGTGAGGCCAGAAATGAAAGCACTGCACTAATGACACATTTGCCTGTAGGGCCAGAAAGGAAAACACTGCACTAATAACACATTTCCTGCTGGACTAGAAATGAAAACACTGTACTAATGACACATTTGCCTGTAGGGCCAGAAAGGAAAACACTGCACTAATAACACATTTCCTGCTGGACTAGAAATGAAAACACTGCACTAATGACACATTTGCCTGTAGGGCCAGAAATGAAATCACTGCACTAATGACACATTTGCTTGTGGGGTTCAGAAATGAAATTGTCCCATAAAAGATACAGATTGCAGATCCAGAAGCCTGAAACACTAAATTGCCTTTTGTTTTAACCTACCAAAGCATTTGCTGAATTACAATACAGAACTATGGAAGACCTTATGGATTATTCTCATCACCAAGTCAACACAGTCCAGACAACTCGTTTGGCTCAATATCAAAAGTTTCAACTCCTCACTATTATTAATGGCAAATATGGGAATAAAAGAATAGAATAGGCAAGAAACATCATCTTTAACTTAAGGAGTGTTTGTGACATTGTGGTAAAACTTTTCACACTTATCTGACAAGGCTAAATGTCCAGTCCTCTACCCCAGGTTCAGGGGACATGTACCATCTTTTTCTGAAATGTAATAATCCACATGCTGTAAATTAATTCATATCTTTTAAGAGCCAGAAGCGGATGTCATAACCTTGGGCCTACTCCACCGTCCTCAGTGCAGGTATAACTATATATAATATTTTAAGTGAACAGTCATGGCTAACAATGTGTCATGTTGCCACAGGAAGGGGTACTATCAAGTCATGGCTGTCACCTATGGTCTCTCCATTGGTGTGTTGACCAGCTGGGGCAGTGTGCTCAACATGAACCTGAGACCCCTGCATAAAGTGTCAGAGGTAAGCAGAACCTTTAAACCAGTAAGAATCTTTGCTGGGGGTTGTTGAGTAGCAAGATTAACCAGAAACTGGATTCCATGGGGATGTGGTTTCATTGGTAGAATGCTGAAGATCACACAGTGGCTGCAAAGATGAATGTCCAAGTGATGCAAGTTGGTTGGTTGGTTACTTGGAAGACCCCTGGGAGGCTGAGTTCTTATTCTTTTGAGTCCAGTGGCTTGGTTGGTAGGTTGTCTGAACCCTAAAACAGGCTTGCATCTAGTGGGGTGGGATTGCACCTGTTGGTTTGGGCTTGCATCTGTTTGGGTGGGGTTGCATCTGATTGTCTGCATCTGTTGGGATGGGCTTGCATCTGTTTAGGTGGGTCTGCATCTGTTGGGGTGGGTATGCATCTGTTGGATGAGCTTGCATCTGTTTAGGTGGGTCTGCATCTGTTGGGGTGGGTCTGCATCTGTTGGGTGGGTCTGCATCTGTTGGGTGGGCTTGCATCTGTTGGGTGGACTTGCATCTGTTTAGGTGGGTCTGCATCTGTTGGGTGGACTTGCATCTGTTTAGGTGGGTCGGCATCTGTTGGGTGGACTTGCATCTGTTGGGTGGAATTGCATCTGTTTAGGTGGGTGTGCATCTGTTGGGTGGACTTGCATCTATTTAGGTGGGTCTGCATCTGTTGGGTGGACTTGCATCTGTTGGGGTGGGTCTGCATCTGTTGGGTGGGTCTGCATCTGTTGGGTGGGTCTGCATCTGCTGGGTGGGTCTGCATCTGTTGGGTGGACTTGCACCTGTTTAGGTGGGTCTGCATCTGTTGGGGTGGGTCTGCATCTGTAGGGTGGGTCTGCATCTGTTGGGTGGGCTTGCATCTGTTGGGTGGACTTGCATCTGTTTTGGTGGGTCTGCATCTGTTGGGTGGGCTTGCATCTGTTGGGGTGGGGCTGCATCTGTTTGGGTGCATTTGCATCTATTGAGATAGGTCTGCATCTGTTGAGGTAGGTTTGCACCTGTTGGGGTGCATTTGCATGTGTTGGGGTGCATTTGCATGTGTTGGGGTGCATTTGCATGTGTTGGGGTTGGCCTGTTCTGTTGGGTTGGGATTGCGTCTGTTGGGGTGGTCTTGCATCTAATGAGGTGTGGCCTGCATCTATTGGGTAGGACCTGCATCCATTTGGTGGAGCCTGCATTTGTTGGGTAGCAACCAAGTACCCGTCTGATTTTTCTTCTGACCAGGTACTACCAGGGTCCATAAGGGAAGCAAAGAACCAACCATGCCTTTCAACAGAGGTAACAAAGGAGGGCTGGCGTAGGCTGAGTATCTCATCCTGTAGAACACTTTAGCTGCAAGATCCCACCAATCAGTGCCCCAGCCTACACAGGGTTTTGCATTCAGTTGAATGGGCTGATCCATATTTGAAGATGAGAGGCGAACCCTCAAAGAAAATATCAAAGTTCCATCTGCTTAGGGACTGTGTTGCTGACCTCTCATCCTCTTCTCAAAGTGCAGGAACCAGCAGGGTGTGGAGGGCTGGTACTAGAGCTTCACTTTTACAGAGAGCCGTAGCGTTCATTGGAATTTTGACAAGACTGGCTCCCAATATTTGGATAACGTACAGAATGGCTGTTTAACATATCGTACGGAGTGGCTGTTTAACATATCATACAGAGTGGCTGTTGAACATATCGTACAGATTGGCTGTTTAACATATCATACAGAGTGGGTGTTTAACATACTGTACAGAGTGGCTGTTTAACATAGCATACATTATGGCTGTTTACATATCAGAGTGGCTGTTTAACGTAGCATACATTGTGGCTGTTTACATATTGTACATAGTGGCTGTTTAACATATCATACATTGTGGCTGTTTACATATTGTACAGAGTGGCTGTTTAACATATCATACAGAGTGGGTGTTTAACATACTGTACAGAGTGGCTGTTTAACATAGCATACATTGTGGCTGTTTACATATTGTACAGAGTGGCTGTTTAACATAGCATACATTGTGGCTGTTTACATATTGTACAGAGTGGCTGTTTAACATTTGATACAGAATGACTGAGTAAAGTAGTGTTCCCAAGAATGCTAGCCAAACTGGCACCCAATTTTTTTTTATAGGCCACACCAAGGAGAGGTGCTGCAAGGTCGGGCTAATTTATATCATGATCCTGTGACATCTGCCGGCCATGTCATCAACATCATCATCAAGATGTCTTCTGTAGAGCGTCAGAGAACATGAAGCAGCAGTGATAATCGCCATATTACCATTTGTCAGTGACCAGATAGGTCATGAGCACTATTGTGAGTCAGATAAGGCTTAGCTACCGTATAACACTCGACGGTACTACCTGCTCTCTGTTGACACTCACCAAACATGCCACATTGTGCCAACAGGCTTCAGGCAGAGGAACGCATTTGCTAGAGTACAAGCCTCATCCTGGCATGAGGAAATGCAGCCTAAAGATTAAACATCATGGCAGGGCAGACCAGGCCCTAAGCCTTGGTCAGCATCTGATCTAAGATAAAAGTTCCGACAGAGTACTGCTTTGATGATCTCGCAGCTTCTGCAGCTCACCTTGTTCCAGGTGTATTGGTGTTACCTTTCCTCTGGAGTAACTAGGCAGGCTGAGGGAGGGATCATGCTGCATGGGCAGCACATGGTCTCAACAATTGAGCGCAGGCTTTGTGCTATGGAAAGGTGGTTATGCTGTTTTTTGAAGTACAAAGTAACAGTCATCTGCCAAAATGGCCAGGTGCCTGTACTATGATCAAGAAGTGTACCTACCATGAGAGTTGAGCTGAAATAATTTGCTTATTTCAGTGTGTACATTTCAGTGTGTACATTTTGGTGTGTACATTTCAGTGTGTACATTGTTGATTTGTGAATTTCAGAGTGAAGCTGGCTGGATTGGGTTCCATTCTATAGTTGGTGGTTGTATCGCTCCTTTATTTGTCATGAGGTAAGGGAAACAGAGTGGCTGTGTAATGTATGATACAGAGTGGCTGCTTTACGTGATACAGACTGGCTGTTTAGCATATGATACAGAGTGGCTGTGTAAAATATAATGCAGAGTGGCTGTTTAACATATGATACTGTGTGGCTGTTTAGCATATCATACAGAGTGGCTATTTAAAAGGACACTTAATGGCTATGTAATATATATTACAGAGTAGGCTATGTAATATATCGTACAAAGTGGCTGCTTAACTGATTTTCTGCCGCAGACTGATAGGTCGGTTCCATGGAACGGTTTTGGCACCCATGAACTGATAGGCTGGTTCGGTATAGATAGTGCTTTATTTGTTGCAGTTCTCTTATTAGTTCTGCAATTTTTAGTGCTTCAGTAAAATAAAATGTATACAGAAAGATTTTGCTTCTGCCCGTCTGCAACAAGACACTAGGACCCATTTCTTTATAAGGAGAAAACGAGTTTGTTGTGATTCAAAATGATTGTTGTGATTCGAACTTCGAAGGGACAATACCTTCTGGTTCTGGACCTCATATATTTTAATAAAATTACAGTTTTAAGCACTTTTATATTATAGTTATTATGATGTAAAGGACTTTGTGAACGATTCTAAAACTAATACCACGTGCAGTAGTCAGTTAATTATTTAGAAGACAGTCGTAAATTAAAAAGAAAACTAATAGTGAAAGTTCCTCATAATATGACACCTGATGGGAGATGCCTTGAAGAGATTAGAACAAGAATCGTCATGGCGAAAGTAGCCTTTAGCAAGATGAAAAACATTCTGACCAATAAAAAGATGTCAATTGAAATGAGAAAAAGAGTGTTGAGGGAATACATAGAGCCTGTTATTTTGTATGGATGTGAAACTAGGACAATGAGCAGTCAAGCTGAAAAACATCTGATAGCTGCAGAAATGTGGTTTCTGAGGAGGATGCAAAGAATACCATGGACAGACAGAAAAACCAATGACCAAGTACTACAGGAGACAAATGAACATCGTATACTGATTAGAGAAATTAGACGTAGACAGTCAACATCTTTTGGACATGTTATGAGAAGAAATGGATTGGAGAACTTGGTGACAACTGGCAAGATTGAAGGGAACAGATCAAGAGGAAGACTGAGAGGAAAATACCTGGATGGCTTGGCCGCATGGCATGGACGAGACAGGAACACTGAGCTGATCCACAACACTGGTGATCGAGGGAAATGGCGAGTCATGACCGCCCACGCTTTCCGGCATGGCACATGATTGATTGATTGCCGACTGAAGCTTGTGCTAATGGGCCACACTTGTGTCACTAAATTTGCTTTGCCTATCACAAAGTATTTAAGGAGTATTTAAATAATTAAATTTAAAAGAATAATAATTATAACTAAATAGAAAATAGTGTTTATATTGTTTCTCAGTACAATCTTCCTAGTGTGTCCTGGGCATTTTCCATTTTGTGTGAAAATTATGTGCTTCAAAATATTTTGTTTTAATTGTGTTTTATTGGTGTTGTGGTGCAGTTCTTGTTGAACAAAAGTGGTGTATTTAACATTATTCAGTACATTTAACTGGATTAGCTGCAGTGGATACAAAATAACGCCTTGGTAAGTGGAAATTTGTCTTAACTGTCATCCCTTTAATTTAAATTGTTATTACTAAACCTCTCATTATTGTCGTAATATTTCTAACCTCTCAACTAATTATTAACACTGTCGTGTTCCCTGTGCAATCTCCTTTAATTTGATATATCATTCAATATATCTGCTACAATTGTACCCATTTTCACAACATTATTGTCACACACCCCTACTTCTCATTTTCTGCCACGAAATTCTGTTTGGTCAGGACCACTTTTTTGTTTGGCAGGCAATAAGTTAAAATGACACATAATGGCCAAGTAACATATGATACACAGTGGCTATTTAACATATCATACAGAGTGGCTGTTTAACATAATATAGAATGACTATTTAACATATATGACATGACTGTTTACCATATAATGCACAGTGGCTGTTTGAAATATGATGCAGATTGGGCTGTTTGACATTTGACACAATGGCGGGTTCATATACAGACTGACTGTTTAGTTTATAATGCACAATCACAGTGTAATATGTTGGCTGTATAACATTTAATACAGAACGGTATAAAGCAGTGGTTCTCAATTGCTGGGGAATTTGAGGGTTTTCAGGGGGGGATTAAGATTATTTCAAGATTGCATTAATACAAGAACCGATTATTTGATATTGTTTTTCCATCCATACTTTACGGTTCTGTACTTCTCACTCTTCTGGAATTAAGTTCATAACGTAAGCAGACCTGCAAATCACGTTCTATATAGACTTCTAGACTTGTTCTAGTATGTGTTATTTAATTTTGCTTCCATCCATTTTTACGCATACTGTGAAGGGGCAGGGGAGAATTTATAGGGAGGAAATATGAAGGGGGGGGGGGGGGGAGGGATGGAGAATCACATGATATTCTGAACATATGGTGAAGGGGCGCATGGACCAAAAAAAAAGGTTGAGAACCACTGGTATAAAGCAACATAAAAATTATACAAAATGTGTATGCGATATTATTATTATCATATGGCATGCAGATAAGTGTGCAGTCATGGTTTGTTATCTCACATATCACCAGAACCTTGGATTAGGTTGGTGCCCTAGTCTTGATTATGCCATGCAGCTAAACCATTCAGATATATATTTCTGTGTTGTCACTTCAAGTTAATTATGTTTTCTTACAATTCTAATCCTAGATGCTCACTGTGTACAGTAACAACACCCACTAAATGCCACAGATCCTGTTCATTCTCTGCATTCAGTACTCCATCAACTGCGTCTCTTATAGTGTTGATCTTATGTCCTCTGATGGTGATTCCTAGGCTTGAAATCACTCTCTGGAATGTTAACCTGGTCAACAAATGCCTAAAGAAGTCGGATGTGTGCCGAAAGGTGCAAATATCGCAGCTCTGCTGAAAACAAGCACAACACAATTACATCCAAAACATATATTTTAAATGAACAAAGAAGAAGAAACCATTGGTGTGTGCAAGACCGGTACTGAATACATCACAGTGGGATATGCTGAGAGACATTTAAGGATGTAATTAGCTGCATATCCTTTACAGGACGTCACAGTTAGCCCCAGCATTTTTGGACTTTTGTGATTTCTTGGCAAGTTTACATTTGGTAGTTTGCTGTTGCTTTCTGAATTACCGGCACTCATACCACTGTATGGAAATCAATGCAAGGCGGTCTGGTTCCAAATTGCCAGCAGCTGTGTTTGGAACCTGGTATGTGGGATTACGAATTGCATTCATAACAACTTCGCCACAGAGCTGAGATATATGTAAACATGCACAATAACAATGAAAAATGTATTACAATTACAATTACAATGTAGTTGTTGTCACCTTGGTATTATATTAATGGCTTTGCTGGTACTACTGTACTGTTGTGTCTTATGTGTTTTGTGTGGCTTAGAGTATTAAAAGTCTTTGTTGTTTTTGTGTTGCAGGTTTGCAGATGCATTTGCCCGCAGAATGAAAGTATTTATATTGATAATATATGTGTTGGGCGCAGGCTGCTTCCTGGCATTACCACTGATGCTTATTCACATTATTCCATACTCAAGAGGTATGTTTTCTGAGATTGGTAATCTATGTATTAAATCTTATGGGCAGAGGTAGATTGGTAATCTATGTATTACATCTTAGGGGTGGAGGCAAATTGGTTTATTTATGTATTAAATCTTATGGGTAGAGGTAGATTGGTAATCTATGTATTAAATCTTATGGGCAGAGGTAGATTGGTAATCTATGTATTAAATCTTATGGGCAGAGGTAGATTGGTAATCTATGTATTACATCTTAGGGGTGGAGGTAAATTGGTTGTCTATATATTAAATCTTATGGGTAGAGGTAGATTGGTAATCTATGTATTACATCTTATGGGTAGAGGTAGAATGGTAATCTATGTATTAAACCTTATGGGTAGAGGTAGAATTGTAATCTATGTATTAAATCTTATGGGTAGAGGTAGATTGATAATCTATGTATTAAATCTTATGGGTAGAGGTAGATTAGTAATCTATGTATTAAATCTTAGGGCAGAGGTAGATTAGTATTCTATGTATTAAATCTTATACGTAATCTATGTATTAAATCCTACGGGTAGAGGGGCCAATATTTGAAGTTCAGCACCGAGGACAGTTTTTGGGGGGTGGATAATGTCAAGTGTTTATGGCAGGAGGCCGATATCTGGCGTGGATATTTCAGCATTGGAGGTCAATATTTGAAGTGGATATTTCAGCACAGGAGGCCAACATTTAAGTGGATATTTCAGCACAGAAGGCCAGTATCTAAGGTGGATATTTCAGCACAGGAGTCAAATACCACTGATCTTTTAAGTCGTCGCTTTATTTTCCAAAGCCTCGCTTCCCATTAAATGGACAAAGAACACTTTTTTGTCTCTTTCTTATAAATTGTATAGTGTCCTCCTTTCATAAGCCTCTTCCATGCAGGCAAATGAAAGTAGAACATTATATGCAACCACAAGAAAGACAAACAGCATTAACATAAAAAAAATAACCATGTTAAAATTTGACAAAATTACTGGAGTGAACTTGATCTGCTTGCATGTTTCAGCTCTGCTATATACAACGATCGTTGGAGGGACCACCCTGATGAATGTTGCTGTGCCCATGATCTTTGAGGTAGCATGTGAGTTAGCCTACCCCTGCAGTGAAGGAGCCTCAAATGGCATCCTGACATTTCTCAACAATTTTGTGGGGCTGATATACCTGGCTGTGTTTGCAGTACCAAATGTTGGTAAGTCACCAGAGAGTTAGTAGGTCAAAGGTTGTGTTGAGTTGAGCTAAGAACCAACAGTACTGTACTCAGAATGTATTCAACCAACAGTACTGTACTCAGGAATTCCCGTACACACTCCGTTCCCTCGTTTAACAGCCAGCAGAGTCATACTACTAATCGTTCCCACCGCTATCTGATTGAAAGTTCTCCTGATCTTCCCTCTTAGTTTTGAGATTCTTCCAGAACCACAGCTGATCACCCGCAATCTCATTCTTTCCACATACGGGTTCTCAATCTGTTTCCCCACCTTCTCCACACGGTTCCACTGCGTAAGACCACCTCTCCCTTTTCCATAGATAATCTACCACCAAGAGGTGCATTCCTTGCCAGCCTATCAGCCTATTCATTCCCCTGCACTCCCACATGGTCTGGGCAAAATATCCATACAGTTCTCACAATCTGTGACCTCTGAAGCGAGGATAGCCATTCCACATGAAACATTCCTTTCTCCACCTTACTAAGCATACTCCTTGAGTCCGTAATCAATACAGTATGTGTTGCAGTGGTCTTCTCTAACCAACAGAATGCCACTGTTGATGCTTCGACCTTCATTCTCAGCTGGAGGTCGTAGTTTCATATGCAAGACTCTCCTTTTCCAATAAAACCCCAACCACTACGTCTGTTTCTCACCACTGACCTATCAGTGTAGATCACTATGTCACCTTGATGTGTATTACTCTGCATCAGTTGTTGCACCTCAAACTGTGCGACACCGACACACACACACCCCCCCCCCCCCCCCCCCCCCAATTCTCTGCACTCATGACCTAGTGTTACTATTACATTGTGCAGATCCGTCATGTCTTCCGGTACCTTAACCCACTGTTTTACACGATTGATGGTCTCTGGATCACACACCTGATGTATAGATATTTCTGTCTGTGCCGTCCAGGACCTGCCTCGTCATAGTCTATGACCCTTCACCACATCCATGGCTTCACGCAGGAGGTGATCCTTATCTGCAGCAATTCTCAGGTACCATGTGGCTTGAAGGACCATATGCCTGTCTGCCATTGTTGGTAGTGCCAGGAAATGCCTCATGCATGTAATTGGTGTGTTTTTTGTGCACCCCTGGATCACCTGCATGACCGCATGTATGCGCTCCAGCCTTTCAAGCTGGCTCTTTGATACTGTCAGCAGCCCCAAACCATACTTATTGACAGACATTATTAACTGCTGAAAGAGCCTTAAGGCATCCTCTGCTCAATCCTGGTTGCTGTCATCGCCCTCAGTGCATTAATTCCCATACTAGTCTTCACCACTAAGGTCCTTAAAAGACATACACCCGTCAAAGGTAATTCCCAAGTACTTCAATTTACTCTCTCTACTAAGAAGACGTCGATTCTACATGGGATATCTGCCTTCACATCCGGTTATCCAGGGAGTACCACACAACCGATGCCTTGTCTGGGTTTATGATGGCCCCTGCGTCCCTGCACCACTCTGCCACTCTGTTTACTGCCACCTGTAAGTCTTCCGCCAAACTGGCTTTGTCTCTGCCCTGTCTGTACACCAGCACATCATCTGCAAATGTCAAGATTCTACCAATCCCTGGTCAAAGGTTCTTGTTGTCAGTTAGAACCAATAATGTGATATTTTGATGTTTGTGCGAAGCTTGCTCTTATTGTATGTAAGTAAGTGATACAAGTAAATGACCCTGTTTCACACAGCTTGAGATGTATTGGGCATAATGTGGACATTTGTATAGATCAATGGGCACTCAATGTGGTCAATATCCTGCCAGCTGCTTATACTTCCAAAGACGTGTCCATGTGTCCACTTTCATTCATCATGCGCGATGCCAGTAAGCGTGGGCGGTCATGTTTCGCCATCTTACACAATCACCAGAGTTGTGGATCAGCTCTGTGTTTTTGTCTTGACCAGTACCAACGTTAGACTAGGTCAGTTTGGTGAACCTAGGTCAAATTTAAAAATTGGCCTCAGTGCAAATATCGAACTCTTGACCACCGGGCCTGCAGGCATGCATGCTAGCTACTGGTCGGTCATGGCTGTCATGAAACAATAAGGTGTGTATAGATCCTGTGGGGAAACAATAAACGCAAAGATATGTACATTCCTGATTCAGATCTCAGGGACAGTAAACAGAAAAGGCATCACAGTGGGGAAATGGACAAACATAGTATAATAATTAAATTAATCAGTTATTAATCAGTAAGATAAAACACTGCAAATCCAGTGCGATGGTTTGGTAATTGAAACCTTCATCAAGAACAGCACAAGATATTGTTAAAAAGTGGCACTGTATTGAAGAACACTTAGTAGGAGTTTAAAATTGTAAAGAGCAGGCCATAAGTGGTGCCGCCATGGCAATCTCTCCAAAATTAGACCAGTTGAACAGAGTGGAATATTTATAGCATATCCATCTTTTTCATTGGAGCCTCAGTAGAAAAGTGACTAGGCTGCTTGCCTGTTGATCTTGTGTTCGAATCCCTATCATGGCAGATGTTTTAAAAATTTGCAGGGCTTGCAGGTCTATCCAGCCTAATGTGTGCTGGGCAATGCCTGGAGAGTAAAGATGGCCAGTATGATTACCACAAGACTAATTGAGTATACTGCTTGGCTTCATAAATGTGGGTCTAGCACCAAGTAACCTATATGCCTCAAGGTGTGGCAATGGGTCCTTTACTTTTTCACTTTTACATCTGTTATGTGGATGTGGAAGGTAAGGGGAAACTATCACATTAATTTCCCAAGAATAAGTTTATTTATGGGCAGAGCGGCTGGCCGAGTGGTTAGAATGCCGGACTCTCATTCGGGAGACCCGGGTTCGATCCCCGGTAAGGTGTGGGATTTTTTTCTTTCGGGGGCAAAAAGAAAATCCTAACCTGCACAGTTCGCGGCGACTGCACTAGCCAGGCGGCCTTTATTCCTCAGGCTCAAAGACCCCTCTGCCATACACCGCAAGGTACTATATTGGCAGTAAATGACAGTTTTATGGGCAGTTATAGAATTTATGAGAAAGAGGCAGGTTTAATTGAAGTTCGTTCCAGCCTGCACACAGGTTGTGGGTTCATTTCTAGGTTGCATCGTTCAGACTATGAGTGCAGTTTTTCCGGAGACTGTTTGGAGTCATCGCTGGAGCTACTGAGTTTGCTCTTCATGTGTTGCTCTCAACAGGCAGCTTCTATTCTATGGAGAGTAGTTGAGCCAGATGGGGGTGAAACCCAGTGCAATTAAGTCTGTCCTGTTACATTTAACCTTTTTCACTTCCGGTCCAATATGGCGGATAAGCTGTTGAGTTGCCAAGGCCTCTGGATTGTTTTTCCTTTTGGCTACGGTTTTCTTACGCATCTTTGACATGCTGGACTGGTAGTACATGGTTCCGTCACCCAACTACTGAGTTAAGTGCGTGCAATGAAACTGAAAGGTGGATTTCATGTGGAATGCTTTTACATCTATCCGAAATGGTTTGTGTTGTCAACTGCATGTTCAGAAAAATGGTTGATGGTCGGCTGCTGAACTAGCTGGTTTTGCCTTATGCAATAATGTGTGCGCAACTGCTGGTTTTCTAGTCACTGCCGCTTCCTACGAAAATTGATCTGTAATAATAATAAACTGTAATTTTCCTGGTGGACTTGTGTTGGTATTCTAGCAGCGCCCTTATGTATGTACGCTTATGTGTGCTGTTGGTTTGTCTGGACTGCTGTTTGTTCCACTTTTTACATGGGACCATGAGGAGCATTTTATGTGATATATATACTGGCACAGGAACAGAGCATTATGGGGTGACCCTGTGCCGTGAAGTTGGAACCGCAACTAACAAATTAACCTTTTTCAATGATGTTATTGGGTAATGTACATTTGGTTGTTACTTGCAGGTATCATGTGGATGAACTGGACATTGTTTGGATTTACCGTGGTCTGCATACCAATGATTGCACTTCTCAAAGGAAGGTTTAACAGGTTGGAGGTGGACGAGGGCGTCAATCCAGAGGTGTATTTGGAACAAGAGGTTGAGGTGCCTCCTGACTACACTGTACAGGGCATAGATTGATTCTTCGAGAGTTTTATTCAATGCAGAAGTCTTTCTTGTAAAAATGATGCTATATAAATTTATGTGCTGTTTATGTCAGTTTATGGTTTGTCTATGTAAGTTTATGGTTCGTCTATGTAAAGTTTATGGTTTGTCAAGCCATATTGACAGACAAAATGTCTTTCTGGATGGGGGTTGATGGTTTGTTTGTTGGTGGAAGCAATTACGGTTTCACCTTTACTAGAAGGTAATTTGTATGCATTATATGATTGCAGCAGTTATTTTTTACACATAACAGAGCAATATATATGTGTGGCATGTATACATATTCTCTGTATGTTTTATTGTTAGCAGTTATGGGTGCTAATTCTGTGACATGTTAGATTTCTCGTGGCCAACCCAGTTTTATTTCTCCTCTCATGAAAAATTGTAGAAAGTGAAATGTTTACAAACTGCTTATCTCTGTAAAGACATTTTAAATGAAATCCACGTACATTTTTGAAAACACAAATGTATAAATAGTATCGATGCCATGCATCGTATGTATGATAATATTCAGCTCAATAGTGCTTTTGATGTCCCAGATGTTTTTACTTTTTGAATAATGGAAACACAAAGTAAGAGGTTGCACAATTTATTGCCCGGCATACTTCACTGTCTCACATCAGGTGCAGAAATTAATCCACGTAAAACAAAGCAAACAGTGAATCCTTAAAGCTGATATACATGACACACATTTTACCATGATAATTCTAAATTTACTATCATGTAGTTTTGTTTACGAAGTGAAAGGTTAGCCATTTGTATCGCAACAGCTTCAGCAAATTTTAACATTTGTCCATTTTGTGGCTTAATTATTCAGATTTACAATGGGAAAACATATTTTTATCTTGCCAAACACAAGGAATATTATCACATTGCATTCATGACCAGGTCAGTTTTCTATACATGTGTGTTAAAAAAGTAGAGTGGATGGATCAGCTGTAGAAAATCAGACTAAAGAAACAGAGAAAAACGAATGTCTGTGCATGTGTGCTTATACTTGCTTGTGGTTCTGTACCAAGCACAAGAACCTATGACACAATATCAGCAAATAAGTCACAGTAAAATTGTTGAGAACATACATCTTCCCTCCATGTCAAACTATGGATGTGAGTCATGGACCCCTTTGCATCCACTCATTCATTCATTCAGTAGCATGCCTTTTGCTGAACCTCGCTCCCATAATAACCTTCTGGAAAACTTCGTGGTTATAAGCAATATGTCCTGCGTCCGATACATCCATCTTGAGATCATCCACCACATCCTGCACCCATCTTCTCTTTGGCCTTGCTCTTCCTCTCTTCCCAGGCATCTACCCCTCCTTTATTGTTCCTTTCCAAACTTTCATGGTGTTTCAAGTGACCAAAATATTTTAATTTTCTTTGTTTTATCGTCTTTAATAGCCAACCTTCTTCAATATTCAGCTTGTGAAGTATGGATGCATTTGTTCTCTTCTGTATCCAAGATATTCTTAGAACCCATCTATAACATTTATATTCAAAGGCATGTATGCACTGTTCAGCTTGTTTAGTAAGTGTCCAAGTCTCACAGGCATATGTTGCAATGGTAAAGATGTTTGCTCTTAAAAATCTAATTTTTGTAGGTCCATCTATCCCACTCTACAATTTATTCAGTTGTTTTAGTCTTTGAAGAGCAATAATCATCTTTTAATGTCCTTCAGTGTGTCACCATTGTTGGTAATCAATGACCCAGGATATTTGAAATGTTACACCACATCCAATTTTTCCTCATTAACTTATATTTCTTTCTCTGTATTGCAATAACTAAAGAAGACAATGATGTCTCTAGAGCTTAAACATTACAGAACAATTCTTAGAATATTGTTGACCAAGCAGAATGGAATTATTGAAATTCTTCCAGATCTGAACGTCGAAGAAGATGGACTCATAAACAACAGCCTCAAGTCTCGGAAACTAAAATACTGTGACAACAGTAAACTCCATTGTGGCTTGGAGAGAACAGTGATGGAAGACGCAGTTCCTGGAAGACAAGGCAGGGGTCGACCATTACAAATATGGAGACAGGATAATGCAGATACCTTGGTCATGATTGTTCATGAGGTTGGAGACACGGCAGGAGATTCAGAGGCATCTCATGTTGAGGGCGATGTTCTGCAAAGGGCCTGCTAGTCAATGACAACTCAGCACAGACTATGCGATAAATTCATCACAGCTTTGCCAAACATGTAAAAAGATATTGTCTGGTCATTGTTTGAAATGTTTATTGATTTAATAGGAAGTCATTAACCTTAAGACATAGTTCTGTACTTCTCTTAATTGACAGAGTTCATATATGAACCCTGTGAACTTTTAAGCTCACTTTTATGAATGGGGGACAGTTATACAGACACTTTAGTCCAAGTTTTGACAGATGTAAGGGGTCACACCAGACCAGAAATAATTTACAAGGTGAGGCAATGGACTCCATTTCACACTGAGAAATATGTGGTATATGGTGGTAGTCTTATATTTTTAGACCAGTTGGCACTTAATAGGGGATGTTATCTTCTCCTCCTCCTTCTCCTCCCCCTTCTTTTCCTCCTCCTCCACCTCTTCTTCTTCATCTTCATCATCATCTTTGCATTCTTCCTCTTCTTCTCCTTCCTCCTCCTCCTCCTTGTCTTCTTCTTCTTTATCATCAATGACTTCTTCTTCTTCTTCTTCTTCTTCTTCTTCTTCTTCTTCTTCTTCTTCTTCTTCTTCTTCTTCTTCTTCTTCTTCTTCTTCTTCTTCTTCTTCTTCTTCATCGTTTTCTCCTCTTCCTCACTCTCCTCTTCTTCCATTTCCCATTTACTGTTGTTCTAATACTGTCTGTGCAAGAGATCTGGTGTATTTTTAGATTACGTTGGTGTATTTATGAACTCTTAGTCTGTGAAGAGGCTCATCTTTCAAGAGGCTCATCTGTGAAGAGGCTCATCTGTGAAGAGGCTCATCTTTCAAGAGGCTCATCCATGAAGAGGCTCATCCGTGAAGAGGCTCATCTTTCAAGAGGCTCATCCATGAAGAGGCTCATCCATGAAGAGGCTCATCTGTGAAGAGGCTCATCCGTGAAGAGGCTCATCCATGAAGAGGCTCATCCATGAAGAGGCTCATCTGTGAAGAGGCTCATCCATGAAGAGGCTCATCCATGAAGAGGCTCATCTGTGAAGAGGCTCATCTGTGAAGAGGCTCATCTTTCAAGAGGCTCATCTGTGAAGAGGCTCATCTTTCAAGAGGCTCATCCGTGAAGAGGCTCATCTTTCAAGAGGCTCATCTGTGAAGAGGCTCATCTGTGAAGAGGCTCATCTGTGAAGAGGCTCATCTTTCAAGAGGCTCATCTGTGAAGAGGCTCATCTGTGAAGAGGCTCATCCATGAAGAGGCTCATCCATGAAGAGGCTCATCTGTGAAGAGGCTCATCTTTCAAGAGGCTCATCTGTGAAGAGGCTCATCTTTCAAGAGGCTCATCTGTGAAGAGGCTCATCTTTCAAGAGGCTCATCCGTGAAGAGGCTCATCTTTCAAGAGGCTCATCCATGAAGAGGCTCATCCATGAAGAGGCTCATCTGTGAAGAGGCTCATCTTTCAAGAGGCTCATCCGTGAAGAGGCTCATCTTTCAAGAGGCTCATCTGTGAAGAGGCTCATCTTTCAAGAGGCTCATCCGTGAAGAGGCTCATCCATGAAGAGGCTCATCCATGAAGAGGCTCATCTGTGAAGAGGCTCGTCTGTGAAGAGGCTCATCCATGAAGAGGCTCATCCATGAAGAGGCTCATCTTTGAAGAGGCTCATCTGTGAAGAGGCTCATCTTTCAAGAGGCTCATCTGTGAAGAGGCTCATCCGTGAAGAGGCTCATCTGTGAAGAGGCTCATCTGTGAAGAGGCTCATCCGTGAAGAGGCTCATCCATGAAGAGGCTCATCTGTGAAGAGGCTCATCTTTCAAGAGGCTCATCTGTGAAGAGGCTCATCCGTGAAGAGGCTCATCTTTCAAGAGGCTCATCTGTGAAGAGGCTCATCTGTGAAGAGGCTCATCCATGAAGAGGCTCATCTGTGAAGAGGCTCATCTGTGAAGAGGCTCATCCATGAAGAGGCTCATCCATGAAGATGCTCATCTTTGAAGAGGCTCATCTGTGAAGAGGCTCATCTTTCAAGAGGCTCATCTGTGAAGAGGCTCATCCATGAAGAGGCTCATCTTTCAAGAGGCTCATCTGTGAAGAGGCTCATCTTTCAAGAGGCTCATCTTTGAAGAGGCTCATCCATGAAGAGGCTCATCTGTGAAGAGGCTCATCTGTGAAGATGGACAATAGGATGTACTCAAGTATTAGTCTTAATCAGGGATGAGATGATAAGAAGAAGTGGTGGTAACCTGAGCCATTTCAATGTTTCTTTACAGAAGAGCTGGTATAGAGTATCGGAAATTGCAGAGGGACATATTTAATGTAAACATTCATTATAGGTGACATTTTAAAGTCCATTCTTGCCTTGTTATATTACAATGCCAAAATACATTTTTTGTGAAACTTGTATGCCAAAAGACCACATTACAGAACAATTTTTATCAGTTGGTACTTTTTGGGTACATATCATTTTCTCGATGTCATACTCAAGGTCGCCAGTGTCACATGACACTGTAATATGTACATATGATGACTGCCTGGTTGTAACATGACAGCATAAAGATGTTTATGGTAGGCTTCATTCAGTCTTGTGAGATTGCACTAATAATGTTGTATGTGAGATTGCACTAATAATTTCATATGGGAGATTGCACTAATAATGTTGTGTGTGAGATTGCACTAATAATGTCATCTGGGAGATTGCACTAATGTCAAATGTGAGATTGCACTAATATTATCATATGGGAGATTGCACTAATATTATCATATGGGAGATTGCACTAATAGTGTCATATGGGAGATTGCACTAATAATGTCAAATGTGAGATTGCACTAATATTGTCATATGGGAGATTGCACTAATATTGTCATATGGGAGATTGCACTAATATTGTCATATGGGAGATTGCACTAATAGTGTCATGGAAGATTGCACTAATATTGTCATATGGGAGATTGCACTAATAATGCCGCATGACCTCGTGTTTTACACCAGCGCTTGTCTGCTATAAGAAGGAAAGACTTATCACCTGGTCCTCTGTGCATTCAGGCCTACATAATGTGATGGTTCTGTCACTTTGTAGATGTATAGCAGTTTTCTGCTTCGGGACTTTTTTCTTCAGTCTTGTGTGATTGCAGATGCTAGCGCATGTTTCCAACTTAATAACTGTCTCATCTGGATCCTCAGACGTCATGTTTTTGTGTATTTATGTTAATGAGTGTAGTAGGGCTTTGATTATTAGTTGGTAATTTTTTTGGTCTTGCAATATGAATACATGCAATTAAGTATATTAGCTACACACAAGAAGATGGTACTGTCTGTCTTCTGTTAGCACCAGATGTGGGTGGCTCGCACCAAACCTGACACCCCACAATGTGTCAACGGCTTAGGGTGGAGGAGTACAATTGGGAGGGTACAAGCCTTATCCTAGTGCGAGGAAATGCAACCTAAAGGCTAAATGTCATGACAGGGCAGACTATTCCTTAAGCCCTTGTCGGCAATTGGTCTAAGATGGAAGCTCCGACAGGCTTACAGTTAATTGTTTTGCTTATCTGGCAACTTCTGCAGCTGGTCTTGTTCCAGACGTATTGGTGTTACCTGTCCTCTGGATTAAATTAGGCAGGTCGAGGGAGCGATCATGCTGCATGGGGAACACATGGTCTCTAAGCCCTGGCTTTGTATTATGCAGAGGTATAACTCCATTTTACAAAGTATCATCTGTCAAGACGGCAAGGTGCCAGTCAGTCAGTTACACACAGAAGAGAAACTGAAAAACAGTCGCTGAGAAACAGTCACGAAACTGAACATTGTTTGGCCTTGAGAAAAAACAAACTGGAAGATTTGTAACATTGTAACAGCTGGTAGGGGTTAGTAGAAAGAAAGATGGAGGATGATGGAAAGAATAGATGCTAAACAGTCTAGTATCATGATAGGGACATGAGTTAGTACTTGAATTTTTATATATATTGTAAAGGCCACTATCTGAACATGAATGAATGTATATACCACTATCCTTAACGTATATATGTCAGATAGTGCGTGATGGTGGAAATAACCACTTTTTAAAGCACAATGTAACAAATTATTGTCTGTCAAGATGGCAAAGTACTAGCATATATATCTATATGATCACTGCATATTTTTAATATATTGTAAATATATGTCACAGTGGGCATATGTCACAGTGGGCATAAAGCTACTTCCTTTCATTTATAAAAGAAAAAAGACATCACACAGTATGGAAAATGCTACTCTAGATGATGCTAGCTGGACAACATCTGTGTACTGGATCAGCTGGATCATTGCTGTGTATAGCTGATATCTTCTATATGTCTTTAGCCAGACCGTTACTGTGTACAAGATTACATGTTCTAGATGTTTTTAACCAGGCCAGTACTGTGTACAGATGAATGTTCTAGATGTTTTAGCCAGACCTGTACGGTGTATAGATGACATGTTCTAGATGTTTTTAGCCAGACCCATACTGTGTACAGATGACATGTTCTAGATGACATTAGCCAGACCCTTACTGTGCACAGATGTCATGTTCTAGATGTCATTAGCCAGACCAGTACCGTGTACAGATGACATGTTCTAGATATTTTTTGCCAGACTTGTACTGTGTATAGATGACATGTTCTAGATGATTTTAGCCAGACCCATACTGTATATAGATGACATGTTCTAGATGTCATTAGCCAGACCAGTACTGTGCACACATGACATGTTCTAGATGTTTTAGCCAGACCCGTACTGTGTATAGCTGACATGTTCTAGATGTTTTTAGCCAGACTAGTACTGTGTACAGATGACATGTTCTAGATTTTTTTAGCCAGACCCTTACAGTGCACAGATGACAGGTTCTAGATGTCATTAGCCAAACCAGTACTGTGTACAGATGACATGTTCTAGATGTTTTTAGCCAGACCTGTATGTATACAGATGACGTGTTCTAGAGTCTTTTAGCCAGACCCTTACTGTGTACAGATGACTTGTTCTAGAGGCTTTTAGCCAGACCTGTACTGTGTACAGATGACATGTTCTAGATGTTTTTAGCCAGACCCATACTGTGTACAGATGGCATGTTGTAGATGTCTTAAGCCAAACCCGTACAGTGTACAATTGATATGTTCCAGATATTTTAGCAATACCAGTACTGTGTACAGATGACACGTTCTAGATGTCTATAGCCAAACCAGTACTGTGTACTGATGGCATGTACTATATATTTTAGCAATAACAGTACTGTGTACAGATGACATGTTCTTGATGTCTATAGCCAAAGCAGTACTGTGTGTAAATGACATGTTGTGGATGTTATTATTATTACTGTGTACAGATGACATGTTCTAGATGTTGTTATTATTACTGTGTACAGATGACAGGTTCTCGATGTTATTAGCCAGGCTATTACTGTGTACAGATGACACATTCTGGATGTTATCACCAAGTTATTGAGTACAGATAACATGTTGCAGATATTAACTAGGTCACTAATATGTACATAGGATATGTTATAGATTTTATCATACAGGCCACTTGATGATGATGATGATAAGTGATAAAACTTGTCAATTACAAAATATTATGGAAGTGAAAAGAGAAGACAGACTAAACATGGCCGATGGTTGTAATCCTGAAGTCAGTCAAGACAGCTACTTAAGCGGACACGAGAGGAAAGATGCAGAAGAGGAATCCATCAAGAATGATTTAGGTGGTGCATCTTTTACCTCAGCTGATAGTCTGAAACTCCAAAAGAGAATCCATACAGCAGAGAAGACATTCAGTTCAAGTGTGATGACTGGTGCTGTGTTTGCTCATGCTAGCAGTCTGAAGAGACACAAGAGAACACATACAGGAGAGAAGACATTCAAGTGTGATGACTGGTGCTGTGTTTGCTCATGCTAGCAGTCTGAAGAGACACAAGAGAACACGTACAGGAGAGAAGACATTCAAGTGTGATGACTGGTGCTGTGTTTGCTCATGCTAGTAGTCTGAAGAGACACAAGAGAACACATACAGGAGAGAAGACATACAAGTGTGATGACTGGTGCTGTGTTTGCTCATGCTAGTAGTCTGAAGAGACACAAGAGAACACATACAGGAGAGAAGACATACAAGTGTGATGACTGGTGCTGTGTTTGCTCATGCTAGTAGTCTGAAGAGACACAAGAGAACACGTACAGGAGAGAAGACATTCAAGTGTGATGACTGGTGCAGTGTTTGCTCATGCTAGTAGTCTGAAGAGACACAAGAGAACACATACAGGAGAGAAGACATTCAAGTGTGATGACTGGTGCTGTGTTTGCTCATGCTAGTAGTCTGAAGAGACACAAGAGAACACATACAGGAGAGAAGACATTCAAGTGTGATGACTGGTGCTGTGTTTGCTCATGCTAGTAGTCTGAAGAGACACAAGAGAACACATACAGGAGAGAAGACATACAAGTGTGATGGACTGGTGCTGTGTTTGCTCATGCTAGTAGTCTGAAGAGACACAAGAGAACACATACAGGAGAGAAGACATTCAAGTGTGATGACTGGTGCTGTGTTTGCTCATGCTAGTAGTCTGAAGAGACACAAGAGAACACGTACAGGAGAGAAGACATTCAAGTGTGATGACTGGTGCTGTGTTTGCTCATGCTAGTAGTCTGAAGAGACACAAGAGAACACATACAGGAGAGAAGACATACAAGTGTGATGACTGGTGCTGTGTTTGCTCATGCTAGTAGTCTGAAGAGACACAAGAGAACACATACAGGAGAGAAGACATACAAGTGTGATGACTGGTGCTGTGTTTGCTCATGCTAGTAGTCTGAAGAGACACAAGAGAACACGTACAGGAGAGAAGACATTCAAGTGTGATGACTGGTGCAGTGTTTGCTCATGCTAGTAGTCTGAAGAGACACAAGAGAACACATACAGGAGAGAAGACATTCAAGTGTGATGACTGGTGCTGTGTTTGCTCATGCTAGTAGTCTGAAGAGACACAAGAGAACACATACAGGAGAGAAGACATTCAAGTGTGATGACTGGTGCTGTGTTTGCTCATGCTAGTAGTCTGAAGAGACACAAGAGAACACATACAGGAGAGAAGACATACAAGTGTGATGACTGGTGCTGTGTTTGCTCATGCTAGTAGTCTGAAGAGACAAGAGAACACATACAGGAGAGAAGACATTCAAGTGTGATGACTGGTGCTGTGTTTGCTCATGCTAGTAGTCTGAAGAGACACAAGAGAACACATACAGGAGAGAAGACATACAAGTGTGATGACTGGTGCTGTGTTTGCTCATGCTAGTAGTCTGAAGAGACACAAGAGAACACATACAGGAGAGAAGACATTCAAGTGTGATGACTGGTGCTGTGTTTGCTCATGCTAGTAGTCTGAAGAGACACAAGAGAACACGTACAGGAGAGAAGACATTCAAGTGTGATGACTGGTGCAGTGTTTGCTCATGCTAGTAGTCTGAAGAGACACAAGAGAACACATACAGGAGAGCAGACATTCAAGTGTGATGACTGGTGCTGTGTTTGCTCATGCTAGCGGTGTGAAGAGACACAAGAGAACACGTACAGGAGAGAAGACATTCAAGTGTGATGACTGGTGCAGTGTTTCCTAATGCTAGCAATCTGAAGAGACACAAGAGAACACATACAGGAGAGATGACATACAAGTGTGATGACTGTGATGCTCCGTTTACTCGTGCTAGCCATTTAAAGACACACAAGAGAACACATACAGAAGAGAAGACATACAAGTGATGATTGTAGTACTGCGTATACTTGTGCTAACCATTTAAAGACACAAGAGAACACATACAGAAGAGAAGACATACAAGTGATGATTGTAGTACTGCGTATACTTGTGCTAACCATTTAAAGACACAAGAGAATACATACAGAAGAGAAGACATACAAGTGATGATGATTGTAGTACTGTGTATACTCATGCTAACCATTTAAAGACACAGGAGAGAAGCCATTCAAGTGTGATGATTGTGGCTCTGCGTTTACTCATACTAGCAATCTGAAGAGACACAAGAGAACACATACAGGAGAGAAGCCACCAAGTGTGATGATTGTGGTGCTGTGTATACCTACGCTAGCGATCTGAAGCGACACGTGACAACACATCAGAAAGAAACCTTGAAAATGTGAAGCAAAAATTAGTACAGCAAAAATATATAGGAGAGAAACTATTACAAATTTGACTAATGAGGTGCCTGTTTTACTTCTAGTTTGAAGACACATGACATAACACTCAGTGGAGAAGTCTGACATGATAATTGTGACACTATTTTTTCTCAAGCTCACAGTCTGAAGTTCAACAAGTGAATACATATTTTTGAGGAGCCCTACAAGTGTGGTGATTGTAATGCATCTTTAACTTGTCATATGAAGATAAGAGAAGATGTATAGAAGAGAAGTCTGATATATTGTGACGATTGTGGTACTTTTTTTTTTTACTTCAGACTGGCATCCTGAAGTTCAGAATTTGTTGTAAAAATCACACCTTCATTGCTTCCAAGCTGTTCCTAATTTGTTCATTTACATTATGGTTCTGTCACCCTGCTACTGCATTGAGTGCATGGAGCAACACTGTGAGCTGTGAATTTTGTGTGGAGTGCTTTTACATATGTCTACGGTTGTTTGTAGCATGATCTGCATGTTCAGAAAAATGGCGACTGGCTGGTCGCTGAATTAACTGGGTTGCCTTGTGCTGTAATGTATGGCTGCTAGTTTTCTAGTAACTGCTGCTTCCATCAATGATGAACTATTTTTTGTGGCAGACTTTTGTGTTCGTATTCTGGCAACAGCCCTATGCGTAGTATACCTGTGCGAGCTGTTGGTTTGTTGAGACTCCTGTCTGTTCCACATATTGATTATGTGGTTGTTTCGGGATTTGAAATTTAAATATTGAGCACAACCCACTACTGGCAACGCCGATCGCATTCTGTTATGAACCTAAGGCCTATCCACGTCAATATGGAAGCACTAAACTCGAGTTTCACCCTCATTTGAGCTCGTCAGTAGTGCATATCCCTGACCGGATCCGGAAACAGTCCCGGATCACGCGTGTGAAGCGGGTGTGTAACCACGCGGCACACACTGGACACACCAAATTATCACAACAGAACATCACAACGCTACCCATCGTAGTATCGCATGGTTCAGTGAGGAGCATTTTGTATGGTATTCACTGGCACAGGAACAGAGCATAATGGGGCAACCCTTTGCTGTGAAGTTGGAACTGCGACTGACTGACTGACTGACTGACTGGCTGGCTGACTGACTGACTGACTGATTTCTTCAATGTCTCTGTTACTCCGTCTAGCCATCTGTTTATGGGCTGCCCTCTGTCCCTGTATTCTGATGTTCTCACTTAGAGTGCTTTAGCTGCTGGTTGATCTTGTTCTATTCTAACTGAATGCCTGAACCACTTATGTCTTTGGTGTTCTGTAAAGTCAGTAGTAGGTGTTATCCCTACATTTGTTCTTAGTTTCTCATTTGTCTCTATATCTTTTCTTGTTTCTGTGGCTGCATTTCTCATCTCACATTGGTATACTATGTATAGACGATGTGTTCTGGATTTTGTCAGCCAGATTAGTATATATAGATGACATGTTGTGTTAGTTTGTAAATCAGTTTTGTATGTAAGATGTATTGATTGCAGGCAGTGAGCAGGATCTGCAACATTTAGTAGATGTGGTTGTTGCACACAGTGAACAACTAGGGTTAGAATTAAATTGTAAGACAACAAAGATTATGGTCGTCATTAGGAAGAAGGAAATATCACAATGTAATATACAAGTGGATCAGTACAATTATCTCGGAACTGTCATAACATCTGATGGGAGATGCCTTGAAGCGATTAGAACAAGAATCGCCATGGCGAAGGTAGCCTTTTGCGAGATGAAAAACATACTGACCAATAAAAAGATATCAATTGAAACGAGAAAAAGAGTGTTGAAGTGCTACATAGAACCTGTACTTTTATATGGATGTGAAGTGTGGACAATGAGCAGACAAGCTGAAAAACTCTGATGGCTGTGGAAATGTGGTTTCTGAGGAAAATGCAAAGAATACCATGGACAGACAGAAAAAACAAATGAACAAGTCCTAGATGAAGCAGATGAAAACCGTAAACTGATTAGAGAAATTAAACGTAGGCAGTAAAAGATTTTGGGCATATTATGAGAAGAAATAAATTGGAGAACTTGGTGACAACTGGCAAGATTGAGGGGAAGAGAACAAGGGGAAGACTGAGAAGTAAATACCTGGATGGCTTGGCCACGTGGCATGGTCGAGACAAGAACACTGAGCTGATCCACAACTCTGGTGATCGAGTGAGATGGCGAATCATGACCACCCACGCTTATCGGCATGGCACATGTACATATGTAATGTTGTATTAGTTTGTCAATAAGACTTGTGTGTACAGATGATATTCAAGATGTTGTCAGCGAACTAGTCTGTAAAGATGATAGTTATAGATTTTGTCAGCCAGATTACTATATACAAATGACATGTTCTAGATTTTGTCAGCCAGACTTGTGTGTATAGATTATAGTTCTAGATTTTGTCAGCCAGACTAGTGTGTATAGATGATAGTTCTATATTTTATAAGCCAGGCTATTATATTCAAATGACATGTTCTAGATTTTGTCAGCCAGACTAGTTTGTATAGATGATAGTTGTAGATTTTGTCAGCCAGACTAATGTGTATAGATCTTTATGAAATAGATGTGCTCCCTAAGGTGAACCTGTGATCCTAATGTTGTGCCATTGTGTTATGTTGTTTGTGGATCCTGTTGGAGACTCTTGAGTTGTGACTCATGCTAGTTCAGCCGGCCGGAGCCCTGAAAATGGCTTATATCTGTTAGAATGAGGCTGGTTTAGAAACTTTCATCCTGACCCAGACTCAAAGCAGCATCTCCACAGACTGTTGCAGGGCTCTCCTGCCCCCCCCCCCCCCCCCCCCCCCCCCCCCCCTTTGGGAGTCTCTGTGGCTCTGAAGGTTGTGGGTTTGATTCCGGGCCGCATCCTTCGGTTCAGGAGTGAATTTTTTCGGGGACCCCTGATGGTCATCATTGGAGCTGCGGAGTTTGTGCTTTGTGTGAGGCTTTCCGTGCTGCGGAAGGATACTAATCCATATGGGATAAAAATCCGGTGCAATGAAGTCGACCCTGTCGAATTTTAAGCGACTTTTTAAGTGGTCTCCTGGCCCTTTATCTAAGTTGAGAAACCTGCAGGCATGCAAGACTATCACTGGAAATTCATATCCATGGAGAGGCATACTAGGATAAACCCAGGCTAAGATTCAACACAGCACTGGCTGGTGTTGTGCCTGCTTGGGTCGGTCATTTATCCTCCCTGGGGTTGTAGCTATGTCATTGTCAACCCACTCCAGCCCAGTGCACAGAAGCAGCACATATTTTATTGAATGGGGTGACTGAGTATGTTGTATAGTCACTGTTGCCTTAACAAATACTCTCATATTGTCTTGTACAGCTGGACTTTTGTCCAGGGTTTGGGTGATGTTGGTGAGAATGGTGCAGCTAATTTATTGGTCAGGCTGAGATGAATTTCTAGAAATACACACCTGAGAATACTCCTCAGCCAAACTGGGTTTATTTTAGACTGGGTCATTGTTCTCATCGTTGTTTTTACTTTGGGGTTACATTTATTTTAGTTTGTCCGATTCTTCTTTCGCATGTTATATTTATGAGTCTTTTTGTTGGTTTTATTGTTATTCTTCTTCTTGTCCTTCTGTCTGTTACATTTTGGTGTTGGAGCCATGTTTATTTTATATCATTTCATTGTTCTGATATGTTTTGAGGTTGGGTTTATTTTTGACTGTCTTATTGTTCTCCTGTCTGTTACATTGTTATTCTAAGGCTAGGTTTATTTTAGATTGTGCATCTTGTATACTTGTGCGTCTAGAGCTAGGGTAATTGTTAGATTATTTTATTGATCTTGCGTGTTTTATTCTTATGTTTTGAGGTTCGGTTTATTTTTAACAATCTCATAAATTTTCATTCCACGGCTAGATATATTTGAGATCATACATCTTGTGTACTTATGTGTCTAGAACAAGGATAACTTTAGATGTTTTGTTAACTGATCTTACATCTTTTATACTTATCTTTCGAGGTTGAATTTATTTTTGTCTGTCTCATTGTTCTTCTGTTTTTACATTTTCATTCTAATGCTAGGACCACCGATCTTTTACACTTGTGCATCTAGGCATAGGATAATGTTTAGATTGTTTTATTGGTCTTACAGTGTGTATACTTATTATTTAGGGTTGTATTTATCTTAGATTGTCTCATTGTTCTTCTGTCTGTTACATTTCCACATTTCCTTTTGGGGGTTAAATTTACTTCAGATCGTGACATTATTCTTACATCTATATAAATTTACTTCAGTTCAAACCATTGTTCTTACATCTAAAAAAGATTTACTTCAGATAGTGCCATTGTTCTTACATCTATATAGATTTACTTCATATCATGCCAGTATTGTCACACTTATATAGATTTACTTCAGATCATGCCATTGTTGTCACACTTAACATAGATTTACTTCAGATTGTACTATTGTTGTCACACTTACATAGATTTACTTCAGATTGTGCCATTGTTGTTACACATATATAGATTTACTTCAGATCGTGCTACTGTTGTCACACTTAACATAGATTTATTTCAGATTGTACTCTTGTTGTCACACTTACATAGATTTACTTCAGATCGTGCTATTGTTGTTACACTTACATAGATTTACTTCAGATCGTGCCATTGTTGTTACACATATATAGATTTACTTCAGATCATGCCATTGTTGTCACACATACATAGATTTACTTCAGATCATGCCATTGTTGTTACACATATATAGATTTACTTCAGATCGTGCCATTGTTGTTACACATATATAGATTTACTTCAGGTCATGCCATTGTTGTCACACTTACATAGATTTACTTCACATGGTGCCATTGTTGTTACACTTACATAGATTTACTTCAGATCATGCCATTGTTGGCACACTTACATAGATTTACTTCAGATCGTGCAATTGTTGTTACACTTACATAGATTTACTTCAGATCATGCCATTGTTGTTACACATATATAGATGTACTTCAGATCATGCCATTGTTGTCACACTTACATAGATTTACTTCAGATCTTGCCATTGTTGTTACACTTACATAGATTTACTTCAGATCGTGTCATTGTTGTTACACATATATAGATTTACTTCAGATCATGCCATTGTTGTCACACTTACATAGATTTACTTCAGATCATGCCATTGTTGTCACACTTACATAGATTTACTTCAGATCATGCCATTGTTGTCACACTTACATAGTTTTACTTCAGATCATGCCATTGTTGTTACACTTACATAGATTTACTTCAGATTGTGCCATTGTAGTCACACTTACATAGATTTACTTCAGATCATGCCATTGTTGTCACACTTATATAGATTTACTTCAGATCATGCCATTGTTGTCACACTTACATAGATTTACTTCAGATTGTGCTATTGTTGTCACACTTATATAGATTTACTTCAGACCGTGCTACTGTTGTCACACTTACATTGATTTACTTCACATGGTGCCATTGTTGTTACATCTGTTAAACTTCTATGTTTAGGGCTGGGTGATTTTGTTTTCAGTTGTTTAATTTATCTTACATACTTAAACTTATGATATTGAGCTAGATTTAATTTAGATTGTCTCATTGCCCATCTGCTACATTTCTGATTTGAAATTAGTTCTACTGTAGAACATGCTAGTAATCTCATATCTGTTATCCTTGTGTACTAGTATTATGTTAGATTGCCTCATTGTCCATCTGTTACATTTTTATTTTGAAACTAGGTTCACTTTAAATCATGTCATGGTTCTTACATCTGTTATCCTTGTGTGATTAGGGCTAGGATCATTTTTAGATTGTTCCATTGCTCTTACAAGTTACACCTCTGTCTCAAATATTATTCTTTGATCTCATGTTTCAGCTCCGTTAATTTATTGGTGACTGCTAAAAATGTCATTTAATTTCTCACACCCTGTATTGTTCCTTGTGTATACTTGCTAACTATTTTTCTGTATATCATATGGTATGTGGTATCACAGTTTTCCCACAATTTTAAGTATCTTTTATTACTTTGGTTACGGCATATTGTTTATGATGTATTGATTGCCTTGATGATTGTGTGATGATTCTGCTATTGTTGTTGTTGACGTTGTTGAGATGAACATTTGTAAAGATGAGGCCATATTTGTGTAAATGTACATTGTATAGTATCCTTGATGTTTATTCTTATATAAAATTGATGCAATTTTTTTTTACTGTTGATTTTGGGGGCATGTATATACTCATGGAAATATTGTTGTATGTTGCAATTATAATTTGTGTAATCATATTGACAGGGTCATGTTGACAATGTTGTTAGAGCACTGGGGTACTCTCGCGGCAGCCATGTTCAACACTCCCTAGTTTGTGGGAAATGGTTTCTTCCAGTTTTATGTAAATCATGTCAGTGAATTCTCTGGGCAGGAAAGATGTGAGGAAAGGAGCAGGGTTCTTCACATCATAATACAGTTACATAGTGTGTGTGAGGTCCTGTGATGTCACACCAGTATCTGTGATGTCACACCAACATCTGTGATGTAGCTTTGGCTCAGGGCATTCTTGTAGCACTGTCTTGATAGGTCATTGTATAGAAGACAAGGTAGTATTAAAGGCATGATGTGTCTGAACACATACAGGCAAGTCCTGGCTGGCCAGTGTTTCTGTTGGAGGTACAAGCTATATGATGTATAAAGTCATAGATGGTCAGTAACATGACTCACGTCTCCACCGAGTCAGGAGTTAATATATGTACATACATATGTACACAGATATACACACGCACACATGTGTGTGCACATACACATATCAAGGCATATAATACATATCAGTGCATGTACACACATACACACACATAACCATATACATGGTAGACATAATTTAAAAAGATTGTAAAAATATGAAAGTCACAGCTGTAACAAATCAGGTAGTTTATTCAACTCTCACTCCCAGGGGTTGAAGAGGGGGGACCAGTAACAACAACAAGACAGTCGCAAGTGTATGATTCTCCCCGGTACCACAGCATACACTGTAACAATAAAATATGTTGCCAGATTTCTTGAGTATACACTAACTAAATGTGAAAAGTACAATTAAACAAGACACTTTGATTTGTACACATACAGAATAGCCAATCACACGTGCATGTTGATTAGAAGGCCTGAAGAATAGCCAATCACACCTGATGCATTGATTGATACACATGAAGTGTAGCTAGGGACAAAAAGAGTTGACAGTTAATGCCGACAGAGTTTGTACCAATTAAGTGGACACTGTATTCTGTTCTGGCCATCTTTGTAATGGTGACATTTAAGAAATGATTTTGTAACATCAGAAGTACACCTACAGTCACTGTTTTATGTAGACAGATAGTGATGTCAAGCCAGGTTTTGAAAAAAAATCTTAATAAAATCAAATTTTACTCAAACCAGTGTGGGAATTTGTCTGTGGAGGTTTGTGTGTTTAGTTCTAAGATTATTGTGGACAAATATGTTTTTATGTTCTGTTGTTTTCTTGCAAAATTGACTGGGTCTTTTTACCATATGGTATTTTCTTATTTTCATCTTTGTTAAACTTTTTTTTTTGTGATGCTTGCTTTGAGCTCAAACGTAGTCCATTCACACTACTTCTAATTGTGCTTTACTGAATTTTGTGTGTGGATTAGCTTTCCCTATTAACAGTGTCCCTCGCCATCAGGCGAACCCACTCCCACTTCAGAGGTACTTGTAAATTACGCCCCCAAGTCAAGGACGTGAAGTCCACATAAACTGTTGTTTTAACTGATTAAGTGCCATGGGATTATTAATCGTCTTAAGTGACTTCCCATATCTGCCAAGGGCTTATATATCGTCAAAATGTTGTCATTGCTTTATAATTCAACAAGTCTGCTACAAAGGGGGCTGCGTGGTCTCGAGGTATGGTGTCCGCCTCGAGTGCTGGAGGTCCCGGGTTCAAGCCCCAGTGAGGACCGGGATTTATTTCACGTGGACTTCTAGTAATATTTTCCCAGGTCTCTGGGTAGTGAGATCGGACACTTGTGTGTATTGTTGCGCACGTAAAAAATCCCTTGGCAGTTGGAAATTGAAAAAGAGTAGCCTTACGGCGCTGCCCGGGCAAAATTTTGAGTTAAAAATCTACCCAAAGTATTTCAGGATCCTCGCTGGTGCTGCGAAGTTCATGCACTGAGCTGAGTTTCTCCAGACTCAGGTTTGAGTTAGGAGGAGAACGGAGCACTTATGGGTTACACTCGTGTGCCATGATGTTGATCCATCAACTAAGCTAAGTCTGCTACTATATTAACAACTTTAAAGTCATTACTGTGACACACCCCTACTTCCCATGTTTGTTTGGTCCAAACCTACTTTCTGTTTGGCAATGAATCTGTTAAAGCATATCTGGTTCATTTGGTTGCCATAAGCTCACACTTTCTTTATGCCAGGGGGCTTCAAATGAAAACCTTAAATGTGTGATAGAAATTACAATAACCATGCCATTGTCTTGTAACCTGTCTATATTGTTAAGGATGTCATGAAGGTTACGCAGGTGACATCATAGTGCACATGAACACATTGACATCATAAGGACAGTTTAATGATGGTCGTACCACTTTTGATATGCACCAAAGAGGAGCAGTGTTCTGTTGTCTGTTTTTTAATCAGTGAAGGGGTGAAACCTATAGTAATTCATCGGCGAATGAAGGTCCAGTATGGTGATGCATGCCTGTCAGTCCAGCAAGTGTATGATGGAGTAAGAAGTTTCAAAACGGCGTGATTTCTGTGAAGATGTTGAGGAGGTGGTGCATGAATGGTTACACACATGACCAAGAGAATTGTTTTCTATAGGAATCCAAGAACTTTATCTGCGCAGGAGGACTTGCATTGAATGTAGTGGCGACTAAAGCAAAAAATGATACATTTGTTCTTTACTTTTTCAGAATATATTCACACCAAAAAAAAATTAAGGTTTTCATTTGAAAAAGGGGGCTTCAAATTTATTATGTTTTTTTTTTATTGTGTATTTTTGTTAGTAATCTGTCAGGAAATCACAATCATTGAATGTAAGAAAGAGAGTGCTGAAATGACATATATAGAACCTATTTTGCTGCATGGCATTGAATCTTGGAATGTAAGTGAACAAATTAGGAAGAACTTAGAAGAAACACAGATGTGACTCCTGAGATGAATGTTGAATTCCATGGACTGTCAGAGTAACTAACAACAGTTGCTTGAATATATCTCGGGTAGTATGATTTCAGTCAAGTGTGGGGAATCTTTCCAGGAACTATTGGTGTCTAATAACCACAACTAATATCTCGGGTAGTGTGATCTCAGTCAAAGGTGGGGAATCTTTCCAGGAAACTTGTTGTCTAATAACCACATCTAATATCTCGGGTAGTATGATTTCAGTCAAGTGTGGGGAATCTTTCCATGAACTATTGGTGTCTAATAACCACATCTAATATCTCGGGTAGTATGATTTCAGTCAAGTGTGGGGAATCTTTCCAGGAACTATTGGTGTCTAATAACCACAACTAATATCTCGGGTAGTGTGATCTCAGTCAAAGGTGGGGAATCTTTCCAGGAAACTTGTTGTCTAATAACCACATCTAATATCTCGGGTAGTGTGATCAGATATCCAGTCTGCTCAAATAAGTTGAAAACAGAAGGTGTCATGCTTAAATTACATACGCTAAAAACACCCACGGCAGTTGGGGAATCAGCAAAGAGCAGGCCTTGATGTTGCTGTATGGACAAGAGTCCCATGCTTTTTCCTGGACTTCTCTAGCCCAAACCTTTATAAACTTGCTAGGGGATGGGCTTGGCTGAGAGGTTTAATGCACGGGAACTGTCTCTGGTGACAGCGTCGTAGTGGGTTGATGTCACGTGCCGGTCAGTTTAACTTGAATGCTGACATCTTGCCCGTGGCGTGGGGACGTAAGTTACAAGTACCTCAGAATTCAGAGAGGGACATTGGTAATTGGGAGAATTAACCCTCATGCAAAAATAAGTCCAGTGCACTTACTGCTAGTAGTGACCGTGTGGACTATGCTTGAGTTGAAAGCTAATCAACTAAAAAGAAATAGGTAGCTTGTTCTTTGTTTAACTTGATGCTTTTCTGCCATCTCATCATTATTTCCAGTCATTTCATTCCAGCATGGTGGTTGGACAAAGTTGCTCTCCACATCTTCTGATTTTGGCACAAGGTGGACTGTATCTTTTTGGCCTTGATGATATATATGCTGATGAAGGCTTGCTAGCCACAACACCCATTGGTGCACGCTAAACTAAAGCAGATATGGCTGGGTCAGGATCCTTTAGGGTCATGTGTATAGTGTGAGAGATCAGATGCATCATCATTGCTTGGAGAGAATGGTGCTGCATAGAGTGACCAGGGGATCTGATGAAAGTCAGTGCCCCGAGGAAAGGCTAGCCGGACACATAATCAGGTTGCTAGTACCATTAGTATTGATACTCTTTGCTGGTTGTTGAAGATGGAGACGGATCGCATGTGGGAATGTCCTGAATAATGTAATGTCGTTTCTTGAACCCACACCTCCATTTCCCCCAAGCACTTTTTTATATATTCGTCCACGTTCCATAATTCACTGCCAGATAGTAGAACCGGTTCCATGTAGTATTTCAACACAGTCCTGCTGGTATTCAATTATATGGTCTTATTGCATGAGTTGCTTGTCATTTTCTAAAATGCAGCTCTTTCTTGTCCTATTCATTCCTTAATTGTGTGTATTAGTAGCATCAATTCACGCCACTGCAATAGTATCTACAATTCAAATTTCTTGTTGACATGTCTAACTAAAAGAACGGACTGTAATAAAGACAGCATTCTCCATAAACCAGGATTGATTAAGCTTTTTTATTTTCTTCCTTTGTACTCTTTGAACTCAGACGTAGTTTCCGTTATTTTGATTTTTGCGTGTGGGATGCTATGCATATTACCAGGGTCCCTCGTTATCAGACGATCCCACTCCGATTTCTGAGGTACTTTACTCCCCCAAGTCAAGGACAAGAAGTCAACATTGTAGTCCAACTGACCGGTGTAGGGGTTGAACCCGCTACCTAGCCATCAGCACACCGGAAGTTTAAGGGCTCATATCCATTCAGTCATGATGACCTCCAACAGCCATAATGATGCTAACAGCGAGGTGCAGTTAACCGTAAACGAAACCATAGATTGCTGTTATATCCGCAATGCGACGCTTCATTCTAACCGAAAGTTGCGATTGAGGAGGTCGGGTGTCCGGTTTTCCCTTCCCAGCCAGGTATATCTTGAACCTTTGACCCATACACACACTTTTCTTGCAGTACTGACAGATTTCTGCATCAGACTGCGATATCCAGCCAAACGTCATATTCTTCTCAAAATCTCGCGCCGTTGCCTCATATTTACTCAAGCTGCCTGGTTTTAAAGATGGCCGACATTTCTGTTTTGTTTGACTACGATTAAATTTGTTATCTAACTGTAAGAATTCTTTGTTAACCCCGCTGTTATCATTCACTGGAAATGCAGTATTCGAGGGTTGTTTAGTTTTACTGGAAGTTACTTGAACTACCTTCGTACTAGCTTCTGGTGTTACCGTGGAATCATCGGTCATTGTGTCCGGCAAGGCTTCGTCATTGTCTCTAATTCTGCTACAAGGACATGTATCATGTATCTTCTCTTTGGGTAATGATACTTCTTTTATTTGAAAGCTTTCCATTGCACCTCTAGGTAGCGGTGTATCACTATTCGAAGCGTAGTGACTAATTCTTGATGCTTCTGGTGCTGTCTGTTGGTTGCTGTTGTATTGATTCCTAACTGTGATTGCTTCTTTGGGAAGTAGTTTGTGTGAATCTGCTGTGATATTGATGCGGCGTTCCTTGTCTGCTTCCTGGCTGTGTTTCCAAGACAATGAGGGAGTGTTCAACGCTGACTGGCCTTCAGAACATGAAGTCTTTTTACCTGGTGTTGGTGAAGAGTGTTGTAGATCTGTTTGGAGTGGTCGTGCTTCAGCCTGTAAATATATATATACATACATATTATATGCTAGCATGCATGCACACATACACACACAAACACACCGATTCATCCCCCCCCCCCCCATCCATCCAGCCACCTACCAATCCATTCATCCACTCATCCACCCACCCACCCATCTATCCATTCAGCCACTCATCCATCCATAAACACATCCATCCACCACCCATCCATTGATCCATCCACCCATCCATCAACCTATCCAGCCTTCCACTCACCCATCCATCCATCGATCCATTCATCCATCCATTGATCCATCCATTCACCCAACAATTCGTCCACCCATCCATCCATCCGTCCACCCATGTATCCATCCATCCACCCACCCATCCATCCACCTTTAAACCCATTCATCCATTCACCCATGGATCCATGCACCCACCCATCCATCCATCCACCCACCCATCCATCCATCAACCCATCCATCAACCCATCCATCCATCCATCTACCCACACACCCATTCATCCATCATCCACTCACCCACCCACCCACACGCATATATCCATAAATATACACTGTGTCCCCAAGCTGTTTCCCGTTATGCGCTTGTGATGTGATAGGGCCGCCACATCTTGTAGCCCTGAATGCACGTAGAAATAGCTGGTCAAACTGTCCCTCACTTTAACCAGCGTCGAGTCCAGGTGTCGAACTCGCGCCCCATCATGCCCACGGCGCTGCTCCCAGTCAAACCGGAGATCACGTGGGACCAGCGGTAGCTTAGTGGCCAGACGCGCGCCTGCCGGCCGTGGCCAATCAGCGTATGGGCGGGATTTAAAAAAAAATTAACTTGGACTCTTAGGTGGACCCAGCATAAACATGGGTACCAGATTATGTATTAGGAAATAAAAGCGGCTGTCGTAGACTTGACCACATAAGCCACCAAGTACCGGCCTGTCTATACAAGTTTGAGTCTAGCATCATATATGAAATCTATGTTAACGGATGTAAAACGGTCATCTACACACTAGATGGCAAAACATACATGTTCCCATTTACAACCTTAGCTGTGTAATCATTTAGACAATTAATTCTTTTACTTGTTCGGGTGGCTGGACAAGGCGATCATGACGCCTCAGTCCAGCCTGTTGTCTAATCAAGGAGGCTTCAAATAAAAACCTTATATATATTTTATGGTGAATATATTCTGAAAAAGTAAAGAACAAATGTATCATTTTTTCGATGTAGTCACCACTGCGTTAAATGCAAATCCTCCAGCGCATTTGGATGTCCCACTCCACGCGACTTACCTGGATGTACCAACTCGAAAATGCCAAAAAGGCAATGAACACGCAGACCAGCTGGCAAATAATGCTCCATTACATACAGTAAGAAGCATGGGCATGGCTGATATAGCCACATCAGGAAGATTTTGCTAAGAATTATCATGCAAAGAGTTAGGAAGGAAATACAACTCGAAATATGAGAAAGACAATGTGGATTTTATTAGAAAGCAGCAAGTCAAATGGTTTGACCATGCAATTAGGTTACCAGTCAACAGCATACCACAACAAGCAATGATGTACAGACCAGATGGAAAGAGAGGAAGAGGCCGACCACGTAAACGTTGGACGGAGGGAATAGCAGAGTCCACGGGAATATCGATACATGAAGCCCACAGTCGGGCACTTTCACGATGTTTATACTTCACCTCGACACCGCAAGGTACAAGAGGAACATGATGAGATGAGAATGTGGCTTTGTAGAAGAGTACAGTAAATGTTGTGTATATGCTGAGAACACTAACTGAATGTCCGATAGAAGTAAATACGAACCTAAATCTGTGATTTATTGACCACACAAAGACTTCTGATAAAGTAAGACACGCCAACATGACGAAGATGCTTCAAAATCTACAAATTGATGGAAAAGACCTTAGACTTGTACACAAATGTATATTAGAAACAACAAGCTGTCATAAAGATTGATTATGAAACAGGTCAATATCAGCCTTTTAAGAGAGGTGTGACACAGGGATGTGTAATGTCTCCAGATCTGTTTTCCCTGTACAGTGAACATATTTTCAGAAATGTAGAAGATTTTAAAGGAATCATTGGAGGAAGAAACATCAGTAACATTAGATATGCAGATGATACAGTGTTGATTGCAGACAATGAAAAGGACCTGCAACATTTAGTAGATGTGGTTGTTGCACACAGTGAGCAACTAGGGTTAAAATTGAATTGTAAGAAGACAGATTATGGTCATCACTGGGAAGAAGGAAATACCATAATGTAATATACAAGTAAATGGGAATATTCTTAAACAAGTGAATTCGTACAATTATCTCGGAACAGTAATAACTTCTGATGGGAGATGCTTTGAAGAGATTATGACAAGTATCGCTATGGCGAAGATAACCTTCAGCAAGATGGAGGGAAAAAAAAACACTGACCAATAAACAGATGTCATTTGCAACGAGAAAGTGCTGAGGTGCTACATAGAACCTGTACTTGTATATGGATGTGAAGCGTGTACAATGAGCAGGCAATCTGAAAAACATATGATTTATGTGGATTCTGAGGAAAATGCAAAGAATACCATGGACAGACAGAAAAACCAATGACCAAGTCCTACAATAAACAAATGAAAACCGTAAACTTATTAGAGAAATTGGACATGTTCAGCCCAAATTTTTTGGCCACGTTATGAGAAGGAATGAATTGGATAACTTGGTGACAACTGGCCAGATCGAGGGGAAGTGAACGAAGGGAATGCAGAGAAGTAAATATCTGGATGGCTTGGCCACGTGGCATGGTCGACACAAGAACACAGAGCTGATCCACGACTCTGGTGATCACGTGAGATGGCGAAACATGACACGTCTGATATGGTCAATGCAGTATGGGCTTTGCTGGCGGATACTGAGCAGTCTACGCTGGTCCTGATACACGAATTGGAAATGAAGTCGGGTCAAGCTGTTTTCCAGGTTAAGAGAAGAGATATCATAACCAACTCCCCATGGGAACAGAGAAGAAAAATACTTTGGGATTGCTGCTAGATCGGAGGACTAATCACGCAAAGGAATGCCCAATGTGCAGTGATGTCGTTCAACATAACATTTCAACACATAGCAAAATCAAAACATAACATACTAGTTTCGTACTATCGCACAGCTAGTTCCCCGTATTTTACAGGTAAACTAAACAAACAATCAGCTAAGGTAACAAACCTCATCTCTTCGTGTCTTAGCGTCAGTCGCGGCCACCAGGAACTCCTGCAAGGTCACCACGCTGTTGATGAAAGTCCACTTGTTGTGGAGACGCTCATTTCTGCGAAACTTCCACGGGTTCAATTCCTTCCTAGCTGCAGATGGGATATCCAAGATGGTTCAGGTTATGTTCTACTTAACTGATTTATTGTCGAAGGATAATATATCGCTAATTGAGACCTTCCATTTGGACAGAAGGGCGATATATCGTCATACAAAGGTCATTGTGTTATTTGTTTTGTTTCGTGGTATCTTCCGCAGTTTCAATGCTCAGTGAACGGAAATATACATTATAATACTTGTTCGTTTGATTGACGCTTTGTGACTATAACTGATTAAGTACCATGAGGTGATTAATGGTTGTAAGCTACTTCCCGTATCTGCCACGAGCAGTGGTAGTTTACCCTATGCAGCTCCCTTTAATTTGATATATAATACATGTCTGCTATTATATTAATTATTTCTAAGTCATAACTGTGATTCATCCCTACTGCCAATTTTCCGCCATCCATTTTCTTTGGTCCGAACCTACGTTTTGTTTGGCACTGAATCTGTTAGAATGAACTACCAGTAACAACGATGGCAAACAGTTTGAGTGTTCGAGATGTGTCGCTTTATGACTGAAACATTGATGAACAACAACGATGAGAAACGGCTAAAAGACTCGCGAACGAGACGTGGTGTTATCCCTGAATGAACAGATTATGTGGACTGTCACCGACACCCTGCTGGCTTGACAGGGGATGTTTGTTGCACTGTGCGTCTAAGAAGGCATAACAACTACACCACATGGCGGTAGCGAATGTTATTCCTCTCCATAGCACAAGGCCTGGGTTGAATTATAGAGACCATGTGTTGCCCATGTAACATGATTCCTCTATCAGCCTGTCTAATTTTCTTCGGAACAAGATAAGCTGAAGGTGCTGGAACAGCACAACAATGTTATAACTATGCGCCTTTCATCCTAGACCAGTTGTCGACCAAGACTTAGGATCTGATCTGCCCTACCATGATTATTAATCATTAGGTTACATTTCCTTGCACCAGGATAAGGCTTGGACCCTACCACCTGCTCGTCTGGGCCGAAAGTCGTTGGTACAATGTGGGTTGTCTGGTTTGCTAACATAAAACATCAAATGTTATACGGTAGCTCAATAATAACTGCCTAAGACTTTACAACAAATGTTGACTACAGGAAAACAGTAAATATTTCGTAAGAAAAGAAAACTAACATTTACAAATTGCTAGATTCAACACATAATATGCGCAATTATCAATTGTTGATAACATTAAAGGCAATGGACTAGCACGAGGAATAAATACACTGGTAATAAAGGTCTCTCAGAGAAGTAAAGGAAAGAAGTAGAGATCAAAGGACACACGAGACAATATGACAATTGAAAGATAAAGGCACATCGACAACTTGCGGCACCGAAGTGATTAAATAGATCATACAGACAGTGTATGGATATGACGATGTGAAAACACTAAAGGCCTCGTTAGCTTGTTGATGATGACAACGCCAAACAATATCAAATGAAATGCTGTTATGAGTACTGTAGTACTCTTCTGCTGCTGCATTTCATCTTTTCATCAAAAGGGTTGGAGGGTGAGAGTCCAACCTTCCAAAATATTCAAAAATAACAATGGTTTGTGCATTCAGCAACTCTGGCAGAAGGTCCAACTCCGGGCCTTCACTGGCAATTTAGCACATGATAATGATAATGATGATCTTTACACACAGTAAACGTAGGATATTTGCAATTACTTCTAGAACTCGTTAACATTCGGTGTGATGGGTTTTGAATATGAGACAGACTTACCTAAGAACGATTCTTCTGGCAGAGTTTTGTCCACTACAAGATCCAAGACTTCTATCCTGGCTCGCAATCTGGCAACTAAAACAGAAGGGTGTATGTAAGTCTTTATGTAAAGTGCACTAAAATATGGAAGGGCATTGAATGAGTCACCAAAAAACGAGAAGTAGATTGTGAACTTTACTAGACGAAACTTTTTATTACACGAAACAAAATAGACTTGCGGCCAAAGCCTTCGTCAACACAGAACAAACACACATAAACAGATACACAACTACATGAGAAACACTACATGAAAATATAAAGGTTACTTATCTGAATCATTGTGTCTGTTTGTGTTTGTTTGTTCTGTGCTGACGAAGGCTTTAGCCGCAACGTCAATTTTGTTTCTTGTAATCGTGTTCTAATAAAGCTCACAATCTACTTCTCGTTGTTTGGTAATTCATTCATTGTCATTTTAATCGTTAGTGCACTTCTCCTTATTCTTACAATAAAAAAAAAGGGCACAGGTAAGTTTTCATGTGAAATGCACAATAAAACAAAAGTTTAGTTTTAGTTTAATCGATGGATCAGCATCACGGCACACGGGATTAACCCATAGGTGCTCCGTTCTACTCCTAACTCAAGCCTGAGTCCGAAGAATCTCTGCTCAGAGCACGAACTCCGTAGCACCGGCGAGGATCCTGAAATACTTTAGGCGATTTTTGACTCGAAATTTTGCCCGGGCAGCGCCGTTAGGCTACTCTTTTTCGATTTCCAACTGCCAAGGGATTTTTTTACGTGCGCAACAATACACACGAACGTCCGATCTCACTACCCAGAGACCAGGGGAAATTTTATTACTGGAAGTCCACGTGAAAAAATCCCGGCCCTCATTTGGGCTTGACCCAGGGACCTCCAGCACTCGAGGCGAACACCATACCCCGAGACCACTCAGCCCCCTAATATAACCCTAATAAAACAGAAGGGCGTGGATAAGTGTTTATGTGAAGTGTACAATAAAACAGAAGGTCGTGGGTAAGTGTTTATGTGAAGTGAACAATAAAACAGAAGGTCGACTGTAATTGTTCAAGTGAATGTAAACAAGACGACACAACGACACCTTACGTAGGTTGTCAGTGTTCTTGGCCTGCTCCTCTATTTTCTCCAAGATCTTCTTCCGCTTCACCTCTTCCTGCCAGAAGTGGGGTTCTTTTCTGGCCAAGAGTTGTCGCTGTCTGCGTGACAACATCGTCCCCTCTCTGGTTGATGACATTTGATATTCTGTTGATGAGAGTCAGGCAAAAATAAACTACCTATTGTGAGCAAGCTTTGTTAGACATTTGCGGAGAAGTTGTACAGGTTGTACGGGAATATATTCTACTGGAGAGTTGTAGGCAAACTCTACTAGGTAGTTGTAAATAAGTTCCACTAGAGTTGTGGGTAAGGTGTACTGGAGAGTTGTGGTTAAGTTGTACTGAAGAGTTGTGGGTAAGTTGTAATGGAGAGCTGTGGGTAAATTGTACTGGAGACTTGTGGGTAAATTGTAATGGAGAGCTGTGGGTAAATTGTACTGGAGACTTGTGGGTAAGTTTACTGTAGAGTTATGGGTAAGTTGTACTGAAGAGTTGTGGGTAAGTTGTCCCGAAGATTTGTGGGTAAGTTACACTATAGAGCTGTAGGTAAGTTGTACTGCAGAGTTGTAGGTAAGTTGTACTGTAGAGTTGTAGGTAAGTTGTACTGGAGAGTTACGGGTAAGTTGTTGGAGAGTTGTAGGTAAGTTGTACCGGGGAGTTATGGGAAAGGTGTACTGGCGAGTTGTAGGCAATCTCTACTTGAGAGTTTTGGATAAGTTCCACTACAGAGCTGTGGGTAAGTTTTACTGGAGAGTTGTGGGTAATTTGTACCGTAGAGTTGTTGGTAAGTAGTACTAGAGAGTTGTAGGCAAGCTATGGTGGAGCAAATTGTGGATACATTGTAGTGGAGAGTTGTGGGTAAGTTGCACTGGAGAACTGTGGGTAAGATGTACTGGAGAGTTATGAATATGTTGTATTGGAGAGATGTGGGTAAGTTGCACTGGATAGTTTTGGGTAAGTTGTACTGGAGAGTTGTGGGTAAGTTGCACTTGAGAGTTGTGAATATGGTGTACTGGAGAGTTGTGAGTAAGCTCTAATGGAGAGGTATAGGCAGGCTATACTAGGGAGTTTTAGGTAAGTCCCACTACAAAGTTGTGGGTAAGTTTCACTACAGGGTTGTGAGTAAGTTCTACTATAGAGGTTTTGGTAAACTATAATAGAGACTTGTGGGTAAGCTCTAATGTAAAGTTGTCGGTACGTTTTATTGAATAGTTGTTGGTAAGTTCCAATGGAGAGTTGTGTGTAAGCTCGGCTGGAGAGTTGTGACTTTTACTTGATAATTGTGGGTAGCTTTATTGGGTCGTTGTGGTTAAGTTCTAATGGACAATTGTGGGTATTGGATAGTTGTGGGTAAACTCAGTTGAATAGTTGTGGGTAAGCTCAATTGAATAGTTGTGGGTGAACCCTGCTGAATAGTTGTGGGTGAGCTCAGTTGAATAGTTGTTGGTACGCTCAGTTGAATAGTTGTGGGTAAGCTCAGTTGAATAGTTGTGGGTAAGCCTTGTTCAATAGTTGTGGGTAAGCTCAGTTGAATAGTTGTGGCTAAGCCCTGTTGGACATTTGTGGGTAAGTTTTACTGGATATATGGGTAGCTTTATTGGATCGTTGTGGATAAGTTCTGCATGAGAGATAGATAGACAGATAAATATGTAAACCATGCGACTGATGAAATGACCAAAAGGCACGTGAACACGTAGGCGAATAAACAGATAGGCAAATGTATATTTAGTAGATAAGAAGATAAACAAAGAGTTAGGTTTCAATGTTTTTATGCTTTTTTTTTTTTTTTGTAAACAGTCATTTTATAAACGATATATAGGGATCATTCGTCGCCCTAGAAAATTTGTAGAAATCAAAACAAATGAAATAAAATGTAGAATATTTAGCTCTAACGTAAGTTAGTTCTACACAACGGATCACAAACATGAAACAATTGGTAATAAACTGCAAACATTCATTAACTCAGTTTGTCGAGACTACTGTCTCTTCCACTGTTCACATGGGGCAGGAAGGCGCATTCTGTGTGACATTCATTGGCACAGGAACGCAGCATTATGGGATGACCCTTTGCCGTGAAGTTTGAACCGTTACTAACCAAATAACTAACTAAACATTCATTAGCACGCATTTGTGCTGACGAGCACTAAAACAAAATCACTAATTCGGAGCTCACGGAGAGAACTACACAACTGTCAGCGAATCAAGAAATCAAGAAAAGACACTGGCTGCTGCATAAAACCACATAGTGAGAAAACCAGTTAATTGTTTGATAAAAATAAAAAGTTTCTCTTCTGAAAATCACAGGGCTAAAGACACAAAGGGAGGCCTAAAGCATAGCAAGAAGAGAATTAGAAACAGAAATAATTCATATTGGAAGGGCATGGGGCGATATGGCAACTGATGGCAGGACTTGGCGTAAGGTGGTTGACGGCCTGGGCCCCACTGGGAGGATAAACCTCAGCGACAGCAGCAGCAACACAAGTAAAGAAAAAGAAGAGGAAGAGGAGGAAGAAGAGAGCAGAAGAAGATGCAGACGAAGAAGAAGGAGAAGAACAACAGCAATAACAACACATAAAAGAACAAGTAGAACAAGAACAATAAGAACATAAAGAACAACAAGAACGTGACCAAGAACAACAACAAGAACATGAAGAACAACAAAAACAGCAAGAACATGAAGAACAACAAGAACATGACCAAGAACAACAACAACAACAACAACATGAACATCAACATCAACAACAATAACAACATGACCAAGAACTACAAGAAGAAGAAGAAGGAGGAGGAGGAGGAGGAGGAGGAGGAGGAGGAGTAGGAGGAGGAGGAGGAGTAGGAGGAGGAGGAGGAGGAGAAGAAGAAGAAGAAGAAGAAGAAGAAGAAGAAGAAGAAGAAGAAGAAGAAGAAGAAGAAGAAGAAGAAGAAGAAGAAGAAACCAAAGCAAATTCAATGTTCAGAAGTGTTCGCCGCAATATTTGCCATTGATCAGTAAAAACTAACTTTACGACAACTTATGCAGTAGAAACAATCTCTCATTAGCAATTTGACAGATTGGTACAAAAAAAAGTCAATAGAAATCGCACGGGACATTGAGCTCCACCAATTAGAGAAAGACACATTTCAGCCTCTGTGTTTTATGTGTGGAGGAGCTCAAACAGCTTTTTACGACAATGCTCAGGCAGATCAATCGCAGGTCTGTTGATTGTTCGTGGCAGGCATGTTTGTTGATAGCACTGGCGACATGTTTGAAATAAGACTGTAAAATGGGAAGGCCAATATTAGAATATCAATTGGTTGAAAAAAGATTGTAAAGAGGGAAAGTCGATATAAGAAACTAATTCATTCATTCATTCATTCATTCATTCAGTAGCATGTACTTTGCAGAAACTAGCTCTCATAACAACCTTCCGGAAAACTTTTCGATCACAAGTAAGACGTCCCGCGTCCGATACACTCATCTGGAGATCATCCGCCACATCCTGCACCCATCTTCTCTTTGGCCTTCCTCTTCCTCTCTTCCCAGGCATATACCCATCCATTTTTGTTCTCTTCAAACTCTTATGACGTTTCAAGTGACCAAAATGCAGAAATCGTCTTTGTTTTATCGTCTTTAATAGCCAGCCCTCCTCAGTATTCAGCTCTTGAAGTATGGATGCATTTTTCTTTTCTTTACCCAAGATATTCTTAGAATCCGCCTATAACGTTTATATTCAAAGGCATTTATGTGATGTTCAGCTTGTTTAGTAAGTGTCCTCCAGGTCTCACAGGCATATGTTGCAATGGGAAAGATGCATGCTCTTAAAAATCTAGTTTTTGTAGTTCTGTTTGTCCCACGCCATAATTTATTAAATTGTTTTAGTCTTTGAAGAGCAATTGATAGTCGTCGTTTAATTTCTTTCATTGTGTCACCGTTGTAGGTAATCAATGACCTAAGATATTATAAATTGTCCACCATCTCCAATATTTACTCATTAACATATATTTCGTTCTCCACAGTAGTTTTATTTGTAAGCATTATCTTTGTGTTTGCTATGTTAAGATATAAGTTGTCAGTTTCATTATTTCTTTGGGTTGAGGTTATCACGTTTTCTATACCATTCTGTGTGGTGGTTAGTAATACTGTATCGTCAGCAAATCGAATCTCCTATATTTAGGGCATCATATAGCTCCCTGTTTATATCATCTCTGACATTTCTCATTATATTTTAGGCATACAGGTTAAACAAATAAGGGGGCAGCACGCTGCCCTGACGGACTCTTTGCTTGAAGTCTGATGTCTCGCCATCTATTCTAACCGCTGCTTGTTGTTCTAGATAGAGCATTTGTATGCGTTGCACTACATGTGATGGAAAGCCCATATTCCATATGATTTCCCAAAGTTTCTGATGCTGTACACAGTCAAATGCCTTTGAATAATCCACAAAGCATAAGAATAGGTTTATATTACATTCTCTGCACTTCTCTATTATTAAACGCATGTTGAGTATGTGATCTCTTGTTCCTCTTCCTTGTCTAAATCCAGCTTGAACCATGTTAATCTCTTCATCCATTTTCTTACGAAGTCTTCCCAGTATGACACTTTCATTCCAGATTATGACTTGTTGACTAGCACATTCACATGAGTAGTTTGTAACCTCTGCTATTGATAGTAATTTTCGACTGTCGGGAGAGGTGAGCACCCTGGTCTCCGGCGTTTGATATCGTTGTGAAAATATTTAAATTTGGACTTCCGGTCCAATATGGCGAATAGGCTGTTTTTACTTCTGGCTACGGGTTGCTTACGCATTTACCTCATATTGGACTGGTAGTAGATGGTTCCGTCGCGCAGCTACAGAGTAAAGTGCATGGAGCAACACTGTGAGCTGTGGATTTCATGTGAATTGCTTTTACATCTGTCCGTGGTGGTTTGTGTTGTGAACTGTATGTTCGGATAAATGGCGGAAGACCGATTGTGTAACTAACTGGGTTTTGCATTATGCAGTAATGTGTGCGTCACTGCTGATTTTCTAGTGGCTGTCGTTTCCAACTGTAATGTTAGTGGCTGACTGTTGTGTTGGCATTCTGGCAGCGGCCTTATGAATGTATGCCTATGCGTGCTGTTGGTTGTCGGGATTGCTGTGTGTTCCACTTTTCATATGGGACAGTGAGAAGTATTTTGTGGTATATTCTTTCGTACAAGAACGGCCCCTGTGAGGACTAAATCAATTCAGTCTTTGTGAGGACTATATAGATTCAGTCCTTTTGGGGTCTAAATGAGTTCAGTCCTTATAATGACTAGATGAATTCTGTCCTGGTGAGGACTAAATGAGACCAGTCCTTTGGAAGAAAGCAACGAACAATTGAGGGGCTACTGAATCTGGCAGGTCGTTCTCAGGACCGATCCTCACCAAAAACACCTCAATGCAATAAAAAAAAAAGAATTGACAGTCAGCGTGAGCACCAAAAGACCCAGCCGTACCTAACGAACACGGGGAGGAAAAAAAAAGTAAACAGTCCGGTATAGGACTAAGTTAAATAGGAGCAAAGTAAGGAGAGAGAATCGAAATCCACGCACACACACCCACCCACCCCCACCCGCACACATAGGCGCGCGCGTACACTCACACGCACATGGACCTCTATTATAACCAACACTGAAGAAGCAGGTTAAATGAGGTAGAATTTTTATTATTTTTGCCGTAAATAATGAAGAAAAAAAGTATCTTACAAGTCGAGAGGGTCGACTACATTGCACCGGGTTTTATCCCATATGGCTCGGTCTCTTTCCGCAGCGCGGAAAGCGTCGCACAAAGCACGAACTCCGTAGCTCCAGCGACGACCCCCAGGAGTCTCCGAAAAAATTCATTCGCAAACCGAAGGACGCAGCCCGGAATCGAACGCACAACCTTCGGAGCCCGAGTCAAACGACTTGACCACTTCGCCTCTCTAAATAATGAACTGAAAACGAAAGAACGGAGCATTATAAGGTGACCATTTTCCATGAAGTTGGAGCCACGACCAAGGATGAGCTACACCGAAAGTACCTACCAAGAGTGGAGAGCTCTGTACGAATTCTTCTAAGGGTGAGGTAGTTGTCTACACAGATGAGTCCGTTGTTAGTCACGTCAGGAACTTATCGGCTTTTACCTCTCGGTTCAGAGTGGGAACTGTGAAGGAAGACTGGTGCCTTCGCCATGACAAGAAGCCTGACTACGGAGGTCATGGCAGTAACTAAAAATATAGCCTGGCTGGAGATACAGACTTTCACCCAGGCACGCTTTCCATGTGACTCCATGGGTTACCATCATCATCTTCCACTTCTGCGGTTAAGCGACGTGGGGAGGAATAATTTGCGTTCCAGCGCCCGGTAGGCGACACTTGATAGTGTCATTCCGTGTGATTGTACAATGTCTTTGATGTCGTCAATCCATTTTCTTCTCGGACGTCCTCTTGGTCTCGTCGCAGATGATCTTTGATGTAAGGCCAGTGATGGTAGTTGTTGATGTTGCATTCTAACTAGATGGCCAAACCATGTGATCTTATGTCTTTCGATAGATATAGCACAAGGTTTTGATCCCACTGTCTGTCTGACATTTCTTACTCGGTCATCTCACAGGTGTTGATTTTGCAAAAGTGTGATTTGGATATGTCCAAGTTTGAGATTGGTAGCATAGGGTTGGTGTGAATATGATGTTTATTATCTGTCGTTTTGTGGACATGGGTATATTTGGATGTTTCAGTATGGGTGATAGTTGATATGTAAGGGCACTTGTTTTTGACATCCGATTTCGATTTCTTTATCCAATCTGCCATTTTCTGTGATCATAATTCCAAGATATTTGAATTCTTTAACTTGTTTCAGAGATGTGCCATTTATCTGTATACTTAGTGGACCAGGCGATCTGCTAACTTGCATTACTTCGGTTTTAGCTACACTTTTGTACATGTATACACATATTGTATCTGCTGCATATTAACCTCAGATTACTAATACGATTTTGCAGTCTGCCCTCGTCGCTATAAAACAGACACTGATCATCTGCAAATAAAAGTTCATTTATTGCATATGGATCTGTTGTTTCATCTAAGTGAAGTGTTCAAAATGTTCTGAATCTGCTCTTTCAAGGCTTGCTTCTTAGGGTATTCTGTCTATGTAGATATTAAATAGCAGAAGGGAGAGCACATACATCCCTGTCTCACTCCTGTATTGACTTTGAACATATCTGAAATACCTTCTTGTGTTCTTACTGCACTTTGATTCGAGTGGTACATGGCTATGATGGGTATGCTCAATAAAACTGAGTTGGGTTGGGTTAGAATGCAGTTGGGGGATTTTCTTGGGAGGTTAAGCCTGATAAAAATCAGTTTCATCTTTGTTTCAGGACACGAGGGCGTAATAGGAAGTGAATAAGCTGATGGGCTTCGGAGCCGGGTACTGTGGTAAGCGGACGAGCAATGGGCTGGGGTGATATAGTGAATACCGTCAAAGAGACGGGAAGATTAAACTAATCAAGACACGGTTGTGAACCTGCAACCTTGCACAGACTGTAAGAGCATCATGACAAAAGGATTGTAGCCACACAAGAGAGTTATAGATGGGACGAAAAAAGAATTGTCAGAAAACACAGAAGTGATGTCGTCGACCGCTACAAGCTGAGGGAGATACTGAGGAGGGGCTCCGAGCACTTCTGGACTGAATGGTTCAATGTACATTAAGGATAATCTGACTACCTATCGACTGACTGATTGACTAATTGGCTGACTGAATGACTGACTAACTAACTGAATACCTGACTAATTAATTAACAAATTAACCAACTGACTGAAATAATGACAGTCTAAATAGCTAACTAGCTAAATAACTAACTAATTGACTGACTGACTGACTGACTAACTAACTGACTGACTGAATGACAGTCTTACTGACTGACTGAATGACTGACTAACTAACTAACGTACTGACTTACTGTCTGACAACTAACTGACTGACTGACAATTGACGGACTGACTAATCGATAACTAATTGACTGAATGACTAATTGACTGACTGACTAATTGACCGGCTGACTATCTAATTGAATGACTGAATAACTAATTCACTGACTGATAAACAAAATGAATGATTGATTAATTGAATAACTTACTAACTAATTCACTGACTAACTAACTAATTAACTGAATGACTGACTAACTAATTGACCAACTTACTGACTAACTGACTCACTAACTAACTAACTGACTGATTAACTAACTAACTGACTGACTGCTTAATTAACATACTGACCGAAGGACAAGCATACTAACTGATTAACTAATACAACTTAAAGGCATTAGGCTCAACAACAACCAAAAGTACATCCTTTTCTGCCGCAATGAAAAGACGATTTGGTCCTTACGATGTCTTTTGTTAATTACTAATTTAAGCTAAAGTATATGTTGTGTTTGTTTGGATGTTTATGTATCCCAAACAAAATCTATGCCAAAAATATCCAGTGACCCCGTTCAACAGAATCGTGTTTTTAAAATTCTTTTTTAATTTATTGTAAAGTTTACCGAAAAACGGTTGTGGTTAGTGAAAGCAGCAAACTAATAAATAAACTATGTATTTATCTCTTATTTATCGACTTTCCCTGATTTCTTTATTTTCAGGTCAATATAACATAAGCAAAAATACAAAGTAATCAGAATAGCGCCCATTTACTGCCAGATTACATGTTTACACAATCACCGATCAACTGTTTGAAACACGTGAAACAATGATACGACTGCCACCTGTATTTCTTTGTTCTTGCTTGTTAGTTAAACATCGCCGATTTGTATCCACATTAGTGTGATCAATATTCATGGCTTTTATATTTGCCGCCGCTGATAGTAAAATTAGATGAGATCGCTGACGCGAGGGGAGGCGGCAGGACTAGCGTTGTCGTGTCTGATTACACATCCGCGAAGCGTATTGAGGTTTTTAGCAGAACGTCGTTCTCGCAGCAGGCCTCCGATAAGAATATTGATTCTTTATTATCTGTTGCATTTTTATGCCCAGGGTGTCCTTGGTGCCCACCATTGTACTAGTCAACCCTACCACTTCTTCTAGTAACCACAACATCCATTACTGCTCCCTTAAGGCTATTGTGACGTTCCATATATGGTCAAGGTATTTCAGTCGTCGAGACATGATGCAGTTTAGGAACTGGTTTTCTTCCATGTCCATGTCATGGACCGAAATGGGGTTAAAGTAGAATAAAGTAATCACCGGCAAGACAGGTATAGAAAGAGTTCAGCGACTTTCGACTGAGAACAAAGACGGGTTAGCGGGATTAAGAACAGCTCACGGGTTCAAGAAATATCGATGGCAGGTAACGACCTCTACTAGAGAGACTTATCAATTAGACGAGGGACAGCAGACAGAACAGAACACACACACTCTACGAAGTCTTCCAGTTACGAAATACAGACGATTTCAACTTTTTACAGTTACAAAATAAGACCATAGACCTCCACTCAACAACGATACTCCTCTTCTTTCTCTTCTTCTTCTGCGGTCATCCGGAGAGTCTGTTTCTTTCTTCTTTTTATTTGGACGTGATTGCGTTGTGCCTGTTTACAGCAGAGCTGCGTTCTTGCGCCGTTTGGCCGACACATCCGACTTCTGCGGGTATTTGTTGACAGGGTTAACCTTCCCGGGGAACGATATTCAAGCATCTAATTTAATAGTGAGCAAAGTGATTGCAGTAAGACTAACGCCTGCTAGTCGACCTAACAATCAACGACGCACTGTAAGTTGGCTATTTAATAGTACGTAGAGCAGTGGTTCTCAACTTTTTTGGCCCATGCCCCCTTCACCATATGTTGAGAATATCATTCCTTCTCTTTCGTATTTCCTCCCTATAAATTTCCCCCTCCCCTGCCCCTACATAGTATACGTAAAAATGGAAGCTAACTTTAATAACACATACTAGAACATGTTTAGACATCTACATAAAACGTGATTTGTGGGTCTACTTACGTTATAAGACGAATATCAGGAGGGCGAGGAGTACGGAACCGTAAAGTATGGAGGGAAAAACAATATCAAGTAATCGGTTCTTGTATTAACGAAATAATCTTCATTCCCCCTAGAAACCCTAAAATTCCCCCTTCCCCCTTTCCACTCACCGAATCTTCATTCAGATATATAACGAACAAAGACGGCAACGCCAGCGTAGACATGAAAGCTAACAAGCCAAGTATCAGACAGTCAGCAGTGTAATGACGTACATGTACTAAGCACACGAAGTATGGTGGATACATGGTCGGCTGTTGTGGCATGATGTGGTGTATTTTGTGATTAAAGAGTTGTCAAGCTGCTGCGCTGAGTTCTGTGAAGTATGTTGTGAGTGTCGGCAAGCATAAGAGCGTGTCAGCCAGGTGAACGTATCTTCCATAGTTGTTACCATAATACACTGAGCGTAAACAACACCCTAAGTAACGGGCTAGATCGAGGTGAAGAAAACAAGGAGAAGACAGAGAAGTAAATACCTGGATGGCATGGCCACGTGACATAGTCGAGACACGAACACTGAGCTGATCCACGACTCTAGTCTTAGAGTGAAATGGCGAGTCATGACCGCCCACGCTTTCCGGCATGGCACATGATGGATGGATGGAAGTAACATCATGGTAGTTCACATCTTCTACACCAGTGGTTCTCAACCCGTTTTGGCCCGTGCCCCCCTTCACCATATTTTCAGAACGTCATTCCCCCCTTTCGTATTTCCTACCTAAAAATTCCACCCCCGCCCCTACACAGTATACGTAATAATGGAAGCTAAATTTAATAGCACATACTAAAACAAGTCTAGACGTCCACATAAAACGTGATTGTGGGTCTACTTACCTTATAAATTGAAGTTTAGAAGGGTGAGACGTACAGAACCGTACAGTATGAAGGGAAAAACAATATCAAATAACCGGTTCTTGTATTAACGCGATCTTGAAATAATCTTAATTTCCCCGCCCCCCTCCCGGAAACCCTAACATTCCCCCCGGGGGAGGGGGGGGGGAATTCCCCACCGGTTGAGAACCACTGTTCTATAGTCAGAATTCGTCCCCGTCTTGATCAATATCTAAGAAACTGGCTGTAACGTAAATTCACATGCATAGCTCTGCTGCTTTGGTGGCTGTAAAATGGTCATACACATATTTACTTCCTCAAGGGTTACAGCATAGAACGACTCACGGATCTTCATTTCAGTAGAAGACCGGGTTGGTCGTAGGTCTTTGGTAAGAACATCACTCCCCAAAGGGGAATAGGAATTCAGGGTGGACTAAAGAAGTTCATAGTGCAACACAAGGTGGTCATCACGGCGCTGCCTCGAACGCCCATCGGCAGATATGTGGTCAGAAGGTTCCAGAAATGAAAGACCCCCCCCCCCCCCCCCCCCCCCCCCCCCCCCCCCCCGCGAAGGTGAAGACATTGAAGTTGGTCTTCTTGGGGGGCACCTGTCTGACGGTCCAAGGGTGACCACCTTGCAATTCCCCAACAGCGAAAACCCAGCGCCGGGAATCTAAAGCTTCTCAAAGGTTGATGTACGAACGATGAGGAAGAAGAAGACGATGAGAAAGAAGAAGAGGGAGAAGAGGAAGAGTATTAGGATGAAGAGGAAA
>JACEFZ010027519.1:120000-235000 GCA_014155875.1 Cepaea nemoralis | reverse complement strand
GGTGTTCTTCCGGAGCTGACATGAAGAGGCCATTCGGTAGCCATTCATCAAGAAAGGTGGCCGCTTCGATCAATCAATCAATCATGTGCCATGCCGGAAAGCGTGGGCGGTCATGACTCGCCATTTCACTCGATCACCAGTGTCGTGGATCAGCTCATTGTTCCTGTCTCGTCCATGCCATGTGGCCAAGCCATCCAGGTATTTTCCTCTCGGTCTTCCTCTTGGTCTGTTCCCCTCGATCTTGCCAGTTGTCGCTAAGTTCTCCAATCCATTTCTTCTCATAACATGTCCAAAAAATTTTGACTGTCTACGTCTAATTTCTCTAATCAGTTTACGATGTTCATTTGTCTCCTGTAGTACTTGGTCATTGGTTTTTCTGTCTGTCTATGGCATTCTTTGCATTTTCCTCAGAAACCACATTTCTGCAGCCATCAGATGCTTTTCAGCTTGACTGCTCATTGTCCAAGTTTCACATCCATACAAAAGAACAGGCTCTATGTATCCCCTCAACACTCTTTTTCTCGTTTCAATTGACATCTTCTTATTGGTCAGAATGTTTTTCATCTTGCTAAAGGCTACTTTCGCCATGGCGATTCTTGTTCTAATCTCTTCAAGGCATCTCCCATCAGATGTTATAACTGTTCCAAGATAATTGTACCGATTCACTTGTTGAAGAATATTTCCATTTACTTGTATATTACATTGTGGCACTTCTTCCTTCCTACTGACGACCATAACCTGAGTCTTTTTACAATTTAATTCTAACCCCAGTTGCTCACTGTGTACAACAACCGCATCTACTAATTGTTGCAGGTCCTGCTCATTGTCTGCAATTAATACTGTATCATCTGCATATCTAATGTTATTGATGTTTCGTCCTCCAATGCTGATTCCATTTATATCCTCTACATTTCTGAAAATATTTTCACTGTACAGGGAAAAAAGATCTGGAGACATCACACATCCCTGCCTAACACCTCTCTTAATTGGCTGATACTGTCCCACTTCATTATCAATCCTTATTGCAGCTTGTTGTTTCCAATATATGTTTTTTATAAGTCTAATGTCTTTCCCATCAATTTGTAGATCTGCAAGCATATCCACCATGCTGACATGTCTAACGCTATCAAAAGCCTTTGTATAGTCAATAAAGCAAAGATGTATATCCTTGTTTACTTCTATAGCACGTTCAATAACTGTTCGCAGCATATACACAGCATTTACTGTACCCTTTCCTTCTACAAACCCGCATTGTTCTTCCCCTATTTCAGGTTGTATCTTCTTCCTCATTCTTTGCATGATAATTCTTAGCAAAATCTTTGTGATGTGACTCATTATACTAATTGTTCTATGTTGATCACATTCCAAGGTTCCTGATTTCTTTGGGATTGCAATAAATATAGAGTTACATAATTCAGGAGGTATATCTCCAGTATCATATAATGTGTTCAGCAGTCTGGTCACTTGATCTAGTCCAAATTCTTCTAAAGCTTTAATCATTTCTGTTGTGATGTTATCTGCACCGGGGGCCTTGCCAGCTTTCATATGCTTAAGAACATTTCGAACCTCCATCTCCAAAATTGGCGGTCCTTCATGATTAAATCTAATATCATACTGTTCGTCTCTGTTATCATCATAAAGGTGTTTCAAATAATCTGTCCATACCTGTAGAATCTGGTCTTTTTCTATTATGATTTTGCCATCTTCAGTTTTTAGACACCCGGTTGATGTACTTGTTCTTTTATTAGTAAGTTCCTGAATTCTTTTGTGCACTAATTTGGTATTTTGACTGTTGTGTTGGCTTTCAATTTCTAAGCACTTTTCCTCAAGCCATGCTTCTTTTGCCTCCTTACATAATGTTCTGACTTGTCTGTGAATTTCTTCATATTTGACAGAATTATTTTTGCTGAGTCTTCTTGTTTCCATGAGGTGTAAAATTTCTTCAGTCATCCATTTCTTACGACCCACCTTTCTTTAATTTTGGAATAGTTGTTTCTGCAGCCACATTGATTGAATTCTTCAACGTTTCCCATTGATCATCTACATCCTGGAATAGGATCTCTAGATCAGACAACATTTCAAATCTGTTCTTTACTTCTATGTTGAATTTGTTTTGTATTTCCTTGTCATTATTCAATGTACACAAATCATATTTAGTGTTTCCTGTTATATACTTGACTTTCTTCAACTTTATCCTCAATGTTCCTGTGAGTAATCTGTGGTCACTATAACAATCAGCACTGGGAACTGTTTTTGCTATTGTTAATGCGTTTCTAAATCTTCTGCTAATCAGAATGTAGTCAATCTGGTTTCTAATCCTGGTATCAGGACTCCTCCATGTCCATAATCTTCTAGGGTGTTGTTTGAACCAGGTGTTTCCTACAATCATTTCCTGTTCTTTTGCCCACTCTACGAGTCTGTATCCTCTTTCATTTCTCTCTCCTAAACCATAGTTTCCTACTGTGTATCTATCTCCTTGATTTCCTACTTTTGCATTGAAGTCCCCTATTATGATGTTTATTTCTGAATTTTTACATTTCTTTAAGGCAGACTCTATGTCATTATAAAATTCTTCTACACTATCTTCACTGGATTCTCCTGTTGGGGCATATACTTGAATAATATTTATGCTAAAAGGTCTGCCACTTAATTTAACTAGTAGAACTCTGTCCGACACGGCCCAATATCCTTGAATAGATTTTGATGTTTTCCGGTCCAGAATAATTGCCACTCCCCTATGACGATCTTCACCTCCAGAATAAATAATCTTGAAATCTTCTTCTATCTTGATGCCTGCTCCTGTCCATCTCGTTTCGCACATACCTAAAATATTAATTTTTTCCCTTTCAATTTCTTGTTTTATGTTTTCTAATTTTCCGTCGTTGTTTAACGTCCTAACGTTCCAAGCTGCTAATTTTAACGTCACTGTCCTTGTCTTGCGATGATCGGTCTTTAAGCGAATCATGATATACTAGGCACTTTTAAAGAGGTAGTTTGCCGTTGCTTTCCTCTATGGCAGTGACCTTACTGGTCGGAGACCGCAGCCATTGACTCAAGACGAGTTCCTTTGCCTGCCGTCGTGTAAATCGAGGCCATGACTCACAAATAACTGTCGGCTGCCCTCAAAATTACATCCACCACCTGCCTTCCGTGGCTTCTTTTGAAAACTTCCAATAAAAGGAACACAATATAACATCACATAATCCACAGGGAAACACTATTCACAGGGAATCCAAAGGAAATCACACGAAATCCAATGAAAAACACTAAATAGCTTCCCTCCGAAAAGTAACGCTTCATCTTGTCGCCATTTTACCGGAAATGCCGCTTCGATAGCCAGTTGTATTAGTGGCATCACGGGGATCCGGAGAATGTTCTACAGCTAAGGGTGTTGTTGTAGCTATCCTTTCACGGCCGTGTCCGCTAGCTGTAATCTGTGAAGCTCTTAGGGAAGCAGAGATTGATCTACAGGGGTGGCATTGTTGTCCCTGAGACGAGAGGCCGTGTCTTTGACCAGCTGTATTATGATGTACCTTTTGGGGCTCCAGAGGGGACCAACAGCCCAGAGCTTGATGAACCAACCGGGTCGCTGTATGTTGCATAGTTGTTCCTAAGCTTTAACGGTAAAACACTCTTATACTTCGCGTCGCTTAACTAAAGTCTGTATTTCAGTTGTGGGTCAATTCTTGACCAAGCCGGCCAGTTGCGCCGTGTCCTGTGCCCTGACCGATAATTACACGTTGACCTCGGGTCAGCAGACACCAGCTGTTAGTTAAGTCTCGACCAGGCATGCTAGCTGTGTAGCAAGCCTATGTGTGTACTATGACCTAGATTAAGCTGAGAGCAGTGTTTAACAGACAAGACGGAAGGTTTTTTGCTAGCCAGCTCAGTGGAGCAGTCGAGTGAAATTCCTCTTGAACAGAGCTTTAATTTGATTCCCTTAATGGACGAGGTTGACCTTAGTATGTTTCTATCACCATCAGGTGGCGTGGTTGAAACCAGTACTTGTCAAGCACTCATGTGACGAGCGAGAACCATATGCGTTTCTCGTTACGGTGAAACCCGACTATGTAGGAGGCTATAAGCTGGGACGTTATTATCGCCCCATAGGCCTGTTGTTAGTTAACTGGGCTTAGTCAGAAGGGGGAAAGATATCTTCACATCTACTAGGGATTGAACCGTGGGCCAGTATAGCGGTGGGGAAACACCCACTTATGTATTGCGTGGATATTTCATCAGTGTGGTCTGATTCCATTCTGCCTTTGATGAGAAAGGAATAATTTTCAGGCGGGTCTATCTTTCTATTGTCTCTATACTTTCATCGGAACCAGATTGTTGGGGATGTTTGATTCGACACAATTCCTAGGCAGCCAAAGGAATTTATTCAGGTGATGAGTGTCTATATAGTCATACACCCCTACACCACAGAAATCCAGGTATCTGAGGAAGAAAGGTGAAAAGCGACAAACACAAAAACACACGACTCTTCTGATGTTTGTCTGGTCTCTAATTCAGGGTTTCAGGTTAGTTATCAATGTAGCTTGAGTATCTTCCATTAACCTTGGAGATGTCATAGAGTACTGACGTGAAATATTCTGATATGCTTATCTACTTGTTTGATGAGACAAATTGTGAGTACGAAAGATGGTCCCGACCATAACACTTGATGATCTCCAGAGGAGGTATGGAACGTTACCATCCTCAGGAAGGGACCCTGTCTCTCTATCTAATATCCATTAGGTATGAGCTGGTAGGGAATGTGTCATCCCATTGACTGTTTATTAGGGATGAGACGCGTAGCTGAAAAGCTACTGGACTTAAGTTAGGATTACTAGGAGCTTAACCTAATCTGTCCGTGAGATATGTCTGGGAGATCAGACATACGATGCGGTCTGAGCTCAAGGGCCTGACCACAAGATATCGATGGAGTCAGTGTATACTATTGGTGTAGTATGTATTATGCAAGGGTGTGATGGATATGTACACCTGACCTGTTCTTGCTTACAGGAACCCCTGTGCTGTTAACTAGGGGCGGTGGGCGACTGCCCTTTGCTGCTGCTGATTCCTGTTTGCTGTGGACCTGTGTTGTGTGCGGTGGACCTGTGCTGTGTGCTGTGGGCTTTTGCTGTGTGATGTGGCATCCTTTTCTGGTGGCTATGGGCGAGTGACTGTTTGCTGCGAAGCTATATGGTGCTGAAGCCAAGTGTCAAGTGACAGTGAAACTTGCCAGGCTCGAGTCCCAAGGTTCCAGGCGGCATCATTCGGGTGCAGGTGAAAGTACTCTTATCACCTTGTTTACATACAGACACTAAAGACATTAATCTCTGTCGAGTGGAATGATGAGAATGTCCAGCAGACTACTCTCACCCAGCTAATTGTTCCATGTCTGTTAGTCCGTCTGTTGTCTGTCGGTTAGGCATAGTCTGAATCTCCAATAAAGATTCTAGATTCGCTTTTTATAAGAGTGTTCTTTTATAGTCAGTTAGGTGTCTTCTTGTATCCAGTCTTCATATGGGTAGTGTCATCCGTGAACCGTCCTGGGGACGATCTAGTAAGAGGGAAGACAGAAGGTAATAACGAACCCCAATGAAAATATATGGGCAACCACCGAGAACTAGGCCGGTGTTGTCACAACGTGCAGTGCTGAATCATCACCTGGGTACATCCTAATAAACGGAAGTTAGCATGGCCGAATGGTTTACAGCGCTAACTCTTAAACTTATTGTGCGCTGATGTCGAACTAATGGATTTAACCCCATATCTGTCAGTTGGACTAAAATGTTGTCTTCTCGTAGTTCACTTGGGGAAGTAAATTAAAAGTACCTCAGAAATCTAAGTGGGTTTACCTGATGGCGAGGGACACTGGTAATAGGGAAAGTTAACCCATACGCATATATCCGTCCAGTGCACAGAAAGTAGTTTGAGTTCCAAACATTTATTTGCTTTCAAGCAAATATACAATTATTGTACCAGTTTTTATCATCACCTGGTTTCTGAATACGGAGAAAGCACGGAGAATTATGGAACACGGACATCTTGGGGGTGATACTTTTGTACGACGTCGGGAGAAAAGTTTCTACAACAAGTTCACTCCGATAGATGCAAGCCGTCCTAGGGACAGCTGGAACTCAATTCCTCCTGAAGAATATTGATAGAACAGACCTCAGAATCACAGGTCTATAAGTCTTTTCGGTATTTATAAATAATCTGAAAGATTTTAGAGCAAACATGCTTTGTCGAATATCTTGGGTAATTAATTACCAACAATGGTGACACAACGAAGGAAATTAAAAGACGAATATCTATTGCTCTTCAGAAACTAAAGCAAATTAATAAATTGTGGAGTGGGACAGATACACCAACAAAAATTAGATTTTAAAGAGCATGCATCTTTACCATTGCAACATACGCCTGTGAGACATGGACACTTACTAAACAAGCTGAACAGCGCATAAATGCCTTTGACTATAAATGTTATAGACGAGTTGTAAGAATATTTTGGATAGAGAACTGAATACTGGAGAAGGTTGGCTACAAAAGACGATAAAAAAAAGGCAATTGAAATATTTTGTTCACATGAAACGTCATGGACGTTTTTAGAGATTAATCATAGAGGGGTATATGCCCATGAAGAAAGAAAGAGGAAGACCAAAGAGAAGATGGGTGCAGGATGGGGCGGATGATCTCCAGATGGGTGTATCGGACGCGGGGCATCTTGCTTATGATCGAGAGGTTTTCCGGACGGTTTTTATAGGAACGAAGTTTTGCAGGGGACATGCTACTGAATGAATGAAATAGACCGCGGTTACACAAAACCAGCTAGTATATAAAACTGCATATGTGTGTTCAATCATGTAATGTTTATCCTATCGCAGTATATAAGCTTACATAATAGTAGACAGCCGGGTCTGTAGGCGTCAGCAAAGCCATCCAAAGATGTACATTCATATGTATTGGTAGTAGTAGGGTGGGTAGGACCCACCCTACTACTATTGGTTGGCACTCACAGAAGTAGAGGAAATAGGTAGATATTAGACGACAAAATAGCCATTGAATAAACTAAAAGCAGCAATGACAATGCTGAGATTTGAACCTGCCACTTCCACATGACGACAACGGCTACCTTAGGGAACTAGTGTACTAGGATGTACGGCCAATTAGACATCTCACAGTTTAGGGTCGTACAACCCGCCGTCGCAATTATGTCACTATGTCATTTGTTAATGCCATCCATGGTTTTATTGGTTGGAGGGGAGTGGTGGTCAAAAGGAAGAAAGAACATTATTTAAATGCAAGTCTATCGGGACATCGGTTTTCCTTTCTGAATATACACATTGCACACATAAACAGACACACACAGAGAAACAAATACACATACACACACGTGCAACGTAAAACGTATGCAAAACTATTTTTTGCATGAATTTTAAATAGCTTTTAAAAGGGAGCTCAAACTATATATAGCATACCACCTCGTCAATTCTAAATCCAGTACGGATAGTACAACGAGAGTCAAGTCTATAAATACGTGTGCCAAAATTTAGAGAACAAATAAATCACTTGGTGATTGTCATTAACTCTTAGCATACTGCAAGCTGCTGTTCCACCAGCATATTAAAACGCACTTCATGCGGACTTGCGAAAACCAGTTAGTGTGAATTAAGATTAAGTCATACGTGATGAGGCCCCGTCGTACTTAATGTGTAATATTTGTGTTTGCCTCACTTTTATGTTCTGATGTTAATTGTTTTTGACATAGTTCGAAACACCATACGTTATAGAAAATGATTACTTGTAATGCATCTAAACGGACATTTGAACATTGTCATGATCACGTATTACAACTTTGAACAAACGAACGAACGTTGTTTTCAAAGGGTCACAAATTGTTCACGCAGGTCCGATTTACATTTATTATCATCCTTGTCATCATCATCCAGTGCCTTGCCGGCTAGCGTGGGAGATCATTCCTCTCCACAAATTACGATTTCCGCAGTCCTGGATCAATTCGTGTGTTGACTCCCTTCCGTGCCATGACACAAGAATGTCAAGAATCTTCTCACGCTGTCTTCTTCTATCTCTCTTTCCGCAATTTTTTTCCGGTTGTCACAACAGGTTCCAGTTTTTATCTTCTATAACGTGGCCTCTTTCTGATGTTTGTGATAAGTTGTCTTTGCGACTCAGCTTCCCATTTCTGTGACCAAACAAAACTCGACGGCTGATGTGGCCAATCTTACACCCACCTCCTTACATCAAAGTAATTTGTCTGCCACACAATGTATGAACCCTGCCACGATATAGTCAAGGATATATTTTGTCTCCAGGATGATTTAGACCAATAAGCCACCTGGTATGCAAATTACTGCACCATCCAGTTCGCCACCATTGCCCCAAATCATTAGAAAAACGCTGGTTAAATCACAATTTTAAACGTCAAAGAAAAACGAAACCCACTAAAGAGATCACGAAACAACAATCAAATCAAATACCTGTTGTAGATATGTGACCCTGTGACATGCTGCGACGCCTCCAACTTCTGTAATCAAAACGACATTATCTTCTTTAGCGGCCGGAGCGTTGCTGTGTCGCAGCTACGAATGGCGTCAACAGTTTAAAAGTGAGTTTCTGCTGTTTGCTCATTTGGCCAATGAAAAATTGAAAACAAGAAACAAAACACGTCAATAGAAATTGTTGTCCCGTTACGTCAGTTTTAGGTTAAGCGGAATACCTTAACAAAATCAAACTCTTATTTTAGTAAAACATGTTTTCGCATTTTCATTATTGATTGCTTGTTTAAAGCGCGCAAAGAATTGATTGCTCTGACAACTGATAGCTTGTTGTTGTACTACTTGCATGTCGCCAGAAAATGAGTAAAACATTATGTAAGGGGTAGTGATCCATGTACAGTTTTTTTCATTCTCTGTTCTTTTTACCCCACTACAATTTCGCCCATGACTTTGGACATGTTTTTGTAATGTAAAGGAAAAGAAGGAAATTTAGAAAGTGAGGAGACAGGATGGAATGGAAATAAAGATAGAGGTAGGGTAGATGTTTTCAATAACCATATCCTTGCAAGTTAGTAGGTAAATACTCGTGTACGCACAGGTAAATGAATAATCAGGAAATCAGTGCGTCCTCTAGTCTCTACTTCCTTCTTCTCCTTCTGTGAGCGCTAAACAATACTACGTGTCGTGTATTTATTTATGTAACTGTCTCACTGGCCTCAACGGGTTCCCCATTTGATTTCCCGTGTAATACGTGTATAGCATTAGAACCGACCAATCATTTCTCTTCTTTAAATGTTTGTCAATATACTCGACACAGCATTATGGTCCGATGTGTTTGTGTGTTTGTTATTTGACCTATGCTGGTTTAATATAAATTATGAGACCTATGGTGCTATCTCAATGGTTTGATACGAATTCTGTCCGTATTCCATAATTGTAGGTTCATGTGTATGGTAGACATGACTAATGAAGACACTTTTTTGGAGTGTCTAGGTAGTCATGCGTCGGAGTACACTTGTTCCTGCAGCAAGGCGCTGTCGTCGTTTGGAGGTGATAGGTTCGAATCCCGGTCGGTAACTATAGCTTTAAAATTTTATGTTGTCTAGTGCCATACAGACTCAACTTCACTTCTGTGAGCGGCAAACAATACTATGTTTGTTTATTTAGGTAAATGAATAGACAGACAGATAGACTGATCGACATATAAATAGACAATAAGATATAATGACAGGTAGAAATAAAGTCCAATGCTCAAACGCAGACAAACAAACGGACAGAAAGACCACCACGGAGACAGACATAGACTAGACATCGATAGACAGACATAGACTAGAAAGCGATAGGCAGACAGGTATAGACTAGATAGCGATAGACAGACAGACGGGCTGAGCGACAGGCAGACAGACGTAGACTAGAGAGTGACAGACAGACGGAATGAGCGACAGGCTGACAGGTATATAGACTATATAGCGATAGACAGACAGACGGACTGAGCAACAAGCAGACAATTATAGGCTATATAGGAATAGACAGACAGTCATAGACTAGAGAGTGATAGACAGACAGAACGACTGAGAGACAGGCAGAGATGCAGACATGCATAGAGATAGGTAGACAGAGGGCCAGACGGACAAAGAGGCAGGCTGGTAGACAGACAGGAAGATAAACAGACCGACAGAAAAGCAGAGAGACAGAACGAACGAACAAACATTATTTTCAAAGGGTTATAAACTGGTCACGCAGGCCAGTCTTACAATCGGCCCTTCCAATCACTCGTCTTTCGTTCATTAATTATCTATTGTACATGATACATTAACATAGGAAAATAAAACATTATCAAATAAATGCTGTGAACATAATGAATGCATATTACCATGTTATGAGACAGACAGGCAGACACACACAAACACACACACACACACACACACACGCATAAGTACATAATTACTTGCATACATAAGGACATCATTTACACACCACGAACTCAATAACACATAAAGATACACTTCTTCGCATACACATACACTTACAAACAATCATAACCTCAGTAAAAAAAATTTACTCATACATACTCTCTCTCATCTCTCTCTCTCTCTCTCTCTCTCTCTCTCTCTCTCTCTCTCTCTCTCTCTCTCTCTCTCTCTCTCTCTTTTTTCTCTCTCTATTTCTCTCTCTCTACTCTCTCGCTCTCTCTCTCTCTCTCTCTCTCTCTCTCTCTCTCTCTCTCTCGCCCATATATTATCATTCACTCATATAGCAAAGCACACACATACACTCTTTCCCATACACACATAATCGACACATACACACTTTTACAGGAAAATATAAAATACTCACACAGTCGTACATCCACACAATCACACACCACTGCAGGTTTCTCGGAGACTTATGGGGGACGTCGCTGGGGCCACGGAGTTTGTGCTTTGTGCGACGCTTTCGACAGCCTCCCTGTGGCACGAGACCGAGCCATGTGGGGTAAGACCCGGTGCAATGAAGTCGATCATCTTGTCTGTTAACAGACAGATACACAGAGAGATTGAAAGGCAGACAGATAGATAGGCAGATAGAATGAAGTATATAGACAAACATGTGGGTGGATAGGTTGGTAGATGAGTATACAGTTAGGTAAGTGTGTTGGTGGGTAGGTAGGTAGTTAGATAGGTAGATTACTAGGTAGAAAGATGGGTACATGGATTTTTTGGTACGTCGGTAGTTTGAATGTGCAGACAAGTAATCAAAACTGTATTATATTCAAAGAATTAATTATGATAATCAGCGAAATATAATTGTTATCATCAAGAGACAACTCCGGGATTGATTAGCTGCCAGATAAGTTTAGTCTCTTCTCGCATCACCGGAATAATCATCCCACGAACTTGGGAAGAAAGCCACAGCACACAGAGTCGTGACGATTAGTGTAGAGAGCAAGTGCGTCGGTTGAAATGAAAATATATGAAAACTATGTTTATGATTACGTCTTTAAAAAGGTAAAGGACTATTTTCCACACCAAAAGAATAGTGAAAATCACAGCTTATATCTGAACATAATAAAAACAAAGATAATGCATACACACAAAACTAAAATGGAGAAAGAAATATACGTTAATGAGGAAAATGAGGTGGTGGAAAATTTCGAATATCTTAAGTCATTAATACCAAGAATGGTGACATCATGAAGGAAATTAAAATATGGATACCTATCGTTCTTCAGAAATAAAAACAACTGAATAAATTATGGAGTGGGACAGATAGAACTACAACAAATTTGATTATTTGGAGCATGCATCTTTCCTATTGCAACATACGCCTGTGAGACCTGGACACTTAGTAAACAAGCTGAACAGTGTATAAATGCCTTTGAATAGAAATGTTATAGACGGGTTATAAAAACATCTTGGATACAGAAAAGAACAAATACATCCATACGAAGAGAGCTGAATATTGAAGAAGGATGGCTACTAACGACGATAAAACGAAAATTAAAATATTTTGGTCACTTGAAACTTCACGAAAGTTGTTAGAGAACAATCATAGAAGGGTATATGTCCGGGAAGAGAGGAAGAGGAAGACCAAAGAGAAGATGGGTGAAGGATGTGGCAGATGATCTCCTGATGGGTGTATCGGACACGGGATATCTTGCTTATGACCGAGAAGTTTTCCGGAAGGTTTTAAAGGGAGCAAAGTTCTGCAAGAGGCATGCTACTGAATGAATGAATGAATGAATGAATGAATGAATGAATGGACGAAGTGTTTTAGGTATATGGTGCTATCCCCACATGCTATAGACCAATTAGCACTCGATGGATGGGGGATGTAACCAATATCAAGCCGCCGCCACTACTTAACCAAGAGCTTAATTATTGGTATAACATTTAGGCTGGATCGATCTGGGAGCCCAGTTCAATGAAACAATCCATCTCATCAGGATTCGAACAGATGAACACTGGGCCAGCACATGAGTGTACTGGTTGAGTTGAGTTGAGATGAGCTAAGAAACGACATCACTGCACTCAGGACATTCCCACATGCGCTCCGTCCCGTCGTTCAACAGCCAGCGAAGAGTTATACTGCTAATCGTTCCAAATGTCATCTTACTGAAAGTTCTCCTGGTCTTCCCTCTCAGTACTAACCACTGTATAACCGATGCTCCTATGTTTACATTTGGTACTGGCAAAATGTTTGGGAAGGTAAAGTGTTCAACGGTTAGATTGAGCTCAATACCTTAGATCAGAGGTTCCCAAACCACGGCCCGCGGGCCACTTGTGGCCCGTCAGCTGTCAGAAAGTGGCACGCGAAACCTCGAGCAGTCATTTTTCGCAATGACCTTCATAAAAAATCAAAAACAAGCAGCGATCCAGACTCACCGATAGTAACCTTGCTGCGCTTTCGACTTTGGGCACGACAGATTTGTGCCTAAACATTGATAAACAGACATCTGAACTTAAGTAACCGGTTATGAAGAACAATTACAATTGTAAATTAATTACATTAATAGCGATTTTCGAAACTGATTAAAAATTTAAGTGTAAGTTTATAACGTTGCGGCCCGCTTAACTACCGAAAATAGTAGATATGGCCCTCTGCTTGAAAAGCTTGGGAACCACTGCCTTAGATGAAATCAGTCTACAGGAAGCAAAGCTTACACTAATGCATGCTGAAGTCAGACACAGTACCCTGTGAGGGAATAATCCCTCCCCCCGTCCCACCCCCGATTTTCATATTTTCTCCCTATAAATCAGCCTCTCCCCTTTACACAGTGTACGTAAAAAATGTAAGCTAAATTTAGCAACACATACTAGAACAAGTCTAGACATATACATAAAACGTAATTTGCGGGTTTACTTTTATTATATGCATATTCAAAAAGAAGGTAGCATTCAAAAAGTGGATCACAACTAAATCTGAACAGGACTATATTACTTATAGAATAGCACGACGTAAGCCAAACGAACAATTAGAGCATCTAAAGATGAATCCTGGAGAATATACGGTGAACAGATGGCGACCCTTAGCAAAGACTGCCCAAGTGAATTTTATAAACGTGTCACCACAATTAGAAACAGAGATGCATGTTACAACCCAACCACCATCATAAACAGCAAAAGAGGTATGCCAATATTTAATCCACAACAAAGACTAGCAAGGTGGGCAGAATACTTTCAAGAACTACTTAACCCCACACATAACATAGGAAACCTCACTTTTGTGCCTAAACGCCAGGGACAACAAGAACCAAATTTCATACCTGCAGAAGTCAAAGCAGTTATACAGAAAAGTCCTAAAAACAAATCACCAGGTCCAGATGGAATAACCACAGAAGCTATTCAGGCCTGTGGGGAAACAGGAGTTAAATGGCTAACAAGATATTTTAATATAGCATGGGAAGATAGAAAAGTCCCAGATGATTGGCAACAGGCAATAATATTACCAATATGGAAAAAGAAAGGTAATATGAGAGAGTGCGAAACATACAGAGGTTTATCACTCCTGAGCCATATAGGGAAAATGTATGCAAAACTTTTGGAACAAAGAGCTAGACCAATAGTTGAACAACAGTTAAGCAAAGCACAATTCGGTTTTCGGAAAGGTAAAAGTTGCACTGATGCATTATTTACACTTAGACAAATTTGTGAAAAAACTATTGAATATAGTGACCAGCAGAATATTGTGTTTGTAGATCAGGAAAAGGCTTTTGATAGAGTAGACCGATACAAATTATGGACAATCCTTGAAGACTATGGGATAGAAGGGCAACTGCTAGAAAACATCATAGCCATGTACCACTCGAGCCAAAGTGCAGTAAGAACACAGGAAGGTATATCAGATATGTTCACAGTCAATACAGGAGTGAGACAGGGATGTGTGCTCTCTCCCCTGCTATTCAATATCTACATGGACAGAATTTCCAAAGAAGCAAGTCTCGACAGTACAGATTCAGAAAATTTAGAACTCTTTACTCCAGATGAAACAACTGACCCACAGGGAATAAATGAACTTCTATTTGCAGATGATCAGTGCCTGTTTTACAGCGACGAGGGCAGACTACAAAATCATATTACTAATCTGAGTTCAACCTGCAGCAGATACAATATGAGTATAAACACAGCCAAAACCGAAGTAATGCAAGTTAGCAGATCGCCAGGCCCACTAAGTATACAGATAAATAACACACCTCTGAAACAAGTTAAAGAATTCAAATATCTTGGAAGTATGATCACAGAAGATGGCAGATTAGACAGAGAAATTGAAATCAGATGTCAAAAAGCTAGTGCACTTACATATCAACTGTCACCCTTACTGAAACATCCAAACATACCCATGTCCGCAAAACGACAGATAATAAACAGCTTATTCACACCAACCCTATGCTACCAATCTCAAACCTGGACTTTATCCAAATTACACCTTCGCAAGATCAACACCTGCGAAATTAGATGCCTGAGGAGAGCTGCCAACTTAACAATCCGAGACCGAGTAAGAAATGTTACTATCAGACAGACTGTGGGATCAACACCTTGTGCCACATTTATTGAAAGACAGAAGATCAAGTGGTTTGGCCATGTCGTTAGAATGCAACATCAGCAACTACCATCACTGGCCTTACATCAAAGATCATCTGCGACGAGACCACGAGGACGTCCAAGAAGAAAATGGATTGACGACATCAGAGACATTGTACAACCACACGGAATGACACTATCCAGTGCCGTCCACCGGGCGCTGGAACGCAAATTATTCCTCCCCACGACGCTTGACGGCAGAAGTGGAAGATGATGATGATGATGACTTTTATTATATAACGATTTTAAGAACTGCGAGACGTACAGAATTGTAAAGAATAGAGGGAAAAACAATATAAAGTAATCGATTCTTGTATTAGCGCGATCGTGAAATAATCTTGACCCCCCCCCCCCCCCCCCCCCCCCCCCCCCCCCGAAACCCTAAAATGCCACCTGGGGAGGAACTCCCAACCGGTTGAGAACCACTGCTATAGAGGATGTAAATCTTACACTGACTCGCACCTTGCCATCTTGATAGATGATGGTTTGTTAAAATGAAGTTATACCTGCTAACAGCATAACACTGGGCTGCATTTAGAGACCATGTGTTGCCTATGCAGCATGATCCCTCTCTCGGCCTGCCTGGTTTACTACAGAGCAAAGGTAACGCCAATGCATCTGGAACAAGGCAAGCTGCAGAAGTTGCCGGGTCAGCAAAACGATGCTCTGTATGCATGTCGGATCTTCCATCCTAGACCATTTGCCCACCAAGGCTTAGAGTCTCGTCTTCGCTGCCATGGTACGTAATTTAGTCTTTAGGTTGAATTTTCTTGCACTAGCGTAAGGCCTGTGCCCTCCCAATTGCGCTCCTCTGCCCGTAGCCGTTGGTAAAATGTGGGGTGTTGGGTTTAGTGAGCGCCGTCCAATATTCGGCGCTAACAGAAAGCAGGTAATACAGTCTACTGTTTATTCAGTAGCTCAGTCACATCTTCAATGTGGCTCTTCGTGGCAGATGGTACCAGGACATTCTTGCCAGTTGGCCAAACCATTTATTATATTATTATTTAATGACCTGTATAACTGGTTTCAGACCAAGCCGTTTCCTAATGTTCTCATTCCTAATTCTATCTCTCGCAGTTGCGCACCCTTCTATAGTGTTTTTTTTTTTTGTGGTTGCCTCAATATAAAATTCAATATCTCAGTAACGAACTGAGGTAAAATGATGAGATTTAGTAGCAGATTTCAAAGTTAGCTTATATACGGTATATTAATTATGACTTAAAGATTACGTCCATGATTTTAACAGTTTTACAGCTTCACAAAGACTCGACGCACATTATTAAAAATTTTCACGTGACTTTCGTTTTGAAACAAACAGCGCGAATATTCAGAGGCGTCTCCAAATGTGGGTTCTTTCATGAAACGTGATTATATAAATAAACTAGCTGACAAGGCCCGGTTTCTGGCGGGAATCAATCAATCTATCTATCTATCTATCTATCTATCTATCTATCTATCTATCTATCTATCTATCTATCTATCTATCTGTCTGTCTGTTTGTCTGTCTGTCTGTCTGTCTGTCTGTCTGTCTGCCTGCCTGCCTGCCTGCCTGCCTGCCGGCCCACCGACCGACCGACCGACCGACCGACGTACCGATATCTATCTATCTATCTATCTATCTATCTATCTATCTATCTATCTATCTATCTGTCTGTCTGCCTGCCTGCCTGCCTGCCTGCCTGCCTGCCTGCCTGCCTATCTATCTATCTATCTATCTATCTATCTGTCTGTCTGTCTGTCTGTCTGTCTGTCTGTCTGTCTGTCTGTCTGTCTGTCTATCTATCTAATCTATATGTCTGTCTGTCTGCCTGCCTGCCGGCCCACCCACCCACCGACCGACCGACCGACAGATATCTATCTATCTATCTATCTATCTATCTATCTATCTATCTATCTATCTATCTATCTATCTATCTATCTATCTATCTATCTATCTATCTATCTATCTATCTATCTATCTATCTATCTATCTATCTATCTATCTATCTGTCTGTCTGCCTACCTGCCTGCCGACCCACCCACCGATCGACCGACCAACCGACCGACCCACCCACTCAGCCAGCCAGCCATCCATCCATCCACCCACCTATCTTTCTGCCTACCTACCTACCTATCTACTTTTCTGTCTGTCTGTCCGGGCCGCGTCATTCATTTTATTCGGAGACTCCCGAGGGTTGTCGCTGGAGCTACGGAGTTCGTGCTTTGTGCGACGCTTTCCGCGCTGCGGAAAGAAACTGATCCATATGGGATAAAAACCCGGTGCAATGCAGCCAATTATGTCGATTGTAAGCTACTTCTTTGATTGCACCCACTCCCATACGAATCCAGATACGCCTTTGTTTGTCATCTGAATTTGCAGGTCCTCATTACCGTAAACATAACTTTTTTAGCAAGAAATCACTAGTTGTTAAGCAAAACATCAAAGGAATGATGCCGCTTTCAATGATTTAAGTTGTTTTTGGACCTATCAAAGACATATTCCTTGGGTGGGGGTAAATATAAGACGGCTGGAAAAATTTCATAACGATGCGACAGACAGTTTTCAAAATAATTGATCTTGAATGACGGCATACATTTCCGGACAGTCTATAAGGCATGTCATCTCTATTGTTTTAATTTTGCCCACATTCTAATTTAAAGGGACAAAACTGTAAAAATGCAGCTTAATTATGTCCTACTTGTGGCCCCTAGTTAAGTTTTCCTTTACTGGCAACCACATGAACGGGATAGAGCCGCGGTAAGGCTGCGGCCAACTTGCGAGCATATCGGCCCGCTGGTCACGTATTCGAATGCCTGACGAAATTAAAATTGATCTCCGCTCCAAGATCGACCCTGCGTAAATTGGATACCAAGAAATGTCAAGGGGAATAAAAGCGACCGCAGTGATTTTGACAACATCATTATCTAGTATCATTTGGTCTATAAAATAGGAGAAGAGCACAGCATGTCGCTTCAATGCGAGTAAAAGAGTTCCTTGTTGGTATTTACTTATTTGAAATTGAAGAAGTTTGAAACAAAATACAGCACATCCATATTAATTGGTTTGTCGAATGAAGTTGATGTAACTTAGCTTAGAGAAAACTCAACGATATCTTTCTAAACAACATGTCTAATGTTGATTTAGAAAGACTGAAAAGTTCATAACTGTTCAGTCTGTCGTTCAGTCTGTCGTTCAGAAAGCAATGGCAAACTGCTGAACGTTAAACTTGCCTACTACATCAACAGCAGCTGAAAAATTCTGATGTTGACTGCAACGTCCTGTAAGGGATATGCAACATTTTAAATAAAAATTGTGATTCATTTTAACTCAACGATATCTTTCTTTTGAAAGTTTCCAATGTTGATTCATTATAACACAACGAAATATGTCTAATGACAATTGCAACGGCTGATTCATTTTAACACAACGATATCTTTGTTACCAACATGTCTAATATAGATTAATTTTAACCCAACGATATCATTACATCGAAAATTTGTAAGGTTGATTTAATTTAACACACTGAAACCTTTCTAACGAAAATTTCAATAGTTGATTCTTTTTAACTCACGAATATCTTTCTAACTAACATTTCTAATGTTGATTTAATTGTAACTCAACGATATCTTTCCATCGACGATTTAAAATGTTGATTCATTGTATGTCCTATGTATTGATGAGTCTTAATTTAGTTATGATTCTGGATTCTGCATGAATGTTTAGGGACAATTTCATGCATTGTTATTTTTCGCGTAGATCATATATAATTCTCGGAAATAGCTAGAACACTGCGAGCAGGCAGAGCCTACAACTCCAGAAAGGCAGATATGCCTATGGGAGGAGGATTCCAGAAAATACACCCAAACTGTTGAAGTCAGGCAGAGGTTGGCCTATGTGGCGCGAGACTCGAAGCTGAACGTCTACGCACTACAATGGATGATACGCACTATGCACAGCAAATGTTGATCTCACAAGACGAAGAAGAAGGAGAGAAAGACAGACAGAAAGAAAGAAAGAAAGAAAGGCAAAAAGAAAGAAAGAAAGAAAGAAAGAACAAAAGAAAGAATGAAAGAACGGATTTGTCATTCAGTACCTGTCTAGTTCATCATTATCATCAAGTATCGATGGAGTTCACCATTATCATATATATATATATATATATATATATATATATATATATATATATATGTATATATATATATATATATATATATATATATATATATATATATATATATATATATATATATATATATATATATATAATCATCATCACCAAGTATCTATAGTGTTCACCATTATCATTAAATATCTATAGAGTTCACAATTATCTTCAAATGTCTATAGTGTTCACCATTATTATCAAATGTCTATAGATTTTACCATTATCATTTCGTATCTATAGATTTAACCATTATCAACTCGTGTCTATTGAGTTTATCATTATCATCTAATATCTATAGAGTTTACCAAGATCATCACGTGTCTGTAGATTTCTTAACTAACTATCATCCAGGGCCTTTAGCATTGACCATCATCAAGCAGTGCTCATAGAGCTAAACACTATAACCCACTGATATCTTCACCTTGAAGGTTGATGGCAATGAGTGCCCAGGAGTTCCGTCTAGAGTCTAGAGCCTTCAGTGTACATGCAAGCAATCACTCAATCAATCAGGTGCCGTCTACGCAAAGCAAGTTGGCTGCAATGGATCTTCAACATCGCCTGTCTGCGATTGTACATTCTGTCAGACTGCTGTTCGTCCATCTCTTTCTGTTATCCTTCCACTTGTACCGCTGCACTGTATGCTAGATTGTATGTTGGCCCTATCCTATTGTTGCCGATTCATTTGTATATTTCTTGCACATTCATTCATTCATTCATTCATTCATTCAGTAGCATGTCCTTTGCAGAGCCTGGCTCCCATAACAACCTTTCGGAAACTTTGTCGATCTCAAGCAAGATGTCCCGCGTCCGATACACCCATCTGTAGATCATCCGCCACATCCTGCACCAATCTTCTCATGAAGTTTCAAGTGAACAAAATACTGCAATTTTCTTTGTTTTATCGTCTTTATAATAGCCAACCCTCTTTAATATTCAGCTCTTGAAGCATGGATGCATTTGTTCTTTTCTTTACCCAAGTTGTTTTAATGGGTTTCAGTTATTTTATCCAAGTTGTTTTAATGGGTTTCAGTTGTTTTACCGATGTTGTTTTAATGGGTTTCACTAGATGTTGTTCTTTTCTTTACCCAAGTTGTTTTAATGGGTTTCACTAGATGTTGTTCTTTTCTTTACCCAAGTTGTTTTAATGGGTTTCAGTAGATGTTGTTCTTTTCTTTACCCAAGTTGTTTTAATGGGTTTCACTAGATGTTGTTCTTTTCTTTACCCAAGTTGTTTTAATGGGTTTCAGTAAATGTTGTTGTTTACGTTTTGTTTTGTCCGCTAGCTTTCAACTCAAGCGTAGTCCACTCGTGCCACGACTTCTAGTGCACAGGACTGATATATACATGTGGATTAGCTTTCCCTATAACCAGTGTCCCTCGCCATCAGGCTAACCCACCCCTACTTCAGAGGTACTTGTAATTTACGTCCCAAAGTTAAGGAAGAGAAGTCAACATTTTAGTCCAACTGTCCGGTGTTAGGGTTAAATCCTCTACCAAAATAACTTGCGAGGTTCATTTTGTATTATTTCAGCGGCGTTATGATGATTTTGAGCTGTTCTAGAACTTACTTATTTGTCACTGTTTACCACTTGGAAACTAATCACATTCTTCTAAAGACTAACATTTGTTCTCCATTCTTTTAGTCCATGGCCATGTATCCATTCCATACAGCAGTGTTTAATCTCATATATTTAATCCATGACCATGTATCCACTCCACACAACAGTGTTGAATCTCATATATTTAATCCATGACCATGTATCCACTCCACACAACAGTGTTGAATCTCATATATTTAATCCATGACCATGTATCCACTCCACACAACAGTGTTGAATCTCATATATTTAATCCATGACCATGTATCCACTCCACACAACAGTGTTGAATCTCATATATTTAATCCATGACCATGTATCCACTCCACACAACAGTGTTGAATCTCATATATTTAATCCATGACCATGTATCCACTCCACACAACAGTGTTGAATCTCATATATTTAATCCATGACCATGTATCCACTCCACACAACAGTGTTGAATCTCATATATTTAATCCATGACCATGTATCCACTCCACACAACAGTGTTGAATCTCATATATTTAATCCATGACCATGTATCCACTCCACACAACAGTGTTGAATCTCATATATTTAATCCATGACCATGTATCCACTCCACACAACAGTGTTGAATCTCATATATTTAATCCATGACCATGTATCCACTCCACACAACAGTGTTGAATCTCATATATTTAATCCATGACCATGTATCCACTCCACACAACAGTGTTGAATCTCATATATTTAATCCATGACCATGTATCCACTCCACACAACAGTGTTGAATCTCATATATTTAATCCATGACCATGTATCCACTCCACACAACAGTGTTGAATCTTATATATTTAATCCACGACCATGTATCCACTCCATACAGCAGTGGTGAATCTCATTTGTATAGTCAATGACAATATTTCTCCTCCATACGGCAATATTGAAACCTAATAACAACAAATCTTGCAAAAATTAGAGAGGAGCCTAACAATAACCATTCTTGTTGAAATTAAAGGGTAGCTTAATAACAACAACCTATCTTGCTGAAATTAGAGTGGAGCCTAATAACAACAAATCTTGCAAAAATTAGAGAGGGGCCTAACAATAACCATTCTTGTTAAAATTAAAGGGGAGCTTAATAACAACAAATCTTTCAGAAATAAGAGATGAGCATAATAACAGTAAATCTTGCAGAAATTATAACATGGCCTAACAACAATCAATATTGCAGGATTTAGAGAATAAGAACAATCAATATTGCAGAAATTAGAGAATAGCCTAACAACAATAGCCAATATTGAAGAAATTAGAGAGAAGCCTAACAACAACTAATGTTGCAGAAATTAGAGGGAAGCCTAACAACCAGCATGCTCACACAAACTAAAGACACATCTAACAACCTTAGTCGTGAGGTCAAACCAACCATCAATCCAATTGCTCTCCGGTGATTGTTAACTCGACTCTTATCACGCCACGAGGGTAATAAATTTGTCCTTCTGTCCGAAATCTGGCTAGCTACGAGAAAACACGGGATGTACAAAATGTAACATTGGAAAAATAATCTGGAATGTTAGACATAAAAATGAAAAGATCCTTTTCCAAGCCTTTTCTTTGCTAGTCATATATGCTTAAAAACTAATCGATATTCTATGAGCGAAGTGGTCAATATAACAGTGATTATCTTTACTTTCCAGAGCATTTCCTGATACCAATTTTTAAACTTGGGATGCTAGGTTAATTGTTTAAGAAACATACAGTCTTGACGAGGATTTGAATACACGAAAACCAGGCTGGCCGAAAAGTGTATATGTTATCTTTGTTTTTTGATTAATTAACCCTTTGTATCCTGAATTATTTTATCTATAACTTTGTAACCATTTTATTTTTCTAAATGGTATATTTTAATACATATACAACTAAGATATGAGTCTGGGAAAAAAATAAATTTTTTAACAATAATATTTTACAATTTGTTTTTTGGGACTTCAAAGTACCAACAGGAACCAACACATAATTTTTTTTTTTTAATTGTTTTATGAAAACATCTGCTTATGTGCATATCTATACATGGTATTCATAAAAGCAATTCTTTTTTTCATTGCAGCACAAAAATACATTGCAAAATGAACATTTTGAATGTGGTTTGGACTGGATTTTTTTTGTAGAGCACATTTCACACCTTCCCCTTTCTTGAACAAAGGTAGGCCAGTGAGCTCCTAGGTTTTGTCCTCTGATGTCTTTAGACACAGAAAAGTTGTTCTTCCTTCTCTTCTTTGGCTGCTCTGGTGTGGTGTGGTTTCCCTGAGCGATTAGTCCCATCGCTAAGTTTCTTCGAAACTCAAGTAGTGTTGATTCATGGTGGATCTCTTTGTAAATTACAAAAGCATTGACGTATGCCATTTCAATCATTGCAAAAAACAATCTATGCCACCACTTTTTGGACTTTCTATCAGGATCATATAATGATCGGAGCATATCTGCCTTGTCCACGCCTCCCATTGAGGAATTGTAGTCCCCAACTATAGCAGGTGCTACAACGTCTTTTCTAGTCCCGTTCCGCTCTTGTCGACTCAGAGTTGTAGCTTCATTGCCATGGTAGTTTGACAAAAGGTGAACACATTTATTGTCTCTCCACTTGAAGAAGGTAATACCTTGCTCTGTAGAGCTGTAGTCAAAATCTCCCCTTTGTAACTTCTTATCCTCTTGAAGCTTAGGGAGATGCTTCCTATTGGATCTAACAGTTCCACATGCAAATATCTTGTTTGCCTTCATGTGCTCAAACAGTTCTACAGATGTAAAATAGTTATCCATCATGACCACATAGCCACATCCTCTCAAACTGTGGGTCAGTCTATCAACTATACTGCCTCCCAATCCAAATCTGGCTTTGGAATTATTTGTGTCTTGAGATTTCCCTTGATAAATTTCAAACTCATAGACATAGCCAGTCATATCGGCTCGACACCAAATTTTATAACCCCGCTTTATTGGTTTCATGGGGTTATACTGCTTCAGCGATGAACGCCCTTTGAAGAGAACCATGCTCTCATCTATGCTCTGAACTTCATTAGGTAGTCTGAGCATCTGAAAATTGCGATTCAGGTCCTGAATAAGAGGTCTAATCTTGAACAGTTTGTCACAATTGTCCTTCGGAATTGCACTATTATCATTTACATGAAGATTCGCAAGAATCTCAAAGTATCTGTCACGCTGCATAGCTTTAGGTACAATTGGAGTAGAAAAATCCATGTCGCTTGACCAGTAATGTCTCATGTGTGGTAACCTATGGTAGCCGAAAAAGAAATGCAAACCCATAAATGAAAGCATTTCTCTTGTGTCAACAGGTTTCACTCTTAACTGTTTTTGTTGAATGTACAAGTTTGTTTGAAAAACTACATTTTCAATTGTGGATTCTGATAGCACAGTGAGAAATATATCTGCTGCAGTCTCTTTTCCCACAAAATGCTGGAGAACTGGCCCAACCTCCTTAGAGAAAACTGGCAGACTCTTTGAGATTGGTTTCTTTCTCCAGTTCCTTTGGATTACTGAAAATGTCTCCTCATCACTGGAACTAGTATCAGAAAGTTGCACATTCTGAGATTCAGAAGAACCGGCACATTAGGGTTGTTCTCTAGTTCCTCATCCGAGCTGCTCTCTACTGGTGTATCAATATCAGATGGGAGATCTTCTTCTAGGGCAATGACAATTTCTTCCTCAGTCAGATATTTTCATTTACAGGCCATGACACCTAGAAAAAAAATAAAAAAATCATATAAACACACACAAATTATATGGTACTTGCTATCAAAATAAGTCAATCACATGATGATGATTAGGTTCAAAATAAGTCAATCACATGGTGATGATTAGGTTCAAAATAAGTCAATCACATGATGATGATTAGGTTCAAAATAAGTCTATCACATGATGATGATTAGGTTAAAAAAAGTTAACTTTTCTCACATCCCTTGGTTTACCCCCGACCTGGCGGTACTTATAAGTACCAGACATATTTTAGTGCGTACAATTAAAAATAAACTATCAATTTAGAAGACACATGTATCAAATGCTTACCTGTATAATACTGTAGTTGATTAAAAATCTGTAGCACCAACAAACTGTAAAATAACGATCAAATAGTAGACGTCATGCAGGCAGTGTCCAGTCCCTATTTCAAGATGGATGACTAATGAAACTCGACACAAAGAAAATGTATTGCGCATGCCCAGATCGCTTCCAAACATTCACGCCACCTACCTGGGAAACAAGCAATGTTATTTTAGATAGACCTTTAAGTACCGTCAGGATTCGTGATCAGATTGTAAAAATATAGCCATTTGAAGTGAGTGGTACTTAAAAGTACCGTCAGTAAAGAATACAGAGAAAGGTATGCTCTGAGACGTATGTTCCGAATTCCTTGGACTGCCAGAGTAACTGACAACGAGGCTAATGAAACGAGAACATTGTATACAACAATAAGATACAGATAAACAGCTTTCTTTGGTCATGTGATGAGAAGAGAGGCATTGGACAACATCGTGACGACTGGAAAGATCATGGGGTTGAGAGGCAGAGGCAGACCAAGAGAAATTAGCATGGGTGGACTGAGACGGTGGCATCTAGGAATATCATCAGCGGAGTTGATCCAGAACACCAAAGACCGAGATCTGTAGAGAGCCATGAATGCCAACGACAGCTGGCAAGGAACTTGATGAGAATGCTCTGTCGCAAATCACACCAGGCAGCATAGGTGAGCACACTTCTGCAAAACCTTATATTTATTTCTCTTTTACATGTTGATTTTTGCTGCAGACCATTTTCCCCATGTCATTCTCCAAAACCAGCCATCAACTTTGGTCTCTGTCGGCTACTATCTCTCCAGCTTCCACAGTCTTCCGATGTCCCAACGGTCCTCAAACCTTCCTGTTGTCCTTCTTCTTCTTCTTCTGCCGTTCATCCTTGATAGGGGCATAGTTAAAGTTACTTGCATATCCTATACAGGAAGTAGCAGTCAACTACAGCATTTTTATGCTGTTTGTGATTTCTTGGCGCGTTTACGTTCAGCAGTTTGTGGGACATTGACCCTCAACCAAACCATGCCAAGCCTTCCTATCTTTTGTTACCTCCTGCACCTCCACCCATGTCCTCCAAGTATTATTCATTTTTGTTAGTAATTCCCTTCGTGTGTTTTTAGATCTCCCGTTATTATTATTATTATTATTATTATTATTATTATTATTATTATTATTATTATTATTATTATTGTTATTATTATTATTGCCTTGTTGTTTGCAGAAAAGAAAGTGCCTCGTTATTTTCTCCTCAGTGTTTCTGTTGTCATTACAAAGCACAATTATAAATTGGTTTTTACATATGAAGGTACAATTCCGAATTCGAAGAAGACATATTTGATGGAACAAACAAAATCTATACACGAGAGGTGAAAGATATGCGTTCTACAGAAATGAAGATAATCTCCAAGAAGAAATGCTATAAGCATTATTCAAGTCGGAGCCGCAATGGCATGGTGGCAAGCTCTAGCCAGCCAGCTGAAAGGTCACGGGATTGATTCCCCATACGGGCCGAGTTTTAAAATTGACCCTTTCAACCGGCTACACAGCGGCCTAAAGTAAAACGTACGGGTAGTCTGCGTGATACTGCCCACAACACCCATATCACCCACAACAAACACATCACCTATAACAACCACAACACCCACAATACCCGCATCACCCACAACAACCACAACACCCACATCACCCACAACAACCACATCACCCACAACACCCACATCACCCACAACACCCATTCACCTATAATAACCACAACACCTACATCACCTATAACAACCACAACACCCACATCACCTATAACAACCACAACACCCACATCACCTATAACAATCACAACAACCACATCACAGACAACAACCACATCACATATAACAACCACAACACCCACAATACCCGCATCACCCACAACAACCACAACACCCACAACACCAACAACACCCACATCACCCACAATACTAGTGCTGATTGCTTTGTTAAAACATGTGTCTGACACCCAGTTCGCATAAGAAGGCGTGTACAAGTGTAATGTGTTAACTTTTCTTATTTTGCACGTATGTTGGAAACTTCTTGAACAGGTGACTCGTGCTACCTGTCTGGACAACGTGACATCATCCAGCAGTAAATGCCGTCCACCGGTTAGTCCTTCCACTCTCCCACTCATCCACGTATTATAAATGGGTGCGTCAATTGACCTGTCACCTGCCTTTCGTTCGATCTATTTACCCACAAACCTGTCCGATCCCATGCAATCATCAGTCCGTCCGTCCGTTCGTCCGTCTGTCTGTCTGTTCATCTACTCATCCATCTATCCATCCATCCATCCATCCATCCATCCATCCACCCATCCATCCATCCATCCATCCACCCATCCATCCATCCATCCATCCACCCATCCATCCATCCATCCATCCATCCATCCATCCACCCATCCATCCATCCATCCATCCATCCGTCCGTCCGTTTGTCCTTGATTTGTCCGCCTTTTTGTCCAATCGTATATCCGGTGGTCTGCCTGTCTGTCCGTCCATCAATCCATCCATCCACCAACTGATACATACATCTATTAATCCACCCATCCATGCATCCATCCAACCATCGACCCTTACAGCCCTTTTGTCTGTCTGTCTGTCTATCAGTTAGTATCTCTATCTTCTCTGTCCACTCGTCTGTCATCATGTTGGAACACACATACGCATATGCTCTCTTTCACACACACACGCACACACATACACACACACACAAAATGATCCCACACCAACCTACCTACACACACACACACACACCAACACATAATTTCCACGTTGCTTGTATTTCTACATACAGCCCTAACGCGAGCAATCAAACTGTCGATATTAAGCAATCTTTACCCTAGTCTGCTTTCAAGTAATTACCCGCATTTCACCAGCAACGAATATGATAAGGGTTGCATATTTCTGCTCAGACAACACTGCCCGGACGATAAATGAATTCCGAGATCAAATACTAGGTCGCGTTGTTCATAATTATTTTCCTACTTGCCCAACATTTTAATGCTTGGAATAGCCAGACAGAAGAAAAAGTTGATAGAATTACAGACAAATTGAAATTATTTCTATGTTCATAATTAAATAACCACGGACAATGCCTCTATCGTATTAACCAGGCAATGTCATGGCAAGTTGTCTTTATTGTGCGTTTTAAAAGTACATGTGCACATGTGGTTTGGCGTCGCAGACAGCAGAGCACATACTCCAGGACTGCCCAAACTACAACATATCCAGGCGAACCTTCTGGCCTAGAGAGACAACAGTGGAAGGTAAACTCTATGGACAATTGAGTGAACTAAAAAAGACTGTTAGATTCATACAAGAGACAACATTGCAGTTATAGACATATTTCAGGCGAACGAAAGAAGAAGAGAAGAAGAATCACTTGTATATAATGAAACAGAAGGAAAGAATATCAAGGACAGGAAGATGTTATTTCCTATACTTAGGTGCTCAAAGAAAACTCAGTTAACAAGAAAAGGGGTAGAATTAGACAGAAGATTCCAGGAGTTCTTAGGGCGGGGGATATACTGTTGTACACCCCAGACAGAAGATTACATTGCTGGACTGTAACAGGATCAATGAGTTTACACAACAAACTACAGACTAAACAAAACAAATTAAGAACAACAAAATTAGGTTTTTATTGACAGAAATGCATGATTCAGGGACAAACAGGCATCCTGACATGTCACATAACTGACATATACAGAAATGGGAACCTATGTTCCCACAGTAATCACTGCTGCCTAACATCGCTATGCACATGACTAGGTACTCATCTCCACAAACCAACAAGGACATGGCAACAACAGAGCCTCAACGTAAACAACTACGGTAACAGCAGGTATGGACTCTCTATTGTAATCATCTCAGGACTCATGGACAGTTGGTACATACAGAAATGGGAATCGGAAATCCCACAGTTAGAGAGAACTGCTGCCTAGTACTAACTACAGGGGCGGTCTCTAAATGACAGTGAGACCTCAATCATTTTCAGTTGAGTCGAAGGGCACCCTCAATACCCACACAAGACACCCGCATCACATAAGTCGACTGGGACCAGATACAGCGAAAAACCATAACATAACGAATAACAAAACTATAACCCTAACAGCAGAGATATAGTGACATAAACAGGTATACGAATGGGTATACGAAAGGGGATGTGAGTGGCCTACGACATTAACCAGAGCCGGGGCTCAAGTTTGCTCTACAAACCACAAACATGGCCAAGGGTCACTACCTGCAATGCATGACAAGGTACAACATCTAATTAATAATCATCAAAGAATTATTATTTGCATCAACACATGGATTTCACAGGACAACCACTACAGCAATGATGTATGCAAACAGTGTCCTTGTGGCACAAACATAGACATGGACTGTGTAAGTTCACACAAACCACATGATACTTCAACTGGACAACAATGATAGGGATAGGTGTGCAAGGATATATATAATATAATGCCATTATTATAGTAGCATGGTGAGGTTGAAGATTAACAGTAGATTGAAGTAGATTGAATGGCCTGGGATAACCAAGGCTGTTCCAGGCGAACTGTAGTCAGTAAGAGGGAGGCAAAGTACATCATTGGGTGGTTATACCAGTCTGGTCTATAATGAGGAACATCAAGTTGAACTGGAAACATGGTACGGATGTGTTTATGATTTAACTTCCCACAACAAAGGGGAAGACCTGTGTATTTATATTATAATATATTGAGGTAGTGAGATGCCTCACATGTAATGAAAAGTAAAGTGTGCCAGGGGATGAGAGACGCCTCCATTATGTTATATTGTGTTTGAAGTCAGATGACTTATCATGACTCAAGAACACCAAAACTATAGTGATTGCTGGCGTACGAAGGTGTAGAGTGGCACGGTGAAAGTAATAGATATATGGTGCTTGATGACAATTACTGTTATGTTCTCCTAGATAAATGTAGCTATGATTATAATAGTGTTCATGGGGATAATGATCTGTGTTGCTCAGGTTGGACACATGTGAACTAGGCAAGGATAGTCTCATGACCAGCCAGAGCAAGAGGTGCTGAGTAGAGCACTCATAATGAATCTGGGGTATTATTGTGTGAGCTTGGTCATAGTGGGGAGTAATATTGTGATGGTTTTATGTGGTGTTATATGTCTGAGCTGTTGGCGGTGACTTATGTTATAGCCTGTGTCCTGATTGTTGCTGGTGTTATGTGTAGAACTGTGCTTCTGGTATATTGATGTTGTCTAGTTGTCATAAGTACAAAGGTGTGTGTCCTGGTGATGTCATGCTGAATTGCATATCCTATGTCTGCTTGTTTGCTATTGGTGCATTGAACTGTATTTATGTCCTGTATGTACATGTTCAAATGGTGTTGTCCCGCTCTGTGTTGATTTTGTTACTTATTGGTGTTGCAGTGTCGCCTTGGCATCATGTAGTGATCTCAGCTAAGATGATTGGGATTAGGATTGGGGTGATGGTTATGGTAAGAGTGATCATTTGATGATTGTGATGGTGATATGATTGTGGTAATGACTATGTTGAGGCTGATCATGTAGTGATGTCAGCTAAGATGATTGGGATGATGATAGCTATGATGAAAGTGATCATTTGATGATAGTGATGGTGATATGCTTGTGGTAATGACTATGTTGAGGCTGATCATGTAGTGAGGTCAGCTAAGATGATTGGGATGATGATGGCTAGGATGAAAGTGAGCATTTGATGATTGTGGTGGTGATTATGGTGACACGGTTGTGAGCATGACCCTGTGAGAGTGGTCATATGGTGATTATGATTGTGATGGTGACTATGGTGATTGTGATGATGGATATGGTGTGAGACTAGAGATATGTGGTGAGCTGGTAGCAAGCTTAGGATGCTGTAGGATATGTGTGCTTTGTCATTTATATTTTATGTAGAGTATGTCCTATAACCTATCTATATCATTGTTGTCCAGTTGAAGTATCATGTGGTTGGTGTGAACTTACACAGTCCATGTCTATGTTTGTGCCACAAGGACACTGTTTGCAAACACCATTGCTGTATTGGTTGTCCTGTGAAGTCCATGTGTTGATGCAAGTAACGATTCTTTGATGATTATTAATTAGATGTTGTACCTCGTCATGCATTGCAGGTAGTGACCCCTGGCCATGGTTGTGGTTGTAGAGCAAACTTGAGCCCCAGCTCCGGTTAATGTCGTAGGCCACTCACATCCCCTTTCGTATACCCATTCTTATACCTGTTTATACCTATTTATGCCACTATGTCTCCGCTGTTAAGGTTATAGTTTTGTTATTCGTTATGTTATGGCTCTTCGCTGTATCTGGTCCCAGTCGACTTATGTGATGCGGGTGTCTTGTGTGGGTATTGAGGGTGCCCTTCGACTCAATTGAATATTATTGAGGTCTAACTGTCGTTTAGAGACCGCCCCTGTAGTCAGTGCTAGGCAGCAGTTATCTCTAAGTGTGGTGTCACAGCCTCACCTAGAGAAAAGTAAAAGATACTGGCGAAGGGAGAGTAATCCAGCTAAAGGGAAAGAACCGAGTCACGCGAAGGCTTGAATAATCCAGAGCCTTCTCGAAGGATTGGTCAGTGTGTCCACAGCCCCGTGGACACTGATGGGGCCCGCCGATTACGGGGTCCACGAGAAACTCAGAGAGAGTTGCCACCCGTGTCGGAGTGCGACACGTGTGGAGAAGGTCAGACAGAGACTGGACATCGAGGAAGCAACATGGCTTACCTTAAGGGGACTTGATAGTAGACCCAATTGTATTTAAGGGTCTTAGACATATGTGTAGTTAGCTGCTAGAGTTATTGTGTTAACCATGTACATTACAAACTCCTGTGATACGCAATGTATTGAATGCTGGCTTGTGAAAACTCGCTTCGCCAGCGTACTATAATATGTATGTAAATAAATGATGCTAAATTGTATCTAACGGAGTTTGTTGCCTGTATGAGCCCGAGTTTCAATCCCCTAGAGATCTAGGACTGTGACATGTGGGATTTCAGATTCCCATTTCTGTATGTACCGACTGTTCATGAGTCCTGAGATGATAACAATAGAGTCTATACCTGCTGTTACCGTTGTTGTTTACGTTGAGGCTCTGTTGTTGCCATGTCCTTGTTGGTTTGTGGAGATGGGTACCTAGTCATGTGCATAGCGATGTTAGGCAGCAATGAGTGATATCCACTGTGGGAACATAGGTTCCCATTTCTGTATATGTCAGTTGTGTGACATGTCAGGATGCCTGTTTGTCACTGAACCATGCAGTTCTGTCAATAAATGTCTAATTTTGTTGTTCTTAATTTGGTTTGTTTAGTCTGTAGTTTGTTGTGTAAACTCATTGATCCTGTTACAGTCCAGCAGTGTAATCTTCTGTCTGGGGTATACAATAGTATATCCCCCGCCCTAAGAACTCCTGGAATCTTCTGTCTAATTCTACCCCTTTTCTTGTAAACAGAGGAGGATATACACAGTGCTCTTTCTCTATTTCTCCTTATTGTCCTTTTCTTCTCTGGCCCATTAAAAGTCAGGGTTGCGCTTCTTTGTCTTTGAGTACCTAAGTATAGGAAATAACATCTTCCTGTCCTTGATATTCTTTCCTTCTGTTTCAATAACAATGAGTAGGAGCCAGGATTGTAGAACATGATCTATTTCTATGGCTATCATAATCATATAGTCGGTGTCTGTTACTTGGAGGAATATCATTTTTTTTTTCTACAGGAATCCAAACACTTTGTCGACGGTGGAGGTCTTGCATTGAACGTAGTTGTAACTACATCGAAAAAACAAACAAACAACAAATGATATATTTGTTCTTTATTTTTTTAAGAATATATTCACACACCCCCCCCCCCCCCCCCCCCCCCCCGACTGCCACCCCATCTCCCCAAGAAAAAAATAAGGTTTTCATCTGAAGCCCCTTCGTTCCAATTCCGATTTCTGGTACGAGTACCCCCTTTCAGCCTTCGTTCGACTAGGCTATGTAGGGGTGTTTATGGTGTAGCTTGTAGTTTTTCTTTCGTACTTTGGGCTGCTTGTTGTCAGCTTCCCGGCTTCTGATGGGTTGATTGCGTTCGTTACTTTCTTGATGAGGTGTTTCATGTCTGGACAGTGTCGCGCACTTGTTGAGGCCTGGAGTAATTGGGTACCTACCGCGTCATATGGTGCTGTTTCCTTCAGGGAGTTTTACCAGTTGTCTCTCCTGGTGTTCCTCCTATTACCCCGTCGTGGGTTTCCTTCGCTTCTTCTCGGTGTTCGCCAGTCGGATCTTGGTGGTGAGTGATAACGTCCTTCCTCTGTTGCTTCTTCTTCTGTCTATGTTCTTGGATCTTCTGGTTCGGGTGTGGCTGTCTGGGTCTTGAGCAGTGTTAATATTTCATGTAGCATCTCTTGTGTTCTTTCTTTAAAATCTTGTATTCTTAATATCTGCTCTTTAGTCTCGGCCTTAATAGCAGCCATTCCAGCGACATCCTGCTCAATCCTCTGCTGAACTTGCTTCGTTTCGTCCAGATGCGCTGAGCGGCTGTTATCTGTGATTCTTGCGTTTTGTCTTTTTCTTCTTCCATGCTTGCTTCGTACTTCCTGGTGCTCATTTAAAGGCGGAACCCCATGTCAAGGTTAGAAATCCACCACTATGAGGGTTTGAACACATGACGAGCGAGCAGGAAGGACAGTATGCTAGTGACTGCGCTGTCGCGACTACCTAACCACGATATGAGCAGTAAGTGAAGCTAGATCTTCCTCATGTGAAATATAGGGTATATGTTTAATGACTGTGGCGTTGTTGAAAATATTGCCGTTCCATGTTTTGTATTCACCCTCTGGGGAGTTGATGCAACATAAAAGGTAAATACAAAACTTGGAACAGAAATATTTTCAAAAACCCCACAGTCATTAAAAATACATCCCGTATTATATAGAATGTTTCTAAATTGATTAAGTGATATTGGATGATTAATCGTCTTAAGCGTGTATCTGCCATGGCCTTATATACAGTAGTTTTCCTTATGCAACCCCCTTTGATTTAATATATAATACAGCATGTCTGCTACTATATTAACAACATTTAAGTCATAACTGTGACACACTCCTACTTCCCAGTTTCTGTCATCTATTTTTGTTTGGTCCAAACTTTTGGTTTGGAAATGAATCTGTTAAACTGGTATTCTATCTTCGGTATGTAATAACAGATGATGGCAGAAGTCAAACAGAAATCAAAACGAGAAAAGGAATGGCCAAAAATGCATTCAATGCTTGCTTGCTTGCTTGTGTTCGTTGGCTTGAGCTCCAACGCGAAGTCCTGTATGTCGGATGAAGGTATCCTGTTGTCCATCAGTGTGATGTCATACAGGACCTGAGGTTTGCGTGAGTATCCATTGTCCCATGTCTGGCTTATTGGTGTGCAGACTGGTGGTTCCTCGCCGTGCAGGCAGACACTCTCCGACTTCGGAGGAATCGGCGATCCTACTGACTTTAGCCAGGACCCCGAAGGGACCTGTTGCCCAGGACGCTCATAGGTCTTGGCCAGTATATAACCAGGCCCTGGTGCCTTGGAAACACCTCTGCGTCCCATGCATTCAATAACATGAAATCAGTATTAACAGCTAGAGAAATTAACAAGGCATTAAAAAATGAGAATGGTAAAATGTTATCTTTAAAAAATATTCATCACTACTGTATGCCGCGGAAGTCTGGACAATGAACAAGCAATTAGAAAGCCCAACAACAGAGGCCCTTGAGATGTTAATATACAGTAGAATATGTCGTATTTTATATAAACAAACACAATCAAATACAGAAGTTCTAGAAAAACTGGGAATGAAAAGAGAGTTGATAAAAGAATTTAAAAAGGAGGCAAGTAAAATATTTCGGCCACGTTATAAGACATAAATAGCAATCTTATAAATACCATACTGGAGAGTAAGGTTAAAGGCAAGCGAGCGATGGACGAACTGCAGTCTGACAGAATGTACGTACAGTCTGTTCGAGAGGCAGACAATGTTGGAGATCCATTGCAGCTAACATTCACTGTAGAGACGGCACCTGACTGTTTCTTAAACTGATTATCATCATTGGCACGTTGCCGTCTTGACAGACGATAGTTTGTGCTGTAAAAAGGCATAATAACTTTTACTTACGGCGGTAGCGAATGTGACTGATAAGGCCAATTCGCGCTGTGAATGTTCGGTCACAGTGGGTGCATGTGAACACATGGTAAACTGATTAGATGCTCGGCAAAACGTCGTGGAGTATTGATGCATGATAAGGCAGTCGTAGTTGTGGCCTTGTGGGAGCACGTGTACACCTCGGAGGAGCAGATGGATCACCATAGTCTGGCAAGAATGAGTCAACGAGGAGTGACGAGGGAATCTGGCCGACGCTCGACGCTCAGAGGAAAGGCGAGACGGACATATAATCAGATTGCTACTGGAATTATTGGTGTTGGAACTCTTCGCTGGCTGCTGAGGATGGGAACGGAGCGTTTATGGGAATGTCCCGAATGCTGTGATGTCGGTTCTTAAATCAATCAATCAATCAATCAATCATAAACTGATTAGATAAATTAAACGCAGAGAGTCAAGACATTTTGGGCATTTTAGGAGAAGAAATAATTTAGCGGGCTTCGTGACAACTGGCAAGACTGAGGTGACAAAAACAATGGGAAGGCAGAGAAGTACATATCTAGATAGTAAATATCTTGGCCAGGTGGAATGGTCGGGACAAGAACGCGTAGCTCATCCACGACTCTGTTGATCGTGCGAGATGGCAAAACGTAACGCTTAAGCTTATCGGGATGGCACATGATGATGCTGATGATGATGAGAATGTTAATTAATTAGAATGCACAAATCGGGAGTGAAACTGAAGTATAATACTTTAAACAAGACCTAGATGACATCTTGTGATATTTGAGAATTAAGCAATCGGATGTTTAAAAAAAAATACGGTGTAATGATGTGTGTGTGTGTGTGTGTGTGTGTGTGTGTGTGTGTGTGTGTGTGTGTGTAGCGATTTTAATGTCACGTGTAAAGTCGTAAGGTCATATTTAGAAATGTTAGGTCATATTTGGTCATTTCACGTGTCCAATGCCTATATATTTAGACAATTGTATGCCCCAGAATTCGAATTATAACGAGTAATGTATACGCGATGATATAAACGAAAGAACACTCTGGAAAGCTGAGGTAAATGGATTACTGTGTTTTCAAATAAGCATCTTTTGGCAAATGATAAACATTATTAAACCACGTGCGGTTTAATTGGGAAAAAAACACAACAAAGTTTGTTCCATATCCTTTTACATATGTCCCAGTCACCCCAACATTTTTGGTTGTTTTCTTTTGGGCAAGTTTACGTCCAGTTGTTTGTCATTGCTTTCTGATTGACCGACACCCGTACCATTGTATGAAAACAAAGGCAAGGCTGTCTGCTTCCAAATCGGCCGCAGATGTGTTTGCGGTATGCGGGATTAGGAATTGCGTTTGTAATACCTTCACCCCAACGCCGGCTGCTGTTAATTAGTTCTATGCATATCACTAGTCATTCATGTGTTAGGTCTGTGGTAGGTCTGTGAAATGTATGTAGCAGGTCTGTATAGGTCTGTTGTATGTCTGAAATAGGTCTGTGGTAGATCTGTGATATGTCTGTGGCAGGTCTGCGGAAGGTCTGTGGCATGTCTGCGATAGGTCTTGGACAGGTCTGTGATATGTCTGTGGCAAGTCTAAGATATGTCTGTGGCAGGTCTGTGATAGGTCTGTGGCAAGACTGTGGCAGGACTGTGATATGTCTGTGGCAGGACTATGGCAGATCTGTGGCATGTCTGCGATAGGTCTGTGGCAGGTCTGTGATAGGTCTTGGGGAGGTCTATGATAGATCTGTGTCAGGTCTGTGATAGGTCTCTGGCAGGTCTGGGGCAGGTCTTTTGTAGATCGGCGCTTTTATGACGTCACATAAGACTCTTGATCACATCCCAGTTGCCCTGCCTCATACATGTTCTTGTCCAAGGCGTCTGTATCAATCGATATCGAAATTCTTGCCGGGCATTCGCTTCCTTTCCTTCCAGTAACCACGAATACCATTAACATTCTGAGTAAATCACTGTGACTTAAATTATTGCCAAGGTATTTCAGTTTCGGAGACATGGTGCTGTCTTCAACCAGTTTTCTATCAGTTTCATATCCGTATAAGAAGGTCAGCATGGCCGAATGGGTAAAAAACTCACTTTCTTAACCATCCGGGATGCTGATGCCGAGGTAGCCGGTCGAACCCCTACACCGGTTATTTGGACTAAAATGTTGACTTCTTTTCCTTGACTTGGGCACGCAAATTACTATTGCCCCTGAAGTCGGAGTGGGTTCGCCTGAGGGCGGTGAACACTGGTAATATAGATAGCTAATCCAGACACAGAAAATTCAGTCCAGTGTTACTAGAAGTAGTGTGTATGGACTACGCTTGAGTTCACAGCCAGCGAGCGCAAAAAAACAACAACAACACACACACACAAACACACGCACGCACGCACGCACGCACGCACGCACGCACGCACGCACGCACGCACACACACACACACACACACACACACACACACACACATTGGGTACGCATCCAGACAGTATTTTCCTTCTTCTTGGTGATCTGTGCTTTTTAAAGAGTTGCTCTATATACTTTAAGATCAAAAGATCAGTTGTTCTTCACTGATTGTGAAACGGTTCATGACCTGGGGCTTGCATGATGCCCAAGGAAAGATGCATTTTCTCAACTGATTCATTGCCGAAGGATGATATATCGCCTAATGTGATCTCCCATTTCGACAGAAGGACGATAAAGCGCCACACTGGGATAATTGTGTTATTTGATTTGTGCTTCTTTCACAATTTCAATGCTCAATGAAAGGAAATGTACATTATAACACTTGTTTATTTGATTGGGTACCATGTCAGGCATAAACATACTTGTTTGTTTGGAACTAAATTTGTTAAAATTGCTGTTGTAATTTATCTGCTGGTGTTGTCCAAGCAATTCTGTTTAATTCTTACACTCCCATGGGCAGACTCCTTCTGACATAGTAAGAAGATCGTCATTATTAGGGATTGGAACCTAAACCACCGTTCTTATATTTAAAAGACGTAGTAACTACTATGCCATCTTGGTCTCAAAACCAAAGATTGCTTGTAAAATATGTCTTTTATTACACACGGGTACCATCGCAAGTGTCTCCGTCTCTTCTCATAAGTCAGACAAAGAGATCTTCACACACAACGCAAACTCCAGATCACAGGACGAGCTGTCCAATGTGTTGTGTCTACAAGAATCACAAGTCCAACACACTACTGATTAACCCTTACGTTCCCGTGGCCAAATTCCTTCTGGCATATTTTAAATATCCTCCAAGTATTGTCATTTATGAAGCCAAGGAATTTAAAGTTTGTGACGTGCGTAGTCTTGGATAAGAAATATCAGTCCTCTTGTCTCTACTTCTTTCTATACACCTTTATGAGCACCACAATACGTGTTTGTTTATTTATGAACTGTCTCGGATAAGAAAGGTTTGTGGTGTTATCGAGGCTTAGAAGTTCTGCCTTCACCGTTGACTTAAATATACACTATACGAAGTGACGAAGAGGTTAAGGAAGTAATTTGTAATCCCGCATTCCGCGTTGGAAACACAGCTGTGGGCGATTGGCAGCAGACCGCCTCGCGATGGCTTTAATACAATGGTATTAGTGCCGGTCGTTCAGAAAGTAATCGCAAACTACTGAACGTAAACGTGCCAAGAAATCACAGACAGCCAACAATGTTGGGTTTATTGTGATGTCCTGTAAAGTATATGCAACTAACTAACTATACGAATGACTTCACTTGTGTGAATGTGTACAGATTAAGCAAAACAAAATGCTGGTGTAGTTGCGGACGCCTAGCCGTATCGGATAGGGGCGAGAAACTTCGAGGACCGTGGTGCACTTTGCTGTTGTTGAAGTTATCTCGGCAGTTGGCGATAGAGAAGAAAAGACAGAATAAGGCGATATCCGGACACAATTTCAAAGTTAGAAAAACTGTATCTGATAGAAATATTTACAGCATCTTTGAGTCTTGTTTACATGTCATATTGATAAGCAAACTGACACTTAAATATATATGTAAATTGGGCGTAAGCAGATCTGTAAATAGATAGCTACATATATCAATAATAAAAAAAAGTGTAAAGGTGCATTACATTTCTGAACTCTTACATAAAGAACAATGACTTTTGTGACCTTACAATAACCGTAATATTCATTTCTGGACAGATGACAGTCAATCTGGAGCCCATGTTGTTCTGGAATGATGTAATGAAACACAGAGATCATGAAGAACGACACACAACATCTGTTCAGAGAGCTCCCTGCGGAGAAGCTTCGATACAGCTTGAAGTCGCTGCTGGGAATTCTACACCCGACAGACCACGAGCATTAGCATTGTTTGATTTGCAGATAACTGAGCGTCTGTTGTTCCGTAAGACCTCTTGAGATTTGCTATTGACTTGTTTGAACGGCCAGTAACTGGCGAATTTCTGAGCTGAAAATGGGTATTCGTGGCTGAATTTGTTTAGGTGGGGTGTGTGTAAGTGTAAGATAGATAGATAAACACATGGACGGACGGAAGGAGAGACGGACGGGCGGATGGACGGATCATTGGCCGGTCAAGTAGGTAGTTCAGAAGATAGATGGGTAGTTAAGTAGTTAAATAGATATATAAACAAATATGAAAGTAGGTAGGTAGGTAGGTAGGTAAGTAGGTAGGTAGTAGGTAGGTAGGTAAGTAGGTAGGTAGGTAAGTAGGTAGGTAGGTAAGTAGGTAGGTAGGTAAGTAGGTAGGTAGGTAAGTAGGTAGGTAGGTAAGTAGTAGGTAGGTAGGTAGGTAGGTAAGTAGGTAGGTAGGTAGGTAAGTAGGTAGGTAGGTAAGTAGGTAGGTAGGTAGGTAAGTAAGTAGGTAGGTAGGTAAGTAGGTAGGTAGGTAAGTAGGTAGGTAGGTAAGTAGGTAGGTAGGTAGGTAAGTAGGTAGGTAGGTAAGTAGGTAGGTAGGTAAGTAGGTAGGTAGGTAAGTAGGTAAGTAGGTAAGTAAGTAGGTAGGTAGGTAAGTAGGTAGGTAAGTAGGTAGGTAAGTAGGTAGGTAGGTAAGTAGGTAGGTAAGTAAGTAGGTAGGTAAGTAGGTAGGTAAGTAGGTAGGTAGGTAGGTAAGTAGGTAGGTAGGTAGGTAAGTAGGTAGGTAAGTAGGTAGGTAGGTAAGTAGGTATGTAGGTAAGTAGGTAGGTAAGTAGGTAGGTAGGTAAGTAGGTAGGTAGGTAAGTAGGTAGGGAGGGAAGGAGGGGGGTGGGTAGACAGTCAGACATACAGACCGACAGCGAGACAGAGAGAGAGAGAGAGAGACAGACAGACAGACAGACAGACAGACAGACAGACAGACAGACAGACAGAGACATACAGAGAGAGACATACAGAGAGAGACAGATAGAGAGACAGACAGACAACGAGAGATAGACAGAGAGAGACAGACAGAGAGAGACAGACAGAGAGAGACAGACAGAGAGAGACAGACAGAGAGAGACAGACAGAGAGAGACAGACAGAGAGAGACAGACAGAGAGAGCGAGAGACAGAGAGACAGGCAGACAAAGAGAGAGAGACAGAGACAGAGAGATCGATCGACCACCGACCCATGATCATTTCCATTGTCCAGGAATTGTAGATAGAGAGAGTTAGAGAGGCATGGAGAAAGGACAAAGGGGGAGGGGAGTAGAGAAGAGAGAGTGGGAGATGTAGTAAGATAGAAATGGGAGGGAAGGTGACAGTGAGGGGAAAAAAGAATGAAAGAATTAGAGCTACACACACAAACACACACACAGAGAGAGAGAGAGAGAGAGAGAGAGAGAGATAGAGAGAGATAGAGAGAGAGAGAGAGAGAGAGAGAGAGAGAGAGAGAGAGAGAGAGAGAGAGAGAGAGAGAGAGAGAGACAGAGACAGAGAGAGAGAGAGAGATGGTAATGACAGAGCTGAAACATTCAGGAAAAAAAAATACATAAACAGCGTTGAATATATTTCCCCCAACTGGACTGGAACCAACACTTTTCTAGCCATCAGCGGATTAAGTAAAACTAGCAATTACAAACTGAGCACACATGCGCAAACATATAGTCTTAGGAAGACAAAGAGATGCGAGCACGGAAAATGCTATTAGTCTATACCAGTGGTTCTCAACCGGTGGGGAATCCCACCCTCTCCCCCTCCCCCAGCCAGAGTACATGATGGTTGGGTGGATGGATGTGCGGGGGGGGGGGGGGGGGGAATTTAAGATTATTTCAAAATCACGTTAATACATGAACCGATCACTTGATATTGTTTTTCGCTGCATACTTTACAATTCTGTACTTCCTGCCCTTCTGATTCGTTTTATGATGTAGACATCTAGACTTGTTCTAGTATGTGTTATTATATTTAGCTTCCATTTTTACGTATACTGTGTAGGGGGGCGGGGAATTTATCGGGAGGAAATACGAAAGGGGGAATGACATTCTGAACATATGGTGAAGGGGTACATGGGCCAAAAAATGTTGAGAACCACAGGTCTATACAGTGTGTGTGTTAAGACGATCGTTGCCATTGAATACATATCTCTGCGGAGACATTTTAGGGTAACTTCCCAAAGTCACGCGAACATAATTAGTTGCTGTATTTTGTTATATGCTGTTGTCCTTATGAAACCCGTGCTGTAGATACGTAAATATGTCTATCTGTCTGAGTGTCTGCTTGTCAGAGTGTCTGTCTGTCGGTCGGTCTTTTTGTATAAGGGTCCGTCTGACTGCCGATCTGTCTGTTCGTTTGTATGTATTTTTGTCTTATAGTCTGTCTGACTGCCAATATGTCTGACGGTTGTATGTATCTTTGTCTTACAGTCTGTCTGACTGCCAATCTGTCTGTCCATTTGTATGTATATTTGTCTTACAGTCTGTCCGTTTGTATGTATCATTGTCTTACAGTCTGTCCGTTTGTATATATCTTTTTCTTACAGTCTGTCTGTCTGTCTGTCTGTCTGTCTGTCTGTCTGTCTGTCTGTCTGTCTGTCTGTCTGTCTGTCTGTCTGTCTGTCTGTCTGTCTGTCTGTCTGTCTGTCTGTCTGTCTGTCTGTCTGTCTGTCTGTCTGTCTGTCTGTCAGTCCGTCCGTCCGTCCGTCCGCCCGCCCGCCCGCCTGCCTGCCTGCCTGCCTGCCTGCCTGTCTGTCTGTCTGTCTGTCTGTCTGTCTGTCTGTCTGTCTGTCTGTCTGTCTGTCTGTCTGTCTGTCTGTCTGTCTGTCTGTCTGAGTCTTCGTCTGACTATTAATCTATCTATCTCTATGCTCGATTTGAAAATCTTTGAACATAAAGTAAGTTCTTCTGTCTATTTTTCAGTACCTGTGTCCGGTAATAAGCGAACGAACTTCCACCGTTTTCTCTCAGTGACATCCAGTCACTCATAGTGTACTAGCATGGTTCCTTCATCATCAAATACCACACCGCCTCATCTTAACACACTAATTATCATTGGAAAATATTTCCGTCTCCTGTTTACAATTCCAGAAGGCTAAAATATTTCTTTAGTTACATTAAAATTCGCTGGGGATTGGAAAGGGAACTGGACAGTAAGGGAAATAGACAGATGGGGAACAGGACAGTAATGGAACTGGACAGTAATTGAACTGGAAATTTGGGGAACTTGACAGTAAGGGACCTTGGCAGTAGGGAACTGGACATTTGGGGAACTGAACAGTAAGGGAACTGGACATTTGGGGAACTGGGCAGCAGGGTAACTGGACAGTAGAGAAACTAGGCAGTAGATTAACTGGAGAATAGGGGAACTCAGCAGTTGGGGAACTGGGCAGTACTGGAACTTGACAGTTGGGGAACTGTAAAGTGGGGGAACTAGACAGCATGGGATCTGAGCAGTTGGGGAACCCGACAGTTGGGGAACTGGACAGTAGGGGAACTGGTCAGTAGGGGAACTGGACAATATGGAAACTAGACATTTGGTGAACTAAAAAGTAAGGGAACTGGACAGTAGATTAACTGGAAAGGAAGGGAACTGAAGAGTTTCGGGACTGGACAGTAAGGGAACTAGACAGAGGGGAACTGGACAAAGAGCAAAAAAATGTCCACCGGGCTGTGATGAGAGCGATGCTATGGGAAGGGCTCTAGACATGATAATGACGATGACAATAATTTGTATGCTACAATTATATATCTATATATTGCGTTCGCTTGAATGAACTCATGCATAATCCTTACATGCTATTTCTAGTAGTACTGGACTGAAAAGTGCGTCTGGGTTAGCTTTCCCTATTTACCAGTGTCCCGGGCCATCAGGCAAATCCACTCCGACTTCAGAGGTACTTGTACTGGTTATACAGACCTGCGTGATATTGGTCATACCATCCATCAAGTATTGATTGATCTACAGGGTGTATTTTAATGACTGTGCAGTGTTTGAAAATATTGCCGGTCGTAGTTGTGTATTTACCTGTTATGGTGCATGAACTTTACAGAGGATGAATACAAATCCTGGACATGTAATATTAATAAACACTGCACAGTCATTAAAAGTACACTCTATATAATGTAGCAAGAAAAGGCTTCTCAAAAAAAAAGTGGTGGTGGTGTGTGTGTGTATGTGTGAGTGTGTGTGTGTGTATGTGTGTGTGTGTGGGTGTGTGTGTGTGAGAGAGAGAGCTTGTGCTGGGAGGGGGGAGTTAAACGTGAGAGGATAATCTTTATTGCAGTGGTTTGTTTTATGCTTTATGGCCAGGTCTTTTTCCGCAGAGCGGCCTGCAGAAAGCGTCGCACAGAACATAAACTCCGTAGCTCTAGAGAGGATCCCCAGGAGTCTCCGAGAAAATGCACTCGTGAACCGAATGACTGCGTCACGGAACTAACCCAGGACCTTCTAAGCGCAAGGGAGGTGGATGCACCACTTCGCCACGGTGGCTCTCTATGTCACTAGGAAGAATATGTGGAACTGTGCTCTTTGAGCGTCTCATTCACATTTCATCTCGTCTCATCTCATCTCATGTTATCTTATCTCATCATGTCATGTCATGTCATCTCATCGCATTTCACTTCATTTCATCTTATTTCATCTCATCATCTCATTTCATAATCTCATCATCTCATCTCATCTTGTAACTCTTGTACCTTGCGACGTCGAGGTGAAGTATAAACAACGGGAGAGTGCCCGATTATGGACTTTATATATCGAGATTCCCAAGTTATTCACTCTGTCCATAGTTGACATGGTCGGCTTCTACTTCTGGTTCCATTTGGTCTGAACAAGAACCGCCATTACGAAGGTAGCCATTTGCAGGATGATAAATACACTGACCAATAACACAATGCTAATTGCAATTTTAAAAAAAATAATTGAAATGCTACATAGATGCTGTACTTTTGCAAGGATGTGAAACGTGGAAAATGAGCATAAACTTTGAAAAAGCATCTCATGGCTCTGAAGAAAATGCACATAATATTATGGGCAGACAGGAAAAAAATACATAAAATAAACCCGAGCAAGTCCTACAAGAAACAAATGAAAACCAAAAACTGATTAGAGAAATTAAGCGCACACAGTCAACATTTTGGGGCACATTATGGGAAGACATAAACTAGAGAACTTGGTGACAACTGGCAAAACTGAAGAGAAAATAAAAAAGGGACGGCAGAGAAGTAAATACCTGGATGGCTTGACCACATGGCATGGTCGGGACAAGAACACAGAGTTGATCCACGACTCTGGTGATCGTGTAAGATGGCGAAACATGACCTCCCACACTTATTGAAATGGCACATGATGATGACGTTGTGGTATTAGCATCGCGTTTCGTAATTATTGTAGTGTTATATTCTTAGACAAAGCTTCCATTTGTGTAGTTATTACGATTCTTTACTTCATCTTTTGTTTCGGTCATTCACCATCGATTTCCCGCCCTTTTGTTTAAAGGATTAACACATATCCTTAGTATAAAAGATAAAAAGAAATGCACGTAGTAGCAGAGAGGCATTTTTATAACTTCCTTGCAAACGACAGCGTTCCACTTTAACAAATGAACATTGGGTAAACGAACCCGTTGCTATGACAACTGACAGATTACTTTTATGGCGCAGCCGTAGAAGAATAAAGCGCTGAAGTCTCGTATTGACTCGGGTGATATTGTATTAATTAAAATATGATACCACCGTGAACCTGCATATGATATCAGTGCTGCTTGGCGTATGGCATTACCGTAATTTTAAAAATAAGATATACCTACCTACTTACATGCATGCCTGTCTAACTACTGATCTATCTACTCGTTCGTATATCTGTCTATCTATCTATTTACCTACCTGCCTGCTTCAATCAATCATGTGCCATGCCGGAAAGCGTGGGTGGGTCATGACTCGCCATTTCACTCGACCACCAGAGTCGTGGATCAGCTCAGTGTTCCTGTCTCGACCATGCCATGTGGCCAAGCTATCCAGGCATTTAATTCTCAGTCTTCCCCTTGGTCTGTTCCCCTCGATCTTGCCAGTTGTCACCAAGTTCTCCAATTAATTTCTTCTCATAACGTGTCCAAACAAGTTTGACTGTCTACGTCTAATTTCTGTAATCAATTTACGATTTTCATTTGTCTCCTGTAGTACTTGGTCTACATGTCTGCCTGACTGCTTTCTTATCTATCTACCTACTTACCTACTTGTCTTCTACTCTGTCCAGGAAGAAGAGGGATGGGTCGATAAGCACAAGGATGGACATAGGATGTTGCAGACACTTTGGTCATGCTGGTGCATGCGGTAGGAAAGGAGGCTCCCTTCGCCTGGCCGTGATGAGAGCAACGTTCTGTAGTGGCCCCGCTTCAGGATGATGACAGAATCGTGCACAATGTCTGTATTCGCAAGTTCAATGCAGTCTAATTGACATGTTTGAAGTGAACCCAAATTTGTTTTTGTATAGTCCATACCTTGTGGCTGTGGACACCATCTGTCATGAGACTTCTGTCGTGTTACTGCCAATCATTTATAATACACTAGCTGACACGGCCCGGCTTCGCCCAGCTCCTGGTGGGGAGCGTCTCATTAAATTCATTTAAGTAGTCATTATACATTCAAATACATTCTCTAAGCGTACAAAGTAATCGTTCGGCCCCTGGGCCCTCGCAGCTAATTTATCCGTGCTTGGGGTGTAGATTCACCAATCGCCCCTCGTTTGGGGGGCATAACTGATTTAGTTTTGAACCCTGATCTAAAATAGAAAATTATAATTTAAACCAACTATTTAATGTAACTAATGTACAACATTTTCTGAATCTGATAAAGGGCACACACACAAATACATATTTTCTACATATATAGTAGAGGATATGGAAATATGGCATATGGCCAAAAGACGGGAAGAGAACTATATCTAAAAAGGCCAACCTGAAACTACTAAACGTAAATGCCGGCTACTTCAAAGGATAGGCCTCTTTTTTTTTCTCAGACAGACAAAAAAAAAACCTTCTGCATTTGTATATATTTTAACAGGCGTGCTGCGCACATGGCATTCGTGCAGGTCTGTTCAAAAGGTATGCATAAAGTATGAACCACAAAAAAAAATCAACTTAAGAATGTCCTTCCATACACCATGTGTTCTCTTTCACACCGCACACGCGGGCAACTATTGTTGCACTAAAAACGTTAATTGTATACAAAAACAATGTCCTTTTAGCATCCCAACAGGCGTGCTGCGTGTGCGGTATTTGTGTAGGTCTGTTTAACAGGGCGTTCAAACATCAAATGACATATTTACATAGTGCGGCTAGTAGTATGCATAAAGTATGAAAAACAAAAAAATGTCCTTCCACACACTATGCACTCTCTTTCACACCCACAACATTGAATGAAAAACTAAAAGAAAAAGAGAACTATATCTAAGAAGGCCAATCTGAAACTACTAAACGTAAATGCTGGGTACTGACCTTCTCCCAGCCAAGCCAACGGAAATAACAAACGCTTCGGTCAATTCAAATGTTTCTCTCCCAAATTAGTACATAAATAAAATTCTAACGTATCTAAAATAAATCCATTATTCTTAATGAAAACTGTTTTTAATCATCTACGTGACTGTAGATAACTTCTTTAAACATAAAAAGATGAGCTAGAAAATTTTCACTATTAAATAGACACATTATTTTTATGAAAACTTTGAAAATGCCTTACAAATTTCATCATTATTTATTATAACGCATATGCCTGTAGCAAAAATTTCCACCTATTTGAGAAATATGCAACAATTATTTTAATCCATATATATAGCAATGATATTAAACGTTATGTCTCTTGATATAACTTTTTTAAAGTTAAGTCCCCTCGCTATATATAAATTATAATGTAAATTAAAATATTAAATTTTATTAAGTAAATAACTGTTTGTACACTAACAATTTATGACAGTTGGCTGCATGGGAATGAGAAAAAGGCGTGTAGAAAATTTCATCTCAATCGGATGGACCGTTCGCGAACGCATAAACAGCATATATACAGAGATACAGACTGACATATATTACATTTTATAGATATAGATAATTGGCGTAGATGCAACCATGCCACACTGTTTAGCATATTCACTGCTGGACTTCCCTCTACGTCTCTTTCACTTCAATTGTTCTGTTGTCACGACATATCTAGAACTTTCTCCTTCTTCTACTCTGGCCAAAGAATGTGGATTGACTTCTTATAATGTGACTACTCCTCTTTGTGAGATTATTTTTCAGGATACCTTCATTATACGATTTATCTGTACATGGTATTCAGATTGATTTTAATGCTTAGAAAATTTGGAGATGTCGTTTTATAGAAGAATGCTGAAAATTCATTGGTCAGCAAAACGGAGCAATCTAGCCATTTAGAGGAAAGCTAAGTCGCAAAGAAAACTTATCAGCAATATATAAAAAAGCAGTCATTATGTTTTTGCCAAACTGGAACATGTTCTGACTACCGAAAAGATTTGTGGAAACAGAGACAGAAGAAGACAGCGTGAGAAAATCCTTGACGTCTTGTGTCATGACACGAAGGGAGTCAACACACGAAGTGATCCATTCGGAGATCGCAATTTTTGGAAAGGCATGATCGCAAACGCCAGCCGACAAGAGATAGGATTATGATAATGGTGCTCTTATCATTCTTCTATACAAGTCATTCTCTGCAACTTGCGCATAATTTCTCGCTGACTGTACATGTTTCACTTCTTGCATCAGGATTGTCTCGATATCAAGAACTCAATATCAAACCTAGGATTCACTAAGATAATACATACATAAATAATATTACAATATTACACAGATTTGTCTTCACCTTGTTGAACAGCTGCTTTTGTTTTTGAAGTTTTAAAATGCATCTTCCATCTGCTGTTATCAAAGCACCCAAATAATTGGACACTTTGACTTGCTACAGATTAATTCCATTAACTTTGGTGAGGCAATTGCAAACACATCCCTGTCTTTGTAATGATCGGTACTTCTTTTTTTCCTGCTATTTAGACAAAGAGAACAACTAGGGTTATAATTACATTGTGAGAAGGTATATATTATGGTCGTCACGAAGAAAACAAAAGATGTGCCACAATGTAATATACGGGTAAATGGGAATGTTCTTGAACAAATGAATGAATATAACTATCTCGGATCAGTCATAATATCTGATGGAAGATACCTTGAAGAGATTAGAGAACAAGAATTGAAATGGCAAAGGTAGCCTTTTGCAAGATGGAAAACATACTGACCATTAAAAAGATGTTAATTTTATTATATAGATATGCACTTTTGTATGGATGTGAAACGTGGATAATGAGTAGATAAGCTGAAAAACATCTAATGGCAGTGGAATTGTGATTTCTGAGAAAAATGCAAAGGATACCAGGGACAAACAGAAAAATCAATGAGCAAGTTCCACTGAGCTGAGCAAATAAAAACGGTAAACTGATTAGTGAAATTAAACTTAGTCAACAAAATTTTATGGCACGTTATGAGAAGAAATAAATTAGAAAACTTGGTGACAACTGGTAAGATTGAGGGAAAAGAACATAATGAAGACAAATAAGTAAATATCTAGATGGTTGGTCACGTGGTTTGGTCAAGACAAGAACACAGAGCTGATCCACGACTCTGGTGATCGTGTGAGATGGAAAAAAACATGACCGCCCACGCTTATCGGTATATCACAGGATGGTGATAAGGCAAAGACCATTCACAGCTTTCTCTTGTAATTATGTAACTATATCTATTATTGTGTTTTAACCTGCATTTCAGTTTCGCCAACACATAGTTCATACGTTAACTGACATATGTCTGCAAATAACCGTTCACATATATTTGTGAAATTGAATACGTGTCATACATCCACGACTCTTGTTTGTTTGTTATTTTACATATCTAGGTGCAGAGGCGTGTCCAGACGACATCACACAGTTAAAACAAATCATTCCACTTGCATCTCGGTCAGTTGATGGGGAGGGGGGTTGATGAAGGAGGGCATGGTTCCTCAATGACTTATAATCTGTTATATATATATATATATATATATATATATATATATATATATATATATATATATATATATATATATATGTATATATATATATATATATATATATATATATATATATATATATATATATATATATATATATATATATAGAGAGAGAGAGAGAGAGAGAGAGAGAGAGAGAGCGTCTAGCCGAAGGGTTCCTTTTCGGGTGACCGAGGTTCGAATCCTCAGTAAAGGGATGGATATTTTACTGTCCGGGGGGAAAGAGAAAAAAGAGAACACAAACCTGCACAGTTCGCGGTGACTGCACTAGCCACGCGGCATAAGTCCTCTTTGTATCTCAGTCTGTTCTGTCGCTCTCTTTCTCTCACTTACCCGCGTGAGCAACACAGCTGCGACCGATTTGGCAGCAGACCGCGGTGTACTGGGTTGTACCGTGTTGGTATGGGAGCCGATCGTTCAGAAAGCAATGCCAAACTACTGAACTTAAATTTGCCAAGACATCAACAACAGCTGTAAAATGCTGGCGTTGACAGCGGTGTTCTTTAATTGGAAAAAAAAGAAAAAAAAGAAAAGAAACCTCTTTTTAAACACTTTGCGGTGAAAGCGGTAAATAATGTTAGTCCCATATTTTTATATAGGGTGTAGTTTCAATGACTGTGCAGTGTTTGAAACTATTGCCGGTACAAATTTTGTATTCACCCTCTGTAAGTTCATGCAACATAATAGGTAAATACAAAACTTGGACCGGCAATATTTTCAAACACAGTACAGTCACTAAATTACACCCTGTAGATCAATCAATACTCGATGGATGATGTGACCAATATAACAATATATAAGTGATATTGATCCGTCAACTAAACTTGACTAAACTAAAACTGAGTATCACTGATTAACATGTTCTATACAATGTTAAGTTAGATTAGTTACATGTCCTTTACGGGACGTAGCAGTCAACTCCAGCATTATTTGACTAATTGTGATTCCTGGTCAAGTTTGCTTTCAGTTGCTTGCCATTGGTTTCTGAACGATCGGCTCTCTAACCATTGCATGACAACCCAATGGAAAGCGGTCTGCATCATAATCTCCCGCAGCTGTGTTTCGAACGCGGTATGCGGGAGTATGAATTGTGTATAAAACAACTTCGCCATAGTGCCGGCCTATACGATTTTCTTTTCGCATATCCTTTGCAGGACATTGTAGTCAACACCAGCATTTTCAGCTGCTGTTGATGTCGTGGCAAGTTTTACGTTCAGTAGTTTGCCATTGCCGGGCTCCCTGATCGAGGTGTTAGCAACTTTCTCCGTAATCTCGAATACTCTCGTGGTTGACGTGAGCGCACGAGAATTGGAAGTTCGAGTCGCTCCAGTGACTTATGAGAGAATGGAGCCGGTCGCTCAGAAAGCAATGGCAAGCTACTGAGCGTAATATTGCCAAGAAATCAACAGTCAGCTGAAAGATGCTGATGTTGATAGCGATGTCCTGTAAAGGATATGCAAAACATTTTTTTTAGTTTGCAATTGCCTTCTGAACGACCGGCTCACATACCTCCGTAAGTAACCAGCGCGATGCGATCCGCTGTCAAATTTCGCGCAGCTGTGGTTCGTACGTGAGTATACGGGATTACGAACAACGTTCTTAACTGCATTACAGTTTAAAGAAGGTACATATAGTCCTTCGCAGATACTGCCCAAAGCGTGTAAAGCATTAAGTATTCACATTTTAACGACCGTGGCATAATGATCATGTGAGGTGGTTAATTCACTTTATCCCCACCATTTCTTAGTAGACAATCCTAAAGATACTCTAACAATTATGCGGTACATATTTATAAGAGTCGGTGTGGCATTATGGTTTATGTACTTATTTGACAAGACAAGGCTTCGGGTTCAATCCCTCACAGAGGCAAACATTAATTGTTGCGGCCTGCACGGCACTGAGATCTACACAACCTTATAAAGACGTGTAACATACAATATTAAACTTCTTCTGGGAATTGTTTGAGAGGAAAGGCGATGTAAAAGGGAAATGGTCACCCTACCTCATATTTCATTGCCTAGAATATACGCAGACCTAATACTTCCCTGGCCAACAACAGTACGGGATATGGGGCTCGCTTCACCGTTCACTATCATCATCAAGTACCCTGCCAGCTGGAGTAGGCGTTCATGGCTCTCCACAGATCTCGGTCCCTGGTGTTCTGGATCAACTCTGCTGATGATAATTCCTCCCTTTTACCATCTCAAAACATGCAGCATCATGTTTCTTGGTCTGCCTCTGCCTCTCTTCCCCTCGATCTGTCCAGTTGTCACGATGTTCTCCAATACCTCTTTTGTTTCATCACATGACTAAAGAAAGCAGTTTGTCTGTTTCTTATTGTTGTATATAATTTCTAGCTTCATTAGCCTCTTTTAGGTAATCGTTGTTAGTTACCCTGGCAGTACAAGGATTTCGCAACATTCGTCCAAGAACCACATCTCTGTTGCTTCTAGCTTCTTCCTAATTTGTTCATTTAAATTCCACGATTCACTGCCATACAGCAAAACTGGTTCTGTATAACATTTCAGCGCTCCCTTTCTTACATTCAGTGATAGTGACTTATTGAAAAAGATACTCTTCATTTTCTGAAATGCGGCTTTTCCATGCCCTATTCTGCTCTTAATCTATGTTGTGCATCTTCCATTTGATGTTATAAATGCCTCTAAATATTAAAAAACTATCCATTTGGTTAAGAATTTTCCCTTCTATTTCTATTTCACAATTTGGTGTTACCATTGCTACAGTTTTCTTGCTTTTTCAAGGAGAGTCCTTTCTTTGCACTCTCTGTTACTACAATGTCCAACAATTGTTGTAGGTATGCTGCATTATCTGCCACCAATACTGTGTCATCTGCATAGTATATTGTTTATATTATTACCCCCGATTAGTATTCCTGGCTTCTGTTTGATCTCTCTCATTTTCCTCCGAAGTCGGAGAGTGTCTGCCTGTACAGCGAGGAACCACCAGTCTGCACACCAATAAGCCAGATATGGGACAACGGATACTCCCGCAAACCTCAGGTCCTGTATGACATCACACTGATGTTGGACAACAAGATGCCTTCATCCGACATACAGGACTTCGCGTTGGAGCTCAAGCCAACGAACACAAGCAAGCAAGCATTTCTCTCATTATTACTTCACCGTTAAGACATTTATATGTACAGCCCTTGCCCGTGGTTCCGTGTCGGTTAATATGTTACAATGACAGTAATACTAGTGCGGTCGCGTGTGAGTTCGTGGCCCTCTCTGGACGCTCTCTGCAGAAGGGAAAAACTGACCACCTATCCCTCAATACACTCCGACCTACAAAATGTTAACACTTCACTTACCCACAATACACCCCTGCTATGGGACTCGTAATTTTAACTCTAGATCGACACTAAGGACGTAAAGATCGGGAAGAAACATAAACCTGTGACTATTTGCAGCTGAACTTGACCACACAACAGCACACATATAAAGTCAAAAGCACAATTCTTAACTAATTCAGTGCCAATCGAAAAGTAGGTTTGGACTAAACATGGTACACATAGGGGGCTGAGTGGTCTCGAGGTATGGTGTCCGCCTCGAGTGCCAGAGGTCCTGGGTTCAGGCCCCGGCGAGGACCGGGATGTATCTAAGAAATCCACGTGGACTTCCAGTAATAAAATTTCCCCCTGGTCTCTGGGTTGTGAGATCGGACGCCCGTGTGTATTGTTGCGCACGTAAAAAATCCCTTGGCAGTTGGAAATCAAAAAAGAGTAGCCTAACGGCGCTGCCCGGGCAAAATTTCGAGTTTAAAATCTACCCAAGTATTTCAGGATCCTCACCGATGCTACGGAGCTCGTGCATTGAGCTGAGCTTCTCCAGACTCAGGTTTGACTAAACTAAACTAATGGTACACAATCAAATGAACACGTATTATTATGTAAACGCCCATTCACTTAGCATTGAAAATTGCGGAAGATACCACGAAACAAAGCAAATAACACTGACGACCCTAGTTTGACGTTATATCATTCTTCTTTTCAAATGCAACGTCACATTTGACGATATATATCGTTGTGCACTGAATCAGTTAATATTTAGCACAAATTTTATTAAGAAAAGTGCATGTAAAAGTCTCATGTCATGTCATGTCATGTCAGGTCGAACAGTTCCTAGATATGTCTGAGGTTGTTGACACACACGATGGCGTCATGTCAGGTGGAACAGTTCCTAGATATGTCTGAGGTTGTTGACACACACGATGGCGAGTATTCCCTTGATTTGAAACAACGCAAATAAGGTATCGCCTATCACTCATGCTGTATATTTTTAACTTCGTGGTATCGGCTTTCATTTTCGTTCTTTTATGAAGACTCCGTGCGGAATTAGGGACTCAGCCTGCATTGCACTTCGAAGGTAATGGGTTCGATTGCGACCCACGCAGTTGGAAAACTACTGGACGTAACATTGCTAGTAATTTAAGACAGTCTTCAAATTACAACCTTAATTTGTGTGTGTGTGTGTGTGTGTGTGTGTGTGTGTGTGTCTGTGTGTGTGTGTGTCTGTGTCTGTGTGTGTATGTGTAATGAACATATGTATCTTTTGATTATGTGGTTGTTTCGGGATTTGAAATTTAAATATTGAGCACAACCCACCACTGGCAACGCCGATCGCATTCTGGTATGAACCTAAGGCCTATCCACGTCAATATGGAAGCACCATACTCGAGCCTCGCCCCCGCTTAAGCTCGTCAGCAGTGCAATTGTTTGTTACATGTTGCAATGTAGTGCTCTGTATCTTTGTTTGATGTAGTCAGCGCTGCGTTCAATGCAAGTCTTCCAGCGCCGACAAAGTGATTTGATTCCTGTAGAAATAACAATTCTCTTGGTTGAGTGTGTAAACACTCATGCATCATATGCTGTATCTCTTCACAGAAGTCAAGGCATTTTAGAACTTCCTACTCCATTCATACACTTGCTGCACTGACAGGCATGCATCACCATACTGGACCTCCATTCGCCGATGAATGTCTATAGGTTTCTCCCCTTTACTGATTTAAAAAAAAAAAAAAACGAATAACAGAACGCTGCTCCTCGTTGGTGCATGTCAAAAGTGAGCCGCTATCTTTAAACTGTCATTATGACGTCACCATATCGTCTACACCGTGATGTCACGTGCGTAACACACGTAACACCCTTAACAACAATATTGATAGGTTACAAAACAATGGCTTGGTTATTGTCATTTCTATCACACCTTGACGGTTTTCATGTGAAGCACCCTCGTACAAACAGCCAATAAATGCTGGGATTGATTGAAATGTCATGTAAAAGGCCATCAAACTAACCACCTTGCCGTCAGCGTGTGTCGCTTGGGTTAGTGAACGCATTTTGATAGTTCCGACATAAGATGTTCGAAATTAGCCAGTGGTGATTTGGGAACAAATGCATTGATTTTCACTATAACGTGAGCGTCGGCCGCTCAGAAAACAATGGCAAACTGATGAATGCAAAATGGCCTTTAAAAAAAAACAACAACAACTCACAAACAGTCAGGCTGTAATTGTTGAGGTTGAATCCGACGTCCCTTAAAGGACATGCAACTAATTGTTTGTTATATGTTGCAATGTAATGCTCTTATGTTAATGTAATTGCTTCTTCCAATGCTACTTTCTTGTAGAACTGCCTCTGTCAATAATTTCTTCTTTGGAGATGAACAAACAAAATTAATGAAAGAAACAAACCAAATTACTCGCGTTCACGGAGCTTTGTGCTCTTCCCAGCCTTCGTTTTCACACAGCTTCGTGATCTTTCCAATATTATTAGTCGCCTTCACGTGGCTCTAAGGCAGTGTTTCCCAACGTGGGGCCCACGCCCCACAGGGGGGCAATTCGATTGTTAAGGGGGGCAATTCGAAAATGGAAGAAATCGGCTGGATATAACAAAACGGGGAGACTTGAGACTGAAGTTAATTAAATTAGAACCTGACATAAGATCTCTTTGCAGCAAGCATCAAGTGCAAGGATCTCACTAAATTTAAATAATAAATAATTATTAATAATTAAAATAATATAAAATTAATCTTTCATTAAAATTATTTTATACTTGAATTTCAGTTCTCCGTTATATGTTTTGAAAATTTACTTACTGTCTTTGCTCAATAATTTCCTAGTGATTTCTTCCTAAAACCTATCAATCAAGTTTCTTTAGTGAATATTTCAATTTTTGAATATTAAAAATAATGTATATGTTGTGGGGGGGGGGGGGGGGGAAGGGGGGGGGGGCATAGGAATTTTAGAAAGACTTAGGTGGGGCATAGCACAAAAAAGGTTGGGAAACACTGCTCTAAGGTCTTCTTGTCCCCAACCGTTCTGTTCACACAGCTGCGTGGTCTTTCCAGTATTATTAGTCGCCTTCACGTGGCTCTAAGGTCATCTTATCCCCAACCGTTCTGTTCACACAGCTGCGTGGTCTTTCCAGTATTATTATCGCCTTCACGTGGCTCTAAGGTCTTCTTATCCCCAACCGTCGTGTTCACATATCTTCGTTGTTTTTCCAGTATTATTATTTGTCTTCACGTGGCTCTAGAGCCCTTATATTCCAAAGCGTCGTGTCAACACGGCCTGTAGTTCTTCCAGCTATATACACATAGTGCCAGAACAATTTCACAGAGACAGATGGTAGTTAGGATACTTTCCACATCTCTTCCGGAGTGCAGTTTAGTCATGAAAAAGTTGGATATATGTGAGCCAGATTTTTAATTAGATTTACAAAGTCTAAGACTGCACTTAGAGAAGAACGATAGCTATCGTAACATCACATAAACAAATCTAACACCACGTAAAGAAATCTTGACATCACATAAAGAAATCGTAACATCAAATAATATACAACTTAATTTACAGAAGAAAAACAATCGATTGCCGTTGACTTTCAACCACAATGCCTCATTTAACTGGTTAAGTGTCGTGGGATGATTAATCATCTCAAGCGATTTCCCGTATCTGCCATGTGCTTATATACAGTTGTTTTCCTTATGCAGCCCCCTTTAATTTGATATATAATACAAGATGTCTGCTACCATATTAACAGCTTTAAAGTCTTAACTGTGATACATCCTTACTTTCTATTTTCCGCCATGCATTTGTCTTTGGTCCAAACCTATTTTTATTTCGCACTGAATCTGTTAAAATGATAAACAAAGCAGCAGTTCTGTAACACGATTCCCCCCGAATATATATATATATATATATATATATTTTTTTTTTTTTTTTTCCCCGCATTTCCATCCTGTTTCAGGATATTGCGGTCAACACCAGCATCTTTCAGCTGTATGTTGATTCCTAGGCTAGATTACGCTCATCAGCACGCCACGACTTTCTGAGCGACCGGCTCCATACTCTCATAAGTCACTTTTGCAATTCGAACCACTGCTAATTCTCGTCGCGTCACGTGACGAGAGTATTCGGGGTTAGCGGAGAAAGCTGCTAACCCCTCGGCCATGGAGCCGGCATATATATATATATATATATATATATATATATATATATATATATATATATATATATATATATATATATATATATATATATATATATATATATATATATATATATATATATAACTGTATAGGAATAGTCGTAGTCCTCATTAACCTAGATCCTATAACAGATTAAAATAAGGTAATTTCCAATGAACATTTGATACATTTTCCCTTTATTCACATACATATGACACGGTCAATGTCCCCAATGGCGTCTCTCATAGAGATTTTGTCTTAATCATGACCCCAAGGACTTCATTAACCGTTATATGTGACTGACCGAATTTCTATAACCATCACGGATATTATCAAAGAAGACATTTTAGTAGATACCCTTTTTCTATTTGTTTTTGCAATCAGAGGATCTGTTTCCAGAAGATATCGGATTTTGCTGCAATGCTTATCGCCGGAGATTATAGTAGAACTTAATCTTTTTATTACGTTGCCGTTAGTTTGGGTAATCACATTTGCTCTTTTATCATTCGCGGACATTTAGGCTTTTTGTATATAAATGGTGGTATTAAAAAGCGTCGGTGTCTGTAGGCACGGCCATCTACGGGAAATATACCGATCATGACACGACTTATAAACCCGCCTGACTAGGTTTCGTCATTATAGAAGAAAAGAGAAATGACCGCTGCAGTAGCATATGGCAATATAAAGTGAAAACAGCTGAGTATGGGTGACTGTTGCGAGAGAGAGAGAGAGAGAGAGAGAGAGAGAGAGAGAGAGAGAGAGAGAGAGAGAGAGAGAGAGAGAGAGAGAGAGAGAGAGAGAGAGAGAGAGAGAGAGAGAGATGAGAAACACACTGAGACAGACTGTTAAATTCATACAAGAGACAACATTGCAGTTATAGTTATATTTCAAGCGAACGAAAGAAAAAGACGAAGAAAAAGAAACACATATACAGTGTACATATTTTACAACGATCTCGAAGTCGGAGAGTATCTGCCTGCACGGCGAGGAACCACCAGTCTGCACACCAACAAGCCAGATATGGGACAACGGATACTCACGCAAACCTCAGGTCTGGTATGACATCACACTGATGTTGGACAACAGGATGTCTTCATCCGACATACAGGACTTCACACTGGAGTTCACAGCCAGCGAACACAAGCAAGCAAACGCCTAACAGAAATCATAATGAGGAGATGAACCGGCACAAGCAATAATGATGATGATAATAATAATAATAATAATAATAATAATAATAATAATAATAATAATAATCATATGCAGGATGTGGCGGATGATCTCCGGATGAGTGTCATCATCATCATTATTCTGTGCCATACCGGTAAGCGTGGGCGGTCATGTTTTGCCATCTCACTCGATCACCAGAGTCATGTATCAGTTTAGTGTTCTTGTCTCGACCATGCCACGTGGTCAAGTCATCCAGGTCTTTACTTCTCGTCTTCCCCTTGTTTTCTTCCCCTCGATCTCGCCAGTTGTCACCAAGTTCTCTAATTTATTTCTTCTCATAAAATGTTGACTGTCTACGTCTAATTTCTCTAATCATTTATTCCTAGTAGGACTTGGTCGTTGGTTTTTCTGTCTGTCCTATGGATCTATGATGCGATTAAAAATAATATTGCATATCCTTTACAGGATGTCGCCGTCAACCCCCGAAAGTTTTGGTTGTTTGTGATGTCTTGGAATGTTTACGTTCAGTAGTTTGCCATTGCTTTATGATCCACCGGACCCATACCATTGAATGAAAACCATCACAAGACGGCCTGCTTCCAAATCGCCCACAGCTGTTTGTTGAACGCCATATGTGGGATTATTAATTTCGTTCGTAAGTCCTTCGACACAGACTCGGATACGATGTGATAAGATTATAACATTTTACAGGCGTGAATACACATAGGAATAGGTGGCCAATTGTTCCCTCACTTAGCAGGCTACGAGCTTAGGCGTCTAACCCTTTTCCACCCGGGAAGGTTAACCCGGTCAACAAATACCCGCAGAAGTCGATGTGTCGGCCTAAGGGTGCAAATAAACCTTGCACAACGCAAAAACGTACGATTGAGAGTGGATTGTCCTTTGAAACACCGGGGATGGTTAACCCGGACAACAAACACCCGCAGAAGTCGTGAAAGTCCGAAGCGGAAGCTCACTGAGTGGATGTCGTCTGCAGACTGACAGTTCCTGGTTTGCGTTGGAAGCGGCCAGTAGCGAACGAAATGCCCAATATACGGAAGTGAAGAAGTGAAACAGCCACGCGCATGACGTGGCGATTCCTTGGGTGAGCCCAGTACCAGAGCGGTATGTGTCAGTTCTGCAATTACGGAAGCCTCCTTGGATGGCGGGTAAGGCCCATGGTCTGCCCCTGCATTCCCTTGAGGGGTGACCTGACGTCTTTGGCCGTTCTAAATTGACCAGCTGGGATGTGGACGACACCTCAACAGTGAGAGCTTAATGTCCCTCGAAACACCCGGGAAGGTTATCACGGTCAACAAACACCCGCAGAAGTCGGATATGTCGGCCTAAGGGCGCAAATAAATCTGGCACAACACAATCACGTCTGAAAAGAAAACACTCCGGATGAACGAAGGCGAAGAAGAAGAAGAAGAAGAAGAAGAAGAAGAAGAAGAAGAAGAAGAAGAAGAAGAAGAAGAAAAACCCTTGTCCGACCGACCAGGACAGTTCCCTCACAGCTTTACTAAGGCACCCACTATCGTGTATCAGGCCCGCTATATCTTTTCTAGACGGCCGCAGACATACGATCTGCTGCCGATATATGCACCCTGGTGTATATAAACGTGGAGATGTGGCAGAATGTGACATTTGTGCCAGCCTGGACGTTTATAGACGTCAAATGATGCTTTTCTGAAGTTCGTGATTCAGCTGATGCCAGCGTTTGTGGGCGACAGAGATCAGTGCACATCTTTCGGGTCATCTCGTAGCTGGAGAGTTGGGCCCAAGGTAAGGCACCGTGCACATTACGATGAGACATGAGTTTGTTATTTCTTTAAAGTTGGTAAATAACCGATGTATATATTTCTCTGACGCATAATATTATAATGGTGCAAGTAAACCTACTACTGTTATAAAAGTACAAGTAGATCATTGGTATACACTGTTATAAAAGTACAAGTAGATCATTGGTATACACTGTTATAAAAGTACAAGTAGATCATTGGTATACACTGTTATAAAGGTACAAGTAGATCATTGGTATACACTGTTATAAAGGTACAAGTAGATCATTGGTATACACTGTTATAAAGGTACAAGTAGATCATTGGTATACACTGTTATAAAGGTACAAGTAGATCATTGGTATACACTGTTATAAAGGTGCAAGTAGATCATTGGTATACACTGTTATAAAAGTACAAGTAGATCATTGGTATACACTGTTATAAAAGTACAAGTAGATCATTGGTATACACTGTTATAAAAGTACAAGTAGATCATTGGTATACACTGTTATAAAGGTAACAAGTAGATCATTGGTATACACTGTTATAAAGGTACAAGTAGATCATTGGTATACACTGTTATAAAGGTACAAGTAGATCATTGGTATACACTGTTATAAAGGTACAAGTAGATCATTGGTATACACTGTTATAAAGGTACAAGTAGATCATTGGTATACACTGTTATAAAGGTACAAGTAGATCATTGGTATACACTGTTATAAAGTACAAGTAGATCATTGGTATACACTGTTATAAAGTACAAGTAGATCATTGGTATACACTGTTATAAAAGTACAAGTAGATCATTGTATACACTGTTATAAAGGTACAAGTAGATCATTGGTATACACTGTTATAAAGGTACAAGTAGATCATTGGTATACACTGTTATAAAGGTACAAGTAGATCATTGGTATACACTGTTATAAAGGTACAAGGTAGATCATTGGTAAACACTGTTATAAAGGTACAAGTAGATCATTGGTATACACTGTTATAAAGGTACAAGTAGATCATTGGTATACACTGTTATAAGGTACAAGTAGATCATTGGTATACACTGTTATAAAAGTACAAGTAGATCATTGGTATACACTGTTATAAAGGTACAAGTAGATCATTGGTATACACTGTTATAAAGGTACAAGTAGATCATTGGTATACACTGTTATAAAGGTACAAGTAGATCATTGGTATACACTGTTATAAAGGTACAAGTAGATCATTGGTATACACTGTTATAAAGGTACAAGTAGATCATTGGTATACACTGTTATAAAGGTACAAGTAGATCATTGGTATACACGGTTATAAAAGTACAAGTAGATCATTGGTATACACTGTTATAAAGGTACAAGTAGATCATTGGTATACACTGTTATAAAGGTACAAGTAGATCATTGGTATACACTGTTATAAAGGTACAAGTAGATCATTGGTATACACTGTTATAAAAGTACAAGTAGATCATTGGTATACACTGTTATAAAAGTACAAGTAGATCATTGGTATACACTGTTATAAAAGTACAAGTAGATCATTGGTATACACTGTTATAAAAGTACAAGTAGATCATTGGTATACACTGTTATAAAGGTACAAGTAGATCATTGGTATACACTGTTATAAAGGTACAAGTAGATCATTGGTATACACTGTTATAAAGGTACAAGTAGATCATTGGTATACACTGTTATAAAAGTACAAGTAGATCATTGGTATACACTGTTATAAAAGTACAAGTAGATCATTGGTATACACTGTTATAAAAGTACAAGTAGATCATTGGTATACACTGTTATAAAGGTACAAGTAGATCATTGGTATACACTGTTATAAGGTACAAGTAGATCATTGGTATACACTGTATAAAGGTACAAGTAGATCATTGGTATACACTGTTATAAAGGTACAAGTAGATCATTGGTATACACTGTTATAAAAGTACAAGTAGATCATTGGTATACACTGTTATAAAGGTACAAGTAGATCATTGGTATACACTGTTATAAAGGTACAAGTAGATCATTGGTATACACTGTTATAAAGGTACAAGTAGATCATTGGTATACACTGTTATAAAAGTACAAGTAGATCATTGGTATACACTGTTATAAAGGTACAAGTAGATCATTGGTATACACTGTTATAAAGGTACAAGTAGATCATTGGTATACACTGTTATAAAGGTACAAGTAGATCATTGGTATACACTGTTATAAAGGTACAAGTAGATCATTGGTATACACTGTTATAAAGGTACAAGTAGATCATTGGTATACACTGTTATAAAGGTACAAGTAGATCATTGGTATACACTGTTATAAAGGTACAAGTAGATCATTGGTATACACTGTTATAAAAGTACAAGTAGATCATTGGTATACACTGTTATAAAGGTACAAGTAGATCATTGGTATACACTGTTATAAAGGTACAAGTAGATCATTGGTATACACTGTTATAAAGGTACAAGTAGATCATTGGTATACACTGTTATAAAGGTACAAGTAGATCATTGGTATACACTGTTATAAAGGTACAAGTAGATCATTGGTATACACTGTTATAAAGGTACAAGTAGATCATTGGTATACACTGTTATAAAGGTACAAGTAGATCATTGGTATACACTGTTATAAAGGTACAAGTAGATCATTGGTATACACTGTTATAAAGGTACAAGTAGATCATTGGTATACACTGTTATAAAGGTACAAGTAGATCATTGGTATACACTGTTATAAAGGTACAAGTAGATCATTGGTATACACTGTTATAAAGGTACACGTATATCAATGACATATAATGTTATACAGGTACAATTATATGAAAGACATATACTGTACAACAGGTACAATGAGATCTATGGCATGTACTGTTAGAAAGTAGAAGTAGATCTATGTCACGTACTGTTGAAAAGTAGTAGTTCTATGCCACATACTGTTGGAAAGTAGTAGTGTTGTGACACATACTGTTGGAAAGTAGTAGTGTTGTGACACATACTGTTGGAAAGTAGTAGTTCTATGCCACATACTGTTGGAAAGTAGAAGTAGATCTAAGTCACACATTGTATGTATGTACAGGTAGATCAATGATAGATAGCATTATAAAGGTTATGGTAGATCTATGTCAAATGTTATAAAGCTCAGGTAGATCTATGCCATATAATGTTATAAAGCCAATCTCCGTGGCGAAGAAGTTATGAACGCGATTCGGAATCCCGCTTACACGCGTTCGAAACACAGGTGTGCGTGATTTGATAGCAAACCGCGTTGCTGTGGGTTTTAACGTGTTCGTATGGGAGCCGGTCTTCCATAATGCAATGTCAAACTACAGAACGTAAACTTGCCAAGACATCAACAACAGCAGTAAAATGCTGGTGTTGACAGCGATGTCTTGTAAAAGGCAAAAAAAGAAATGTTATAAAGCTCAAGTAGATTTATGAAAGGGCATTGTAAAACAGAGGTAGAACTATGTCAAATAATGTTAAGAAGCACATGTAGATGTATGGAAACATAAACCTAAGTTCATTTACCATATTATGCCACAATGACATAGAAAGAACAGTTCAAGGAAGCATGGTTCCTGGTAGAAAGGCAGGCGCCGATAATCACGACAGTGGGCACAGCACGTTAAAGACACCGTGGTCATAAAAATGCCGGAGTGAGGAGACTTGGTGGAAATGGAGAATATTACCGGCGCACTTTGAGTTGAGGGTGAAGTTCTGCGCAGAGGACTCACTATGTGAAGATGATGATGTTGATGATGATGATGATGATAATGATGATGATGATGATGATGATGATGATGATGATGATGATGGTATTATAATGAAATTACCAATGTATATATAAGAGGAGGCTTCAAATGAAAACTTTAAAAGTGTAAAAGAAATGACATTAACTACGCTACTGTCTTGTAACCTGTCAACAGTGTTGTTAACGATGTCAAGAGTTCAAGAACATGGCATCACGGTGCAGATGAATACGGTGACGTCATAAGGACAATTAAAGATCCCCCCACCCTTTTGACATGTACCAAAGAGGAGAAGCGTTCTGTTATCCTTGTTTTATCACTGAAGGGGTGAAACCTATAGAAATTCATCGGTGAATGAAGGTCCAATATGGTGATGCATACCTGCCAGTCCAGCAAGTGTATGTGTGGAGTAAGAAGTTTCAAAACTGTGTGACTTCTGTCGCAGACTTTTCACGATCGGACCAGGCACACCGAGTAGTGACCCAAGAGAATATGTTTCTACAGGAATTCAAGCATTTTCTCGGGGCTGCGGAACTTGCTTTGAACGCAGTGGTCACTACATCGACAAATGGTACATTTGCTCTTTACGTTTTCAGAATATATTCACACACACCAAAACAAAACAAAAATCATTTAAGGTTTTCATTTAAAGCCAGTTAAAGGTTTCATTTTAAAGTATATTAGAAGTGAACGAATTAATTGCATTATTATTTTCTGTCTGCGATTTACTCGGGAATGTTTACGTTTAGTAGTGAGCCATTATTCGGTATGTTGATGATACAGTATTGCTATCCACAACATAGACTGGTATAGAAAACCTAATAGCCTCAAACATCAATTGAATAGTGAAAATCACAATTTATATCTTAACATAGCAAAAACAAAGATAATGCATTCAGATAAAATTACTATGGAGAAAGAAATATATGTTAATGACGAAAAATTGGAGGTGGTGAAAATTTTGAATATCTTGGGTCATTGATTACCAACAACGGTGACACAAAGAAAGAAATTAAACGACGACTATAAATTGCTCTTCAAAGACTAAAACAACTGAATAAGTTATGGAATGGAACAGACAGAACTACAAACATTAGATTTTTAAGAGCATGCATCTTTCCCATTGCAACATACGCCTGTGAGACCTGGACACTTACTAACAAGCTGAACAGCGCATAAACGCCTTTGAAAATAAATGTTATAGACGAGTTCTAAGAATATCTTGGGTAAAGAAAAGAACAAATGCATCAATACTTCAAAGCTGAATATTGAAGAAGGTTGGCTATTAAAGACGATAAAACAAAGAAAATTGAAATATTTTGTTCACTTGAAACGTCATAAAAGTTTGGAGAGAACAATAATGGAAGGATATATGCCTGGGAAGAGAGGAAGAGGAAGGCCAAATAGAAGATAGGTGCAGGATGTGGCGGATGATCTCCAGATGGATGTATCGGACACGGGACATCTTGCTTACGATCGAGAGGTTTTCCGGAAGGTTGTTATGGGAGCGAGGATCTGCAAAGGACATGCAACTGAATGAATGAATGAATGAATGAATGAATGAATGAATGAATGAATGAGTTTGCCATTGTTTTCTGATCGACCGGCACTCACACATTGTATAGAACCAATGCAAGGCTGGCTGCTTCCAAATCGCTCGCAGCTGTGTTTCGAACGCGGTATGCGGGATTACGAATTGCATTCTTAACCCTTCGCCACACGAATTTTGTAGGTTACAAAATTAATATTCTTTACTTCTTCTGTGGCCAAAATAATTTATTTGGCAGAAGCAAACAACAAACGACACCACACGTTGAAGACTGCGGCAGACTGCGATGTCACAAGCAGCGACACGATACTTCAAACGAGAGATGACGCCAGTGAGCCTGTGACACAGATCAGAATATTGGTTCAGCTTCAATAGCTCCATTGGCCGCTGACACAACTATATAAAAGACACGTAAAGCGCTGGATCTAATCATTATCCGTCCGCAGAGTACTAGCTATTTTATTATTAGAACGTTGTATAATTCTCACTCGAAGGTTACAAGATAATTGACGTAGGCCGGTTGGGGAATTCTCGATTTCATATTGGACGATTTAGAGAATTCTAAACAGATGTTTCATATGGGGCGATTGATAAAGTTCTCAATAGAAGTTTCAATTGGGCGATTTAGATAATTCTCACTAGAAGTTTTACATCGGGCGATTTAGTAAATTCTCAACAGAAATTAAAATGATATGTCATATCGGCCATTTAGAAATAACGAGTTCTCAGCTAACGTGTGATAGATATCACACAACGGCCAGTTAAAAATAGAAAATTCTTGGCAGGAGTTTATACTATATTTGATATCGGTCAGTTAGAAATCGACATTTCTTGGTAGAAGTTTCAGTGATGTTTTATAAAGGCCAGTTAGAAGTCGAGCGTTCTTATCAGGAGTTTATAAAATATCTCATATCGGCCAGTTAAATCGGTATTTATTGCTAGAAGTTTCAATGATATTTTATAAAGGGCAGTTAAAGATAGAGAAATCTTGGTAGAAGTTTATTGATATTTCATCTAGAGAATTCTCATAAAAGTTTAAACGATTTAATATCGGCGATTTAGAAATAGAGTAGACTTTTATCGGTACATGTTTAATATATATTTCATATCGGTTGGTTAAAAAATTCTCAGTACAAGCTTGAAATATATTTATATTTGGGTAATTAGTTTATGCTCATCAGAATGTTAACTGAGCAGAAGCAATTGTTGTCTCCAAAAATGAATTGGAATCTTCTTTGAGAAGTCCGATAAATATTAAAAGTATGTTTGGGAATAAAATATTAGTAGAGCTTTTAAAGGTACATAAAGTTAGTAAACAGAACAATATTATTCATTGCGTTGGTAAACAGTATATTTATTTATCTCTTTCTTAATACGTATGTTTGATACTGTTGAAACACGCTAGTGTTGGCGCCAACAACTTTATGACAATATCACCGTCCGACGAGATGTCTTTATAGTTGATATACATTTGTCTGTATATATATATATGTATACACCTTATAGTAAAGTAAGTTTATATGTGTGGTGAGTGTTATGTATATATGTTTCCTTGTGAATATAATTGTAATAAAAGACAGTTTATGAATATGATTAATTACAATAACAATTGACATACACGCTGACACGATGACAACGCAATCTTTGTTTTGGACAATAATGTCTCTCTTTGTAATAATATTGATGTAATAATATTGTAATAAGATGAGTTTAAATTCTACAATGTACACAGCATTGTTGATATTTAAACAATAGCATTCGACAAAATTCTACTATTTTCAAAATAAATCAACTATTTATGTACTAACATTCTGAGAAATCTACGATTTTCAAGAAAAATTAGCTATTTATGTATTACAATTGGAAGAAATTCTACGATTTTCAAAATGAATGCAATTATTAATTTACTAACATTCGAAGCACTTCTACGGTTTTCATAATAAATGCACCTATTTGTGTACTAACATTCAAAGAATTTCTATGATTTTAAGAATAAATGAAACTATTTATGCACAAACATTGGATAACATTCTCCGATTTCAAAAATAAATACAGCTATTTATGCACTGAACATTTGAAGAAATTCTCCGATTTTCAGAATAAATACAGCTATTTCTGCATTAACATTCGAAGCAATTCTACGATTTTCACGGTAATTATTTGCTTTTCAGGTCCTCAGTAAAGTAAATGACTTGTGTAAGCGTCTAAAGTCTTATAATTTGCAAGATCCATATTTCTGTAGACCAATCAGCACTGATAGAATTATAACAGCGCGTTACCAAACAAAATATTTCAAACTAACACTCAAACAGTGCTACGCACCTACCAACGACGATACCGACATTAACAAAGATAATTTCTGCGACCTACTAATTGGAACCATCAACTTATTACCCAGACAAGACATTGTTGCTAAAATGGGTGATTTCAACGCCAAGATAGGGTCTGACAATAAGAGCGTTGAGAGGTATATGGGAATTCACGGTCTAGGGGACATGAACCAAAACGGAGAGAGACTACTAGAATTCTGTGAAATAGCAAATCTGATAGTAGCAAACTCTTTATTTCCGCACAAAAATATACACAAAATCACGTGGAATTCGTGGATAGTATCACAAAAAATCAGATAGACCATTTTTGCATTAATGCCAAATTCCGTTCATCAGTACAAGACGTCAGAGCTTACAGAGGAGCAGATGTTGGTAGCGATCACAATCTCTGCATAGCCACGCTAAAAAGTAAAGCTTAAGACTCTGCACAAAACACCCAGAATTAAGAAAATAAACTCGCAGTTCCTACTGTCAAAAGAACACCAACTCGCATTCAACTCAGAGGTACAAAACATCTACGCTAACAAAGAAAGTATAACGAGCAATGCGAATAATAAAAATAACATTGAAGAAAATAGGAACTTCCTTTTAAACACAGTCGGCTACGAACAAAGACAAAAGCAGAAGTGGCTAAGCGATAACACCTGCACGAAGATACAAGAAAGAAAACAAGCAAAACTAACACTTCTTTCTACAAAAGACGCATCTTCATGTGGATTCCATAAGCAAAAATACTCCATATTGGATACAGAGATGAAATAAAGCGCACGAAAAGATAAACAGAACTTTATACACAGCCTGGCCTCCGACACCGAATCAGCTGCCAGAACTGAAAACAATAAAGCTGTATTCGATGTCATGAAACAACTATGCAATCACTCACCACCATCAAACACACCCATCAAAGACAAACATAATAAGCAACGATGGGCATAAAATTTCAAAGAAATATTAAATAGACCGCAGCCTGACATTGTTCCCAACCTGGATGGAGAAATTACAACCCCCCCCCCCCCCCCCTTCCCCTACCAATCCCACTAGATGCCTCCTATGAGTCATTCACCATGGGAGAGATTAAAGCAACCATTAAAAAAAAAATGAACAACAAAGCTGTTGGTGAAGGCCACATCTCAGGAGAAATTTTCAAAGCAGCAGATGAGAATACCTTACGTTTGCTACAACTGATCAATGAAATCTGGCATAACGAATCCCCACCACAACAGTGGAAGGATGGTGTAATTTTCAAACTGCCTAATAAAGGCGATATGTCTGATAGCAATAATTGGCGTGGTATCGACCTACTGTCAGTACCAGGAAAACATTTTTGTAGCGTGTTACTTGTAAGATTGAAAAAGTCTATAGATGAAAGGCTCAGAGAAGAACAAGCAGGTTTCAGACCAAAACGGCCATGCATAGACTAAATCTTCACCCTCAGAATAATCATTGAAGACTCCGTAGAATTCCAGTCGAAATTATTCACCAACTTTGTCGACAAAAAAGCCTTCGACAGGATCCACCGTCCTTCACTTTGGAATCTACTTAACATCTATGGGTTCCCTACCAAATATACCAACGTAATAAATTCCTTCTACAAAGAGACACGTTGCTGCGTAAGAACAGAATCAGGCAACTCTGACTGGTTCTCAGTCGAAACAGGAGTGAAACAGGGTTGTGTCTTATCACCTATGATCTTTGGAATAGCTATCGATTGGGTCATGCGCAAATGCACAAACAACACAAATAGGGGTATCCATTGGGTTGGCAAAATTCTAGAAGACCTGGACTTTGCCGACGACATAGTGCTTTTGAGTTCAACACACCCGGATGCCCAAGAGAAAATAAACACATGATGGACGGACGGATATATTAATCGACATGTACTAATAATTGCCATCATTATCATCATCATCTTCCACTTCTGCCGTCAAGCGTCGTGGTGAGGAATAATTTGCGTTCCAGCGCCCTATGGGCAGCACTGGATAGTGTCATTCCGTGTGGTTGTACAATGTCTCTGATGTCGTCAATACATTTACTAATAATTGTAGAAATCAATAATTATGGATATACATGTAATAATCAACATGAACTAACAATTGTAGAAATCAGTAAATATGGATATACATGCATTAATCAACATGTACTAATATTTGTAGAAATCAATAATTATGGATATCATCATTATCATGTGCCATGCCGGTAAGCGTGGGCGATCATGGTTTGGCATCTCACTCGATCACCAGAGTCGTAGATCAGCTCAGTGTTCTGGTCTCACCCCATACAACATGGCCAAGCCATCCAAGTATTTTCTTCTCTGTCCACCCCTTGCTCTCTTCCCCTCGATCTTGCCAGTTGTCACCAAGTTCTCCAATTTATTTCTTCTCATAACGTGACCACAAAATTGTGACTGTCTACGTCTAATTTCTCTAATCAGTTTACGGTTTTCATTTGTTTCTTGTAGGACGTGGACATTGATTTTTCTGTCGGTCCATGTCATTATTTGCATTCTCCTCAGAAACCACATTTCCACAAACGTCAGATGTTTTTTGAGCTTGTCTGCTCAATGTCCACGTTTCACATCGATACAAAAGCATAGGTTCTTTGTTGCACCTCAACACTCTTTTCTCTCGTTGCAAATGACATCCTTTTATTGGTCAGTATGTTTTTCATCTTGCAAAATACTACTTTCGCCATGGCAATTCTTGTTTTAATATCTTCAAGGCATCTCCCATCAGATGCTATGAATTCACTTGATTAAGAATATTCCCATTTACTTGTATATTACATTGTGGTATTTCCTTCTTCTTAGTGACGACCATAATATGTGTCTTCTTACAATTTAATTCTAACCCAAGTTGTTTATTATATTATGGATATACTTGTACTAATCAACATATACTAATTATGATAGAATTAAATAATTATGGACATACATGCACTAATCAATATGTACTAATTATTGTAGAATTCAAGAATTATGAATATACATATACTAATCAACATGTGCCGGGCTCCGTGGCATAGGCGTTACAGACGCGGGTCGTATTTCCTGCGTTCGAAACACAACTGCGACTGATTTGGCAGCAGACCGTGTCGCGCTGGGTTTTAACGTGATGGTATGGGAACCGGTCGTTCAGAAATCAATGGCAAACTACTGAATGTAAAACTTACCAAGACATCAACAACAGCAGTGCTGGTGTTGACAGCGATGTTCCTGTAAATAGGATATGAAAAAAAAATCACCATGTACTAATTATTGTAGAATTCAATAGTTATGGATACACATGTACTAATCACCTCACCATCCTCACCATATAACAAAGAAAAACTTAGCTGAAACTGTCACTGGGGTGGAAAGTGTTTTCCAGGTGTCACGGTGGTTTCCAGTTGTCATGGTATTTACCAGTAGTCTCGATGTCTTCCAGTAGTCTCGATGTTTTCCAGTAGTCTCGATGTTTTCCAGTAGTCTCGATGTCTTCCAGTAGTCTCGATGTCTTCCAGTAGTCTCGATGTCTTCCAGTAGTCTCGATGTTTTCCAGTAGTCATGATGTTTTCCAGAAGTCAGGATGTTTTCCAGTAGTCTCAATGTTTTCCAGTAGTCTCGATGTCTTCCAGTAGTCTCGATGTCTTCCAGTAGTCTCGATGTTTTCCAGTAGTCATGATGTTTTCCAGAAGTCAGGATGTTTTCCAGTAGTCTCAATGTTTTCCAGTAGTCTCGATGTTTTTCAGTAGTCTCGATGTTTTCCAGTTGTCACTTTATTTTCCAGTTGTCACTGTGTTTTCCAGTAGTCATGGTGTTTTCTAGTAGTCTCGGTGTTTTTCAGTCGTCACGATGTTTTCCATTTTGTCACGGTGTTTTCCAGTCGTCAGGGTGTTTTTCAAAGACCTCTCTTCTCATTACATGACCAAAGAACAGTGTTAATTTCCTTATTACAGTTATTTATACGGTTCTACTTTCATTACCCTCTTCAGTGAAACCAATGTTAGTTATTCTGACAGTATGTTTTCAAATTCGTTTCAGAAACAACATCTCTGCTTCCTCCAGGTGTGTCCTAACCTGCTCATTCATCTTACACGATTCATGACCACGCTGTGAAACATATTCTATATACCATTTCAGTATTCTCTTCCTGAAATGCAGTGTTATTCATCTATTGCCATGGATTCACTAACCACTAGGCTCCAATATTATAACGCGAACGACTAAGCATACTACATGTCCCTAAGCCTAGGACTGACAAAACAAGTTTCGCGTACTCTGAAGCTCAGCTATGGAACAATCTTCCACAAAAAAATAAAGACACCACCAATGCCTATATATACAATCGCAATCTATTTGAACATTATCTCAGTAGAAACAATATGTCCCCTGAAAAATTATACTAATAATAATATCATAATAATAATCATAATAACAATCTTAAATGACAATTAATAAAATAAACATTCTCATAACAGTGGTGCATTAGCTACTTATAATTGCCATGTCAAAAATTTGTTTTAGCGAGTCATGTAATATTTATAATAGCACATTGTCCATGCTTTTACAATGTATATATTGTTTCTGTTGTCATTGTTGTCGAAGAGTAGCTTCATAAGTGTTTCATGAATGAAATAATGTGTTAGAACAGAAAGATAAGAAGGGCAGCATGTAAAACAGGCCTGCGTGCCCAAATCTTAACCCTTTGAAAATATAGTTCGCTCGTTCGTACATTCGTTGGTTCGTTAAATAACAATTTGTACATTCATGATGTCCGTTTCATGAAATGTTTCTCTGATGTGTCTGCAGATACTCATATCGTGACTATCATGAAGTCTCTAAGTTGTCTGTTGCTGACTGTGGTGTCATTTTGCAACGCCGTGCAGGATGACATATTAAGACTTCTGGACGGCGAGGATGTCGCACTCGACCTGGGATCATTCTTGCCTTGTAAGTTATATTCTTCTTCCTCCTCCTCTTCTTCTCCTCTCCTTCATCCCCCATCTCCTCCTCCCATCTCCTATCATCCTTCTCCTCCTCTTTCTTTTCCTCTTCGTCTTCCTCCTTCTTCTCCTTCCCCTCTTTCGTTTTCTGATCATATGCATTTTTTAAAGGTTAGTCGAGATCTCGACAATTTCTTGGAGTTCCTCTTTAGCTGCATTCAGCTTGTAGCTCAGCCAGTAAATGATTTTTAACTTGCGCTACAACAGTCTTACCTGCAGCACATGCTCACTTCCCTGAACGCTCAGTCTAAACGTGCATAATGGTGAAAAGGCTGGCACCGACGAAATATGTATGTACTCAGTCTTCACGTGCGTAATGATGAAATGGACAGACCAAGCATGCACTTACTCAGTCTTCACGTGCGTAATGGTAAAATAGACAGACCAGGCATGCATTTACTCGGTCTTAGCGTGCGTAATATCATGTATTTACTCAATCTCAATCAATTAATCAAGTGTCGTTTCCACTATGAAGGTTAGCTGAAATGGATCTGTTTTTTTCATCCCTTGACGTTATCTTCCCACTTGTATCTTTAACTACCTCTTGCTCTCTGTCGCTTAACGTTACCCTCCAGTATGATTTGTATAAGAATGTTATGTCCTTTAACGTGGATTTACTCAATCTTCACTGTACATAACGGTGAAATAGATAGATCAAGTTTGTGTTCACCCAGTCTACGGGTGTATAATTGTGAAACAGCTGATGCGGACCAGCACTTTACTCAATCTGTTACGCGCCGTCCTGAACTCTTATCAGTCCTTGGAAGGTCAATAGGTTCTGCTGCTGTTATTGGGTTGATTATCAACTTTCTGATAGCCAGGATAGCGCTTTTGGTTAACGTGTGAGACTGATATCTCCTTGTTCATCTTCTTGTTCATGCTCTAAAACTTATTTTGCAAATGTAACTGCTTGTGCAGAACAACTTCTGGCCACACCACAACGGAACACAACTCACTGCAGTGTCCTGAGTTGAAACATCACAATGAAACACGACTCACTGCAGTGTCCTGAGTTGAAACGCCACAATGGAGCAGCACTCACTGAGGTGTCATGGTTTGACACACCACAATGCAACAGCACTCATTGAGACATCGTGGGTTGAAAGACCACAATGGATCAGCACTCACTGAGATATCGTGGGTTGAAAGACCACAAAGGAGCAGCACTCACTGCAGTGTCTTGAGCTGAAACACCACAATGAAGCAGCACTCACTGAGGTGTCGTGGGTTGAAACACCACGATAGAGTAACTCTCTCTGAGGTGTCATGGTTTGACACACCACAATGGAACAGCACTCACTGAGATATCGTGGGTTGAAACACCACAATGGAGCAGCACTGATTGAGATATCGTGGGATGAAACACCACGATGGAGCAGCACTGATTGAGATATCGTGGGATGAAACACCACAATGGAGCAGCACTGATTGAGATATCGTGGGTTGAATCACCCTAATGGAGCAGCACTGATTGAGATATCGTGGTTTGAAACACCACAATGGAGCAGCACTGATTACAGTGTCGTGAGTTGAAACACCACAATGGAGCAGCACTGATTACAGTGTCGTGAGTTGAAACACCACAATGGAGCAGCACTGATTACAGTGTCGTAAGTTGAGACACTACAAAGGAGCAACTCTCACCGAGGTCTCGTGGGTTAAAACACCACAATAAAGCAGCACTAACTGACGTGTCGTGGGTTGAAAGAAACACCACAATGGAGCAGCACTCACTGAGGTGTCGTGAGTTGAAACACCACAATGGAGCAGCACTCACTGAGGTTTCGTGGGTTGAAACACTACAATGGAGCAGCACTCACTGAGGTGTCGTGAGTTGAAACACCACAATGGAACACGACTCACTGTGGTGTCGTGGGCTTAAACACCACAATGAAACACGGCTCACTGCAGTGTCGTGGGTTGAAACATCACAATAGAGCAGCTCTCACTGACGTCTCATGTGTTGAAACACCACAGTGGAACAGCACTGAATGCAGTGTCGTGGGTTCAAACACTAGCTTTACAAAAGTGTTGTATAAAATCAAGCCTCTTTGATTAGATTGGGAAACCAGTGGCTGAATGGTTACGATCGTTCGCTCGTAAACTTCCGGTGCGCTCATGCCGAGATTGCGGGTTCAAGCCCTAAATCGTTCAGTTGGAGTAACATGCTGACTTCTCGACTTGTCTTGTGAACATACATTACAAGTACATCAGAAGTCGGAGTGGGTTTACCTGATGGCGAGTGATGGCGACACTTGTATTAAGGAAACTAATCCGCACTCAGAAATCAGTCCATTGCCAAAACTGCTTTTAACATAATTAAATCTGTATTAACGTCTAGAGAGAATTAACAACGCATTAAAAATGAGAGTTATGTATCTTAAAAATTGCTATAATGCGCGGAAGCTTAGACAATGAACAATGAATAGAAAGTCGTACAGAGGCCATGGAATAGCCAGAAGAATAAGTCGTATTACATGGGTACAAAAACAATCAAATACAGCTGTTCTAGAAAAACTTGAAATGAACAGAGAATTGATGAAAGAAATATAAAAAAGAGGCAAGTGGAATATTTCAACCATTAGATATTTTTTGAGCTTATCTGCTCATTGTCCATACTTCACATCCATATAAAAGTACTTGTCCTATGTAGAAGTTCAACTCTTTTTTTTTCTCTCGTTGCAATTCGCATCTTTTTATTGGTCAGTATGTTTTCCATCTTGCAAAAGGCCAACTTCGCCATGGAGATTCTTGTTCTAATCTCTTCAAGGCACACCTCTTGGGATTTTATGACTGTTCTGAGATATTTGCACCTTGACGTCTTTAATAATGTTCCAATTTACCCGTATTATTATTTACCCGTATTATTTAATTTACCCCATTGTGGTATTACTTTTAAGATACGAACATAATCTCTGTCTTCTTATGACTGTTCCGAGTTAGTTGGACCGGAAATCAGAAGTACCTCAGTCTAAAGTAACAACTTAAGAGGTATGATTTCTCGTTTACAGCTGACCACTCCATCAGGTCAGTACAGGACGCCTACTCGAGCAAGACTCACGCGGCAGCATTTCTAAATGAAATCAACAACGAACTCCGCCAGTGGAAACACGGACTGGCCATCGCAGAGTGGAACTACAAAACCAACATCACAGATCACAACAGAGAAGAGGTAAATGTCTTTAATATTCCGATGCACAATCGGGATGTGTTCGTAAAATTCCGATGTACATCGGAATGTGTTCCTAAAATTCCGGTGTTTATCGGATTGTATTCCTAATATCCCGGTGAATATCGAGCTCAGTTTGCATATTCCGGTGTGTATCTGACCCTGTTTGTTTATTCCGGTGTATACTCAACCAAACATGCTTTCAACGGCATGAAATCAGTATTAACATTTACAGAGATTAATAACGCATTAAAAATGAGAATTCTAAACTGCTATGTATATTCAACGCTATTGTATGGCGCGGAAGCCTGGACATTGAACAAGCAATTAGAAAGTCGCATAGAAGCCCTGGAGATGTGGATATACAGACGGATATGTCGTATTTCTTGAATACAAAAACAATCAAATGCAGAGATTGTAGAAAAAACTGGGAATGAAGAGAGTGTTGATGAAAGAAATAAAGAGGAGGCAAGTGAAATATTTCGGCCATGTTAAAAGATATGATACTCTTATAAAAAACCACACTGGAAGGCAAAGTTGAAGGGCAAGCGAGCAAGAGGTAGACAACGATACAAGTGGAAGGATAACATCAAGAGATGAACGAACGTCAGCCTGAAAGAATGTACAGTCAAGGCCGAGAATTAGACAGTGTTTGAGATCCATTGCAGCCAACCTTCATTGTGGAGACGGCACCTGATTATGATGATGATACTCAACAAAATGTACTATTCCAGTGAATACAGGGCTGGTCTTTGTATTCATTTCCGTAGCTCTGTGTGTAAATTGCGGTGGATACCGAGTTGTTTGTACTAGCCGCTGCATGTCAGACTGTATTTGTATATCTTCTTCTTCTTTTGCCATTGAAGCGTCACAGAGAAGAGACCGAGGTAATTTTCTGTAGTTCCGCTTGTCGTGTTACTTGTGCTAATGTCATATTTCATTTCTTCAATGTTTCTTTCACTCCATCTAACCAATGCAGCCCGGAACGGCCTCTCGCCCTGTATCCAGATATCGCCATCTATCCGCTGATTGATCTTATTCCATTCTAACTACATGTCCGGATATTTGTTTAGTTGTTCTATGAAGTCAGTAATGGGTGTTATCCCTACACTCGTTCTTACACCGGTCTATTGCACCTATATCGTGTTTAAACTACGACGATTGTTCTGTGAAAACACAATAATTATCTGCTCGTGCAGTTTGAGGAGAACAACACTGATTTTTTTCCCTCGTTTCCATCCTGTTTCAGGATATTGCGGTCAACACCAGCATCTTTCAGCTGTATGTTGATTCCTAGTCTAGATTACGCTCATCAGCACGCCACGACTTTCTGAGCGACCGGCTCCATACTCTCATAAGTCACTAGCGTGACTCGAACCACTTCTAATTCTCGTCCGCTCACGTTGACTACGAGAGTATTCGGGATTAACGGAGAAAGATGCTAACCCCTCGGCCAGGCAGCCGGCTAAAAACAACACTGATATCCTCTTTTTTTTATTGAAACAAAAACAAACAAAAAAGAAAACATGTGCTATATTAACATAACAGACGTCGAAGTGGTCAAGAAATATAAAGCAATCACATTATAATTTCCCATGCGCTGACCACGAGGCAAGGGATGCTTCATGCCACATACCTGTCAAATGGACTTTAACCTTGACTTCACTTTGCCCTATTACTGAGGTGAGTGCGTGGCGCAACACTGTGAGCTGCAAATTTCGTGTGAAATGCTTTTACATCTGTCCCCGGTTGTTTGTAGCGTGAACTGGATGTTCGGAATAATGGCGGTCGGCCTGTCGCTGAACTGACTGGATTGAATTATGCAGTAATGTGTGGCTGTTGATTTTCTAGCGACTGCCTCTTCCATCGACGATGAACTGTACTTTTCGTGGACGACTTGTGTGTTGGCATTCTGGCGGCGGCATTATGCACAGTGTACCTGTGCGGACTGTTGGCTTGCCGACACTCCTATCTGTTCCACTTTTCACATGGGGCAGTGACAAGCATTTTGTGGGATATTCACTGGCACAGGAACTGAGCATAATGGGGACGACCTGTTGCCGTCTCCGTGAGGTTGCAGCAGCGACTAATGGCTAATGACTAATTGTTTTGACAGACGATAGACTGTTACATTAGGCTTAAAAAATAGCGCAAAGCCTGGAATCGAACCGACACTTAAGGAGTGTTAGTCACAGCGCTTCCACGACTCCCCATTTTATGAAACACTCTCCGGTTAATAATAGTAATAACTTTGGTAACAACACTAGCTATAATAATTACAGTATTAAATAACACAAGCGTATGAGAATGGTATTAAAACCATTACGACGATCATGATGATGATTTTGTTGATGATGATTCTGGAAATTTTGATGATAATAATAACTGCCATATAGGGATAAAAATGTTAGGCGTGCAGATGACTTTTAAAGAACTGTTTCCATACGAAAAACATCAAAGATAGCGTGAAAAGAAGAACATAAACAATTTATGTTGACAGTTCACGAACGTGGCTACGCGATATCAAGTTTGGAGACTACGACAAATGAAGGAAGCGAGGCGTTTCAACCTGCAGTTTCTACCCGAGGACCTGGCGAGACAGATTTCAATGTTTTCTTTGTCTGCAATCTCCAGTGACAACAAAGTCAACCAGTGAGTATGTCTGTTGTGATTAATTCAGTTATCTAGTCAGTGTATGGTTGTTTGTTTCGTCTTACAGTCAATGAATAATTGAATGGGATTTTTATACTAAATTCAACCAATTAGTGAACTATATTTTTATAGTAAAGACAACAATCAACATATGATTTTATGAAACCACTTTGTTCGGAAATAAAGTCAGTGCACCACTTTGCTCTGTAATAAAGTCATCAATCAGTGAACCACTTTGTTCTGTAATAAAGTCAACCAATCAGAGAAGTGTCTTTCTTTAATAAATTCATCCATTCAGTGAAGTGTTTTCTTATAATAAAGTTAACCAGTCGTTGAATTACTTTCATCTATAATAAAATAAATCAATCAGTGAAATACTTTGTTCTGTAATAAAATCAAACAATCAGTGAACCACTTTGTTCTGTAATAAAGTCAACCAATCAGAGAAGTGTCTTTCTTTAATAAATTCATCCATTCAGTGAAGTGTTTTCTTATAATAAAGTTAACCAGTCGTTGAATTACTTTCATCTATAATAAAATAAATCAATCAGTGAAATACTTTGTTCTGTAATAAAATCAAACAGTCAGTCAACCACTTTGTTCCGTAATAAAGTCAACCAATCATTGAAGTGTTTTTCTATAATAAAGTCAACTAATCAGTGAAGTGGTTTCCTATAATAAAGACAACCAATCAGTGAACTGTTTCCTATAATACAGTCAACCAATCAGTGAACCATTTTGTGTGTAATAATTTAACCTACAGTAGGAAACTATGATTTAGGAGAGAAAAATGAAAGAGGATACAGACTCGTAGAGTGGGCTAAAGAAAAGGAAATGATTGTAGGAAACACCTGGTTTAAGCAACACCCTAGAAGATTATGGACATGGAGGAGTCCTGATAGCAGGACCAGAAACCAGACTGATTACATTCTGATTAGCAGAAGATTTAGAAACGCACTAACAGTAGCAAAAACAGTTCCCAGTGCTGATTGTTATAGTGACCACAGACTACTTACAGGAACACTGAGGATAAAGTTGAAGAAAGTCAAGTATATAACAGGAAACACTAAATATGATTTGTGTACATTGAGTAATGACAAGGAAATACAAAACAAATTTAACATAGAAGTACAGAACAGATTTGATATATTGTCTGATGTAGAGATATTATTCCAGGATGTGAATGATCAATGGGAAATGTTAAATTTAATCAGTTTGGCTGCAGACACAACCATTCCAAAATTAAAGAAGGTGGGTCGTTAGAAATGGATGACTGAAGAAATTTTACACCTAATGGAAACAAGAAGACTCAACAAAAATAATCCTGCCAAATATGAAGAAATTCACAGACAAGTCAGAATATTATGTAGGAAGGCAAAAGAATCATGGCTTGAGGAAAAGTGCTTAGAAATTGAAAAACAACACAACAATCAAAATACCAAATTAGTGCACAAAAGAATTCAGGAACTTACTAATAATAGAACAAGTACATCAACAGGCTGTCTAAAAACTAAAGATGGCAAAATCATAATAGAAAAAGATCAGATTCTCCATGTATGGACATATTATGTGAAAAACCTATATAATGATAACAGAGAGGAACAGTATGATATTAGATTTAATAATGAAGGACCACCAATTTTAAAGATGGAGGTTCAAAATGTTCTTAAGCATATGAAAGCTGGCAAGGGGGGGGGGGGGGGGGGCCTTGCCAGCTTTCATATGCTTAAGAACATTTTGAACCTTTTGTGCAGATAACATCACAACAGAAATGATTAAAGCTTTAGAAGTATTTGGACTAGAGCAAGTCACCAGACTGCTGAACACATTATATGATACTGAAGATATACCTTCTGAATTATGTAATTCTGTATTTATTGCAATCCCAAAGAAATCAGGAACCTTGGAATGTGATCAACATAGAACAATTAGTATAATGAGTCACATCACAAAGATTTTGTTACGAATTATCATGCAAAGAGTGAGGAAGAAAATACAACCTGAAATAGGGGAAGAACAATGTGGGTTTGTAGAAGGAAAGGGTACAGTAAATGCTGTATATATGCTGCGAACAGTTATTGAACGTGCTATAGAAGCAAACAAGGATATACATCTTTGCTTTATTGACTACACAAAGGCTTTTGATAGAGTTAGACATGTCAACATGGTGGATATGCTTGCAGATCTACAAATTTATGGGAAAGACATTAGACTTATAAACAACATATATTGGAAGCAACAAGCTGCCATAAGGATTGATAATGAAGTGGGACACTATCAACCTATTAAGAGAGGTGTTAGGCAGGGATGTGTTTTGTCTCCAGATCTTTTTTCAGCATTGGAGGACGAAACATAAATAACATTATATATGCAGATGATACAGTATTGATTGCAGACAATGCACAGGATCTGCAACAATTAGTAGACGCGGTTGTTGTCCACAGTGAGCAGCTGGGGTTGGAATTATATTGTAAGAAGACACAGGTTGTGGTCGTCACTAGGAAGAACGAAGTACCACAAATGTAATATACAAGTAAATGGGGATATTCTTCAACAAGTGAATCGGTACAATTATCTCGGAACAGTCATAACATCTGATGGGAGATGCCTTGAAGAGATTAGACCAAGAATCGCCATGGCGAAAGTAGCCTTTAGCAAGATGAAAAACATTCTGACCAATAAAAAGATGTCAATTGAAACGAGAAAAAGAGTGTTGAGGGGGTACATAGAGCCTGTTCTTTTGTATGGATGTGAAACTTGGACAATGTGCTGAAGAACATCTGATGGCTGCAGAAATGTGGTTTCTGAGGAAAATGCAAAGAATACCATGGACAGATAGAAAAACCAATGACCAAGTAGGCCTACTACAGGAGGCAAATGAAAATCGTAGATTGATTAGAGAAATTAGACGTAGACAGTCAACATTTTTTGGACATGTTATGAGAAGAAATGGACTGGAGAACTTAGTGACAACTCACAAGATCGAGGGGAACAGACGAAGAGGAAGACCGAGAGGAAAATATCTGGATGGCTTTGGCCACATGGCATGGACGAGACAGGAACACTGAGCTGATCCACGACTCTGGTGATCGAGTGAAATGGCGAGTCATGACCGCCCACGCTTTCCGGCTTGGCACATGATTGATTGAATTTAACCTAGCCGGATAACAGTTATACTGTAAACCATACAGTCTCATAGTTTTAATTGAAGGCTTATCTTTATCTTCGGGTATCTTTATTATCTCTTAGCTACACACTTGTAATTACCTCCTTTTTGGAGTATAATCCCCATTGGATTCCTGCACACGGCAGTGTCTGTACAGTGCAATGGCTAGCAGGCTAGCAGGCTAGCTTGCCGACACGTTCAAATTCGCACCCAGGGGGATTTTTAAAATTTACCTACGCCACCAGGTCAACTTAGACTACATGAGTACCAAGAAATATCTGGGAGGGTAAAGCCGGTTGATGTGTCTAAAAGTCTAAAAACATATGAGGCTAGCACCATATACCTAGCGACTGCCGCTTCCATCGACGATAAACTGTATTTTCCGTGGAGGATTTCTGTGTTGGCATTCTGGCGGCGGCATAATTCACAGTGTACCTGTGCGGGCTGTTGGCTTGCTGAGACCCTGTCTATTCCACTTTTCACATGGCGCAGTGAGGAGCATTTCGTGTGATATTCACTGGCACAGGAACGGAGCATAATGGGGACGATCCGTTGTCGTGAAGTTGGATCCGCGACTAACTACTTAACTATCATATACCAAACACACCTCAAAGCGCGGATAAAAGAATCATCTACGTTTTTACACAAGGAAATTTCACATTTCCACCATGCACATATATATTATTCATAAAGTTACGAATAAGGTGAACTTAGATGTATTTGTTACAACTTGTATTTAACATAACTTGATCTTCTATAAATGCAGACGCGTGTCCCAACTTCAACAAATAATGGAGGGCAACTACGGTACCGGGCGGGCATGTTTGAAAAATGGCAGTTGCTTAGCCCTCGAGCCGGAAGTGACGCATATAATGTCATACTCACGTGACCCGGAACTCCTAAAGGAGGTGTGGTTTCAATGGCGGAAAAGTGTTGGCCCAAACTTAAAGCATTACTACGTAGAATTTATCAACCTTCTAAACATTGGGGCTGTTGAAAATGGTAAGTTTCTTATGTATTGAACTTATTTATAACGTATTATGCAATAAGTCTCTGTTATTGGAGGTTAGAAAAGAAGTTTTGCATGTTGCATAGAACCAGTTGTGATATGTGCCTGCGAATTATGGCCAGTTACACACTGCCCATTGGCACTTTTCTGTTTTGAGAGACGATAGTTTGTGATGGTGTTATACCTCTCCATAGCACAAAGTCTGGACTCAAATGTAGAGACCAAGTGTTGCCCACACAGCATGATCCCTCTCCCGGCCTGCCTAGTTTTCTCCAGAGGAAAGGTAACACCAATATACCTGGAACAAGACAAGCTGCAGAAGCTGTCGAATCAGCAAAGCAATGCTCTGATTGACCGCTTGTCGCAGCTTCCATTCTAGAGCAATTGACGACCAAAATTTATTACCTGGTCTGCCCTGCCATGACGTTTAGTCTTTAGGATGTATTTCATGGCACCAGGATAAGGCTTTTCCACTCCCAGTTGCGCTCCTCCGCCTGAAGAATGGCCAATGTTAAATAGATCCGTATGTAGACAGATTATAAATATTGCATAAAGTAATTTTTTAAGAAGTCGCTTAAAAGTCGACAGGGTCGACTTCATTGCACCGGGTTTTATCCCATATGGGTCGGTCTCTTTCCGCAGCGCGGAAAGCGTCGCACAAAGCACGAACTCCGTAGCTTTTAGCGACGACCCACAGGAGTCTCCGAAACATTTAACTCGTAAACCGAAGGGTGCGGCCAGGAATCGAACCCACAACCTTCGGAGCACGAATCAAACGGCTTGACCACTTCGCCAAAGAGACTCCCTGCATAAAGTAATAATACACGACTAACAGATTACACTTGAATAAGAGTGATGTCCTTTTCTCTTTTTAAGGATTTTCTGACTACAGCCATTTCTGGAAGCAGGATTTGTTCTACAATACTCCAGAACTTGACAGAATGATCCAGAAGCTGTGGACCAGCATCAGACCATTGTATCTACAGCTGCATGCATACGTCCGCAGGAAGCTGAGAGAGTATTATGGGAAGAACGTGGTTGGAGAAGACGGTACACTTCCAGCGCATCTGTTAGGTATGTATATTTATGTCGTCACTGCAACACTGTTAACATCTTAGTTATGTTAACTGATTATGTGCCACAGGATAATATATCGCGAAAGATTACCTCCGATCTAGACAGAAGGACGATATATCACCATACTAGGGCTATCGTGTTATTTGTTTCGTTTCGTAGCATCATCCGGAATTTCAATGCTCAGTGAATGAAAATTTACATTATAATACTTGTTGGTATGATTCTATACCATGTTTGGTGCAAACCAAATTGTTGTTTGGCATTGCATGAGTTAAGTAAAGCCTATAGCAAGCGCATAAACAGGTTATTGATCCTGCAGCATGAAAGTGAAGACACGGGTTAGTGATAAAAAAATGATTTAACAGGCAAGAATATATACTTCGTAGCACCGGGTGCTATTCTATATAGCTCGGTCTCTTTTCACAGGTCGACCTGGCGAAAGCGTCGCACAACTCCGTAGCTCCAGCGACGACCCCCATAAGTCTCAGAAAAAATTGTACTAAAGAACCAAACGATGTAGGCCGAATTATAACCCACAACATTCTGAGTGCGAGACAGACGGAGTAACAACCGAGCTGATTGATTCTGAAGCAGCAATTGTAATAACAGGTTATTGATCCGCTAGAAGGAAGTGCGATAAGAGGCTACTGATCATGAAGGAGGATGTGCTATATGAGGCTACTATGAATGAGGATGTGCAATAACAGGCTACTGATCATGAAGGAATATATACTATAACAGGCTACTGATTATGAAGGAGGTTGTGCTATCAAAGGCTACTGATCATGAAGGAATATGTACTATAACAGGCTACTGATTATGAAGGAGGAAGTGCTATAACATACTACTGATTATGAAGGAATATGTACTATAACAGGTAACTGATTATGAAGGAATATGTACTATAACAGGCTACTGATCATGAAGGAATATGTACTATAACAGGCTACTGATTATGAAGGAGGAAGTGCTATAACATACTACTGATTATGAAGGAATATGTACTATAACAGGCTACTGATTATGAAGGAATATGTACTATAACAGGCTACTGATTATGAAGGAGGATGTGCTATAAGAGGCTACTGATTATGAAGGAATATGTACTATAACAGGCTACTGATTATGAAGGAATATGTACTATAACAGGCTACTGATTATGAAGGTATATATACTATAACAGGCTACTGATCATGAAGGAGGAAGTGCTGTAACAGGCTACTGATCAGGAAGGAGGAAGTGCTGTAACAGGCTACTGATCAGGAAGGAGGAAGTGCTGTAACAGGCTACTGATCAGGAAGGAGGAAGTGCTATGATAAGCTGCTGATTATGAAGGAGGAAGTGCTATGATAATCTGCTGATTATGAAGGAGGAAGTACTATGATAAGCTGCTGATTATGAAGGAGGGAGTGCTATGATAAGCTGCTGATTATGAAGGAGGATGTGCAACAAGAGGCTCTTATTATGAAAGAGGATGTGCTATAAGAAACTACCGCTCATGATGGAAGATGTACAATAAAAGACTACTTATCAGGAAGGATGATGTGCTATAAGAAACTACCGCTCATGATGGAAGATGTACAATAAAAGACTAATTATCATGAAAGAGGATGTGCTATAAGAAACTACCGCTCATGATGGAAGATGTACAATAAAAGACTACTTATCAGGAAGGAGGATGTGCTATAAGAAACTACCGCTCATGATGGAAGATGTACAATAACAGACTACTTATCAGGAAGGAGGATGTGCTATAAGAAACTACCGCTCATGATGGAAGATGTACAATAAAAGACTACTTATCAGGAAGGAGGATGTGCTATAAGAAACTACCGCTCATGATGGAAGATGTACAATAAAAGACTACTTATCAGGAAGGAGGATGTGCTATAAGAAACTACCGCTCATGATGGAAGATGTACAATAAAAGACTACTTATCAGGAAGGAGGATGTGCTATAAGAAACTACCGCTCATGATGGAAGATGTACAATAAAAGACTACTTATCAGGAAGGAGGATGTGCTATAAGAAACTACCGCTCATGATGGAAGATGTACAATAAAAGACTACTTATCAGGAAGGAGGATGTGCTATAAGAAACTACCGCTCATGATGGAAGATGTACAATAAAAGACTACTTATCAGGAAGGAGGATGTGCTATAAGAAACTACCGCTCATGATGGAAGATGTACAATAAAAGACTACTTATCAGGAAGGAGGATGTGCTATAAGAAACTACCGCTCATGATGGAAGATGTACAATAAAAGACTACTTATCAGGAAGGAGGATGTGCTATAAGAAACTACCGCTCATGATGGAAGATGTACAATAAAAGACTACTTATCAGGAAGGAGGATGTGCTATAAGAAACTACCGCTCATGATGGAAGATGTACAATAAAAGACTACTTATCAGGAAGGAGGATGTGCTATAAGAAACTACCGCTCATGATGGAAGATGTACAATAAAAGACTACTTATCAGGAAGGAGGATGTGCTATAAGAAACTACCGCTCATGATGGAAGATGTACAATAAAAGACTACTTATCAGGAAGGAGGATGTGCTATAAGAAACTACCGCTCATGATGGAAGATGTACAATAAAAGACTACTTATCAGGAAGGAGGATGTGCTATAAGAAACTACCGCTCATGATGGAAGATGTACAATAAAAGACTACTTATCAGGAAGGAGGATGTGCTATAAGAAACTACCGCTCATGATGGAAGATGTACAATAAAAGACTACTTATCAGGAAGGAGGATGTGCTATAAGAAACTACCGCTCATGATGGAAGATGTACAATAAAAGACTACTTATCAGGAAGGAGGATGTGCTATAAGAAACTACCGCTCATGATGGAAGATGTACAATAAAAGACTACTTATCAGGAAGGAGGATGTGCTATAAGAAACTACCGCTCATGATGGAAGATGTACAATAAAAGACTACTTATCAGGAAGGAGGATGTGCTATAAGAAACTACCGCTCATGATGGAAGATGTACAATAAAAGACTACTTATCAGGAAGGAGGATGTGCTATAAGAAACTACCGCTCATGATGGAAGATGTACAATAAAAGACTACTTATCAGGAAGGAGGATGTGCTATAAGAAACTACCGCTCATGATGGAAGATGTACAATAAAAGACTACTTATCAGGAAGGAGGATGTGCTATAAGAAACTACCGCTCATGATGGAAGATGTACAATAAAAGACTACTTATCAGGAAGGAGGATGTGCTATAAGAAACTACCGCTCATGATGGAAGATGTACAATAAAAGACTACTTATCAGGAAGGAGGATGTGCTATAAGAAACTACCGCTCATGATGGAAGATGTACAATAAAAGACTACTTATCAGGAAGGAGGATGTGCTATAAGAAACTACCGCTCATGATGGAAGATGTACAATAAAAGACTACTTATCAGGAAGGAGGATGTGCTATAAGAAACTACCGCTCATGATGGAAGATGTACAATAAAAGACTACTTATCAGGAAGGAGGATGTGCTATAAGAAACTACCGCTCATGATGGAAGATGTACAATAAAAGACTACTTATCAGGAAGGAGGATGTGCTATAAGAAACTACCGCTCATGATGGAAGATGTACAATAAAAGACTACTTATCAGGAAGGAGGATGTGCTATAAGAAACTACCGCTCATGATGGAAGATGTACAATAAAAGACTACTTATCAGGAAGGAGGATGTGCTATAAGAAACTACCGCTCATGATGGAAGATGTACAATAAAAGACTACTTATCAGGAAGGAGGATGTGCTATAAGAAACTACCGCTCATGATGGAAGATGTACAATAAAAGACTACTTATCATGAAAGAGGATGTGCTATAAGAAACTACCGCTCATGATGGAAGATGTACAATAAAAGACTACTTATCAGGAAGGAGGATGTGCTATAAGAAACTACCGCTCATGATGGAAGATGTACAATAAAAGACTACTTATCAGGAAGGAGGATGTGCTATAAGAAGTTACTGATCCAGCAGCTAGACGTACTATAATGGGTGATTGATCCTGTGGTAGGAAATTAATCAATCGATTTTTGATCCTGCCGGGGATGATATTGAACTTGTAGAATAAATTACAATATTAGGTTATTGATCCTGTGGTGGGATATCCAATAATAGATTATTTATTGATCTCCCAATGGGATATCCAATAACATATTTATTGACCACGCAGTGGGATATCCAATAACATATTATTTATGAATCACCCAGTGGGATATCCAATAATATATTATTTATTGACCTCCCAGTTGGATATCCAGTAACAGAATATTTATTGTTCATGTAGTGTGATATCCAATAACAGATTATTTATCGAACACCCGGTGGGTACACCTATGTGGTTTCTTAGGAAAAACCACGACTGCTATGGACAGACAGAAATCAGAAAACTCAACAAGACACACATGACAAGTGTAAATTGATATAAATTAGACGCATATAATAAAGCTTTTTTCTCATTTTTTTTTTTTTTTGGGTGGGGGGGGGGGGGGTACTTTAGTGTAGTTTAGTCGTTGGATCAACATCACGACACATGATTTAACCCATAAGTGCTCCGTTTTCCTCCTAAATCAAACCTGAGTCTGGAGAAACTCAACTCGATGCACGAACTCCGTTGCATCGGCGAGGATCCTGAAATACTTTGGGTAGATTTTTAGCTCGAAATTTTGCCCGGACAGCGCCGTTAGGCTACACTTTTTCGATTTCCAAATGCCAAGGGATTTTTTACGTGCGCAACACTACACACGGGCGTCTCACTACCCAGAGACCAGGGGAAATTTTATTACTGGAAGTCCAGGTGGATTTTTTAAATAAATCCCGGTCCTCACCGGGGCCTGAACCCGGGACCTCCAGCACTCGAGGCGGACACCATACTTCGAGACCACTCATCCCCCACTCAGGGGGGGGGGGGTGTTTATAAGATGAACAAAAAACAAAACAAAAAACAAAACTAGAAAACATAGTAACAATTGGCAACATTGATGAGAAAAGACCAAGGGGAAGGCATAGAGATAATCATCGGTGTAGCTCAGCCACGTGGCGTGCATTAGCGTGACAAGAACAGACCAGATCAACGACTCTGGTGGTCTAGGGAGTTGTTGAATTATGACTGCCCATGCATGTCAGCATGGCACATGATGTTGATAATTATGCTGATAGTTGTTATGATTGGTGATGATGATGGTGATGCCGACGACGACGATGATGATGATGATGATGATGGCGATAGTGGTGATTATGATGATGATGATGATGACGGCAGTGTTTGAAAATAACACTTCTGGCGTTGTAAACCTAAATGTCTTTCTTTCTCTCAAAGGCAACATGTGGGCTCAGCATTGGTCGAGCATCATAGACGTGGTCATTCCATTCCCTGAAGTCAGCAGAGAGGATCAGATTGAGGCTCGACTTAAGGTTCATCTGGATGTCCGCGGGATGTTCACTCTAGCAGAGAGGTTTTACAAGTCTATAGGCTTCCACCGAATGACTCCAACCTTCTGGAAGAAATCATTACTGACAAAACCAAGAGGAAACAACGTTGTATGTCACGCTTCGTCGTTCGATATGTTTGAACCAGGGGACTATAGGTAACTTAGAGAAGTTTCTATGTTATTGTGAAAGCAGTTTGCTGGTGATATATATATATATATATATATATATATATATATATATATATATATATATATATATATATATATATATATATATATATAAGGACAAAAGAAGAACTAACAATAAATCACACCATTAAACAACTACTATTTCAGACAACCATGCACTAATTGCAATATTAGAACAGAAAAGTAGCAACAGTAAAATAGAGATAATGACCATAACCAAAGAAGAAAAAATAACGTAGATTCGTCTAATAGAAAAACGCTGAAACAAATACAGAGATTGAAGTACTTGGGAACTATAATATTATCAAACGGCGAATAAGAAGACGATATCGAAAAAAGATGCAAGAAGGCAAATCAACTCAGTGGACACATGATATAAATAATAAAAACACGCGAATCAGTAGATACTAAAAACACGGAAATGAGATTCGTGAGAAGAATACTCACCGTATCTAGAAGAAAGAAAATCAGAAATTATTACATCAGAGCTAAAGTGGGGGTTAATAGTAGCGCTAGATTTCATTGGAAAACAGCCAGTGAAATGATTCGGTCAAATAAGTAGACAGCTACCAACTAACAGTATACCACAACAAGCAATGGACCAAATGGAATCAGAAGAACAGACCGACCATGTAAACGAAGGACATCGTGAATAACAGAGTCAATAGGAATATCGATACACGAAGTCCATTAACGGGCACTCTCCCGCTGGTTATGCTTCACCTCGGCACCGCAAGGTACAAGAGGAACATGATGAGATGAGGTGACTTTTAGTATCATCATTATTTTCATCACCAGTGGGCAGCAAGATGCTTGTTGAATCTAGCTTGGAAATAATATTTGACGTGATAAATTATTTAGAAATATTTTTGATAGAAAAAGCAATATTGATCTTCATTCTAAGAAATTACTAAAGTGTTGAGTCAGTTATACTATTATGAGCAACGAAACGTCTAGCAAGATTGATGGTCTCAATGGTTCGATCGATTCCGTTACGAGTAATACAAAAGTGTGATCAATATCATCATGCAGCTTGTTTTTAAGAATGCCTCTCTCATCAAGGCCAACTGGAAAGAGTTGGGGTTTATTTCCTCATTCGCTATGCCTCATTCATTTTAAAGCCATTGTCTTCAATAACATGTGTCCATCTTCGAGAAGATCGACCGTCGCTCCTTCTTTCAGCAACCATGCCTTCCATGAAGATTTGTGCTTAACCACTGCTGCGTGTCATTTGTCTGAAGTGTATCAGTTTCCGCGACATGATGCTAATTTAGTTAGTGTATTTTTCCTTTAAACCAGCATTAAAAATTTTTTTTATTTTTATGTTGTGATCTTTTGGCAAGTTTACGTTCAGTAGTTTCCCATAGCTTTCTGAACGACTGGCACCCATATCATTTCTTAAAAAACCAACGCAACGAGCTGGTTATCTATATTCAGATCTTGAAGAATGTATAGAGTATACCCAATATGTATCGGGGCGTGTAAAACTGTCTCTTACTTTACTTTACCTAACTTCACCTTACGTTATTTTACTTCATCTCGCGTTACTGTATTTCGTCTTACGTTACCTTACTTCGCCTTCGTATTATGTACCGTACCTTCTCTTAATTCACCTTACGTTACCTTACTTTATTTTACTTTTCTTTCACCATACCTTCTCTTACATCACCTTACTCTACTCTACTCTACTCTACTCTACTCTACTCTACTCTACTCTACTCTACTCTACTCTACTCTGCTCTGCTCTGCTCTGCTCTGCTCTGCTCTGCTCTACTCTACTCTACTCTGCTCTACTCTAATCTACTTTACTCTCTCCACAAAACTAATAATCTGTCACGCGACCTTCCACAGAATCAAAATGTGCTCCGACGTGACATACGCAAACTTCAAGACAGTTCACCACGAGATGGGCCACATCGAGTACTTCATGACCTACGCAGACCAGCCCACAATCTTCCGAGAAGGAGCCAATGCAGCTTTTCAAGAAGCAGTTGGAGATACCATAGGGCTGTCCGTGATGTCCGTGACCCATCTCAGAACCCTGGACTTGCTGGGAGGTGATGATACCTGCTTCACTCGAGAATCGCTGCGGATTCAACGACAGAGTAAGTCTTGAGACTACATGTCTGCTGGCCTTCTGTTGCTTCGGGGGTATGTGTGGCTCTGTGTTATTTGAGAGGTATCGTTGTAGATAGGGATGTAGTCATACTGAAGTGCCAGGATCGTGTTTCATAACAATTAAGATATGTCTTCGTCTGGACTTCGAGTATCCTGGACAGACACTAGTCTGTGAGACATCCTGGGCAGACACTAGTCTGTGGGACATCCTGGACTGACACTAGTCTGTGGGACATCCTGGGCAGACACTAGTCTGTGGGACATCCTGGACAGACACTAGTCTGTGGGACATCCTGGACAGACACTAGTCTGTGGGACATCCTGGACTGACACTACTCTATGGGACATCCTGGACAGACACTAGTCTGTGGGACATCCTGGACAGACACTAGTCTGTGGGACATCCTGGACAGACACTAGTCTGTGGGACATCCTGGACAGACACTAGTCTGTGGGACATCCTGGACAGACACTAGTCTGTGGGACATCCTGGACAGACACTAGTCTGTGGGACATCCTGGACAGACACTAGTCTGTGGGACATCCTGGACAGACACTAGTCTGTGGGACATCCTGGACAGACACTAGTCTGTGGGACATCCTGGACAGACACTAGTCTGTGGGACATCCTGGACAGACACTAGTCTGTGGGACATCCTGGGCAGAGAATATTGTCTCTTTGTTTTATTATTCTTCACAAGCGACATAGGTGTCCACGTTTTTTAGAGAATTGTAGTTAGTTAGTTAGTTAGCTCTAGCTAGCTAGTTAATTAATTAGTTAGTTAGTTAGATAGTTTGTTAGTTAGTTAGATAGTTAGTTAGATAGTTAGTTAGTTAGTTAGTTAGTTTAGTTAGTTAGTTAGTTAGTTAGTTAGTTAGTTAGTTAGGCTATGCCTTTCGTGATCAGGATGGTGGTATATACATTCACTCACGCTCAGATGGCGGCCTCTACAATGCTCAAAGATTGAAGGCCAAGACTAAAATTAGGAAGGTACTGATCAGAGAGTTGCTTTTTGCAGATGATGCTGCAGTTACGACCCACTCTGAGGAAGAGTTACAATGTCTACTATCTGCATTCTCCAGTGCTTGTTATGAATTTGGTTTGACAATTAGCAAAAAGAAGACACAGATTATGTCACAAGGTGCACATGGGGGACCATACATCTTTATTAACGACGCTAAACTAGAGATGGTAGACCATTTTACATATCTAGGATCAGTGGTAAATAGCAAATTATCTCTAGGTCAGGAAATCAACATCCGGATTGGTAAGGCAGCAACAACAATGAACAGGTTAAGAAAAAGAGTCTGGGAGAACAGGAAGCTTACTGCCAAAACAAAAGTCCTTGTCTATCAAGCCTGTGTCCTTAGTACTCTTCTTTATAGCAGTGAAACCTGGACAACTTACTCACACCAAGAGAAACGTTTAAACAGCTTACATATGCGGTGTCTGTGAAGAATACTTGGTATTAAGTGCCAAGACAAAATCACAAATACTGTAGTATTGGAAAGATCAGGTAGTGCGACTGTGTATTCCATGCTCAGTCTTCGTAGACTAAGAAATATGGATAAGACACGTTAGGAGGATGGATGATGGTAGAATACCAAAGGACATCTTTTTGGTGAATTACAGATGGGTAGGAGATGGGTAGGAGAAAATACAACCCGAAATAGGAGAGGAACAATTTGAGTTTGTAGAAGGCAAGGGTACAGTAAATGCTGTGTATATGCTGCGAACAGTAATTGAACGTTCTATAGAAGTAAACAAAGATCTATTTCTTTGCTTTATTGACTACACAAAGGCTTTCGATAAAGTGAGACATGTCGACATGATAAGGATGCTTGAAGATCTACAAATTGATGGAAAAGACCTTAGACTTGTAAAAAACATACATTGGAAACAACAAGCTGCCATCAGAATTGATAATGATGTAGGTCAATATCAGCCTATTAAAAGAGGTGTGAGACAGGGATGTGTAATGTCTCCAGATCTGTTTTCGTGTACAGTGAAAATATTTTCAGAAATATAGATGATACAGAAGGAATCAATATTGGGGGAAGATACATCAATAACATTAGATATGCAGATGATACAGTCTTGATTGCAAACAATGAACAGGACCTGCAACATTTAGTAGATGCGGTTGTTGCACACAGTGGGCAACTAGGGTTAGAATTAAATTGTAAAAAGACACATATTATGGTCGTCACTAGGAAGGACGAAATACCACAATGTAATATACAAGTAAATGGAAATATTCTTCAACAAGTGAGCAGGTACAATTATCTCGGAACAGTAATAACATCTGATGGGAGATGCCTTGAAGAGATTAGAACAAGAATTGCCATGTCGAAGGTAGCCTTTTGCAAGATGAAAGACATTCTGACCAATAAAAAGATATCAATTGAAACGAGCAAAAGAGTGTTGAAGTGCTACATAAAACCTGTACTTTTGTATGGATATGAAGAGTGGACAATGAGCAGTCAAGCTGAAAAACATCTGATGCCTGTGGAAATGTAGTTTCTAAGGAAAATGCAATAAATACCATGGACAGGCAGAAAAACCAATGAACAAGTCCTTCAAGAAACAAAGGAAGTTCGGAAACTGATTAGAGTCATTAGACGTAGATAGTCAAATTATTTTGGGCATTTTATGAGAAGAAATGACTTTGAGAACTTGGTGACAAATGGCAAGATCGAAGGGAAGAGACCAAGGGGAAGACCGAGAAGTAAATACCTGGATGGCTTGGCCACGTGGTATGGTCGAGACAGAAACACGGAGCTGATCCACGACTCTGGTGATCGAGTGAGATGGCAAAACATGACCGCTCACGCTTATCGGCATGGCACAAGATGGATTGGTGGAGGAGATCTCAGGGTAGGCCTCTACTACGATACAAAGATATGTGTAAGCGGGACATGATTGATATAGGCATTGATAATGCACATTGGGAGCAAGTCGCCGCTGAACGTGTTGTATAGAGGGCAACTATCAGAAATGAAATAAAGACAAAGGAGAAAATGATTGCGGATAAAGCACACACCGAGCGTGTGAGACGTAAGATGGTGCATGCTGGTGGAAATGACCATGTTTTCACATGTATCCACTAAGGACGAACATTTACAGCGAGAATTGGCCTATCAGCCATACTCGCTACCGCCATGGGTTGTAGTTATTAAGCCTTTTTTGAAGCACAATATACCCAACTATCGTCTGTCAAGACGGCAAGGCGCCAATGTAATGCGAAATTACGAATTGCATTCAAAACGCCAACGCCGCAGAGACATTTAACATAACAAGACCACAAGTAGTTGCTGGCGTTAGAAGGACTTGCACTTTTGCCTCTTCCAGCAAGTTAATATCATAGTGGCAGTAATAATTATTTAATGTATTCTTCCAACTTCTCTCCTCTCCAGCTTTTAGATGCAAATATTTAATTGTGTTATTTTATTTCGCCCTGGAAACAGAGGCTACCATCAACAGTCTACTACATATGGCTTTGGAGAAGATTGCCTTTCTTCCATTTGGAATCTTAGTGGATACGTGGCGATGGGGCGTCATGCAAGGGACTATTAGTCCTGCCAATTACAACCGCAAGTGGTGGGAGATGAGGTAGGCATAATTAACTGTTTGTCTGTCTTCAATGTCTGCCTACTTACTTGTATTTCCATATCTCAAGTGTTATATGCCTGTCAAGTATTATGTGTGTGTGCGTTGTTTTGTGTGTGTTTTTTTGTTTTTTTTTGTTTGTTTTGTTGTTGTTGTCGTTATTTTTTTTTTTTTGGGGGGGGGGGGGGGGGAGGGCAAGTATTACGTGTTTCTGCCCGTTGAATATTAAGTTTGTCTCTCAATCGTTACGTCTGTAAGTCATACATTATTTCATTCCATCAAGTATTATGAAATAATGCATCCTTATTTCAAGAGCTGAATATTGAAGAAGGTTGTCTATTAAAGACGTTAAAAAAAAGTTGAAATATTTTGGCCACTTGAAACGCCACGAAAGTTTGGATAGAATAATAATGGAGGGGTATATGCCTGGGAAGAGAGGAAGAGGAAGGCCAAAGAGAATTTGGGTGCAGGATGTGGCGGATGATCTCCAGATGGGTGTATCGGACGATAGGCCATCTTGCTTATGATCGAGAGGTTTTCCGGAAGGTTGTTATGGGGGCGAGGTTTTGCAAAGGACATGCTTCTGAATGAATGGATCAAATATTACCCAATTTTATTATTATTATTTTTTTAGCCAAGTATTACTTCTCTCTGTCAAGTATTACCACTGTCTGTCATTTATTAATAAGGCCAATCAAAGATTACTTACGCCTGTCAAGTATTACTTCTGTCTGTCATTTATTAATAAGGCCAGTCAAAGATTACTTACGCCTGTCAAGTATTACTTCTGTCTCTCATGTATTAACCCTATCTTCAAGTATTACTTATGTCTGTCAAGTATTACCATCGTCTGACAAGTATTATGTCTGTCTGTCAAGTATTACCACTGTCATTTATTACTAAGGACTGTCAAATATTACTTACGGCTGTCAAGTATTATTTCTGTCTGTCATGTATTAAATCTTCAAGTATTACTTCTTTCTGTCAAGTATTACCATCGCCTGTCAAGTATTACCATAGTCTGTCAAGTATTACAACCATTTTTCACAGATCATGCTCTTATTTCTTTGATTTTGCCCCCTCATTATTCTTGTTTTGTCCTTATGAATTATGTATGAAGTTACCAGACGATATGCAATATCTTCCGTATTCGCCACACTTTTGTATTACTCGTAACGGAATCGATCGAAGAACAGAGCCCATCAGTCTTAATAAACGTTTCGTTGCTCATAACCTCATTAACTGACTCGACACATTAATAACATCTTAGAACGAAGATCAATATTGTTTTTCCTAACAAAAAAATTGCTAAACAATTGATCACATCAAATATTACTTGTCTACTAAATTCAAAATGGGCGCTGGTATTCTTTGAGAAAGGATTACTCCAGAAATTAGTATTGATGCTCAGTTTTCAACTGGAGTAGTAGGCAAGTGATTCTTTAGTCTGGAATTTCGAGGGCAGAGAAGACAAACCACAATGAGGCACTGAGAACTGCAAGTGTTGCAAGCTTACTTATTAATACCATCACAACAACACACATGAAATATAAGGGGCAAATCATCAGAAGAGGTGAAGTAGAGAAATTAGTTCCAGGGCAACAAATGATAACATACGCAAGGAGGTCAGTATGGCCGAATGGATAACATATCTCGTTCTTAAACATCCGGTGTGCTGTTGTTGAGGTAGCGGTTTCAACCCTTACACCGTTCAGTTTGACTATAATATTGACTTCTTGTCTTTGACTTGGGGTCGTAAATTACAAGTACCTCTAAATTTGGAGTGGGTTCGATTGATGGCGAGGGACACTGGTATTAAGGAAAGCTAATCCACACGCAAAAATTCATGGTCGCCATGTCCCCTCCATACCACGTGCCATGATGGAGAATCAGTCATCCCATTGTTAATAACAAGCGCCAATCGGATAATAAGTTCAGTTTGTTGCATATCCTCTACAGGACGTCGCATTCAACCCCAGCCTTTTTGACTGTTTGTGATTTCTTGGAACGTTTACGTTCAGTAGTTTGCCATAGCTGTCTGAACCACCGGCACCAATACAATTTTATAAAACAACCAACGCAAGGTGGTATGCTGCCAAATCGCCCACAGCTGTATTTCAAACACTGTAATCGGGATTGCAAACTGCGCAAACTGTAACACCTTCGCCACGGAACGGACAAACGGACAATACCAATTGTTAATTAACAATGTTAAGTATGTAGATTCAAACCGCCAGTCAGTAGAGCCAGACATGCGTCTACTTTACATAAGAATTATGCTGACGCGAGAAATAGCAGGCCAGGCGCCACACCAGTAGCCATAGTACCATACAATTCACACCAAGAGCCACAGTACCTTAAAATTCACACCAGTAGCCATAGTACCACACAATTCACACCAGTAGCGATGGTACCACACAATTCACACCAGTAGCCATAGTACCACACAATTCACACCAGTAGCCATAGTACCACACAATTCACACCAGTAGCCATGGTACCATACAATTCACACCAGTAGCCATGGTACCATACAATTCACACCAGTAGCCATAGTACCACACAATTCACACCAGTAGCCATGGTACCATATAATTCACACCAGTAGCCATAGTACCATACAATTCACACCAGTAGCCATAGTACCATACAATTCACACCAGTAGCCATAATACCATACAATTCACACCAGTAGCCATAGTACCATAAAATTACACCAGTAGCCATAGTACCATAAAATTCACACCAGTAGTCATAGTACCATAAAATTCACACCAGTAGTCATAGTACTATAAAATTCACACTAGTAGTCATAGTACCATACAATTCACACCAGTAGTCATAGTACCATAAAATTCACACCAGTAGTCATAGTACCATAAAATTCACACCAGTAGTCATAGTACCATAAAATTCACACCAGTAGTCATAGTACCATAACAATCATACCATTATTGCTGCGTTCTCAGCTATATCAAAAAACCTTATCGTTGAGTGTGTGACTTGCGAGGGTCATCGCACCGTGTAGGCTTAAATGCATTCTGGATTAGCCGGCCTGTCTTTCCCTCACTTAGCGGACGCCGAGCGCAGGCGTCAGACCATCGTCCGACTGCGTACATGACATTATGAGCCGCTACTCCTCTTCTTCCTTCTTCTCTTTATCGTCGTCCTCCTCCTTCGTCTTATATTTCTTCGTCGTCATAGTCGTCACCGTTGACATCTTCGTGCGTTGATGGTGACGTATTTTGTATACTTACTCCCCTCCTCCCGTCTACACTTGTGACAAGCTTCAATTTCATCCTGGCTTCTGTTTCAAATTAGTTTCAGTTTCATCCCGAGTTCAGTTTCACATCAGCTTTCAGTTTCATCCCGAGTTCATTTCCAAATCACTTTCAGTTTAATCCTGAGTTCAGTTTCAAATCAGCTTCAGTTTGATCTCACCGTAAATTTAATCCCAGGTTCAGTTTCATCCCTGCCTGTTTCATCTCAGTTTCAGGTTTCATCTCAACTTCTTTTCATGGTTACTCACATCGCCGTTAGATAGTATTTGAGTATTCGCCTGTAAAATTAGTTCCTCGGCCTCGAGAATCGTCTAACATGAGATGAATCAAGAACCGACATCAGAGCACTCAGAACAATCCCATACGTGCCTTATCACCATCTTCAACAATCAGCGAAGAGTTCCATAACTAATGGTGCCATTTGCAGTTTGATAATTTCTTACATGTGTTTTAACCATCGCTATATTTTGGTCTGAAATTAATGGAAATATTTATATGCACATATTATCATTATTGGTTTTCCGTAACCAAAATATACAATTAAAAGACGTGATGCCGCTGTACAGAACACAATTACGGAAAACAAAGCACATTGCGGTAAAAAGTCTTTATCAGTAAATAAATGTTGTTTGTCCATCAAGAATCATGATGACCAACATGTAAACAACAAGGAAGACAGTGCTACTTCCCCGTATTTACATGTCATGTTTTGTGTATTAATTTGTTTCCTGATGAAGGCTAGCTGTTGCAAGGTCCTTTATTTTCCGTAATTATGTTTTGTACAGCTGCATTACTTCGTTTTTTTATTAAATTGTTTACATGTCCACCGCTTTGCCGCAATTGCACTAAATTTATTCATTTTTAACTTGGTTTCCGTCGTCGGCCAGCTTGAGGGAACAAACTGTGATAATACTGAAGCTGTTTAACACGTCTAACGTATTATTGTGTGCTTTCAGATTGCAGTATCAAGGAATCAAGGCACCGGTGCCTCGTTCTGAAAACGACTTTGACCCGGGTGCAAAATATCACATTCCTGCACATTCCAACTACATTAGGTAAGTTACATTCTAACTACATTAGGTAATTCACATTAGAATTTTATGTGAGTCGCATTACAACTAGATTAGGTGAGTCACATTCTAACTGCATTAGGTGAGTTTAATCCCAACTACATTAGCTGAGTCATATTATAACTACATTAGGTAAGTTAAGTTCAAAATACATTAGGTGAGTCACAATATAACTACATTAAAAAAATGTTTGCATATCCTTTACAGGACATCGCTGTCAACATCAGCATCTTTCAGCTGATTGTTGATTTCTTGGCAAGATTGCGCTCAGTAGTTTGTCATTGCTTTCTGAGCAACCGGCTCACATACCCGACGCGGGTACCGACACGGTTAGAACCGCTACCGATTCTCGCCGTCGTCACGTTACTCGCGAGAGTATACGGGATTACGGAGAAAGTCGCTAACTCCTAGGCCAGGGAGACCGGCATAACTACATTAGGTAAGTTAAATTCTAACTACATTACTAAGATTGCTACTAGTACTATTGGGGTTGGAACTCTTCGCTGGCTTCTGAGGATGGGGACGGAGCGCTTATGGGAATGCCCCGAATGCTGTGATGTCGGTTCCTAAATCAATCAATCAATCGATCAATCTAATTACATTAAGTAAGTTTAATCCTAACTACATTAGCTGAGTAACATTCTGGCAACATTAGGTAAGTCTTATTCTAACTACAATATGTTTGTCACATTCTAACTACATTAGGTGATTCATATGTTAGCTACATTTGATGAGTCATATGCCAACTACATAAGGTAAGTCACATTCTAACAACATTGGATGAGTCACATTCTAATCACATTAATTGAGTCTCATTCCAAGTACATTAAGTAAATCCAGATGTTGTGACACTCATAACGACAGAGTCTTGACATGGCAGTGTTCCTTAATGGTGATCATATTAACCTGACCTCATTTGCTGTTCTAATAACCTGTCTATTTGACCGTTTGCCTGAAAGAGATAAATGAAACTTGAACACTACATTCAACAATAAGAAAGAGACAAACAGCTTTCTCTGGTCATGTGATGAAAAGAGAGTCGCGGGAGAACATCATGACAACTGGAAAGATCAAGGGGAATACAAATAGTGGTAGACCAAGAGAAATGATGCTGGATGAACTGAGAAAGTGACATGGAGGAATATACTCACCAAATTAAATCCAGAACACCACAGACCAAGATCTGTGTAGATACATGAACGCCTACGCCAGCTGGCAAGGCACTATGATGATGTTTGAAGTAACAGAACAATTCTTAAAATACAGTTGGCGAAGAAGAAGAAATATAATGACATTCTTCAAGATGTAAACATCGAAGAAAACTGGCTCTTAGACACTGAACTATATTGACTAATTTAGACGATATGGAATGAAAAGAACAACGATCGAAAGCATGGTTCCAGGGAGAAGAAGCGGGAGCCAACATGTCCGAAGGTGGACACAGGACACTAAAGACAGGATGAAAAGGAACATGTGTGAGGCAGGGGAACAAGTGAAGGATACAGAATCTTTTCGGCAGTCGTTCATGAGGACTGGTCCTGTGGCTATGTAGTTACGAAGGCCAGTCGCAATCCCGCATATCGTGTTCAAAATACAGCTGCGGATTATTTGGCATTGACCGCCTGGAGTTGGTTTTCATACAATAATATCAGTGCCGATAGTTCGAAAAGCGATGACAAACTAACAAACGTTAACTTACCAAAACATCTGCAACGGCCAACAAATGTTAGGGCTGAGTATGACGTCCTTAAAGGATATGCAACTAAAATGTTATTATTGTCATCTACTGTCTTTATAGTACCTGGCGGTGTAGGGCAGGAAAGTCTTGAGCCTGAGGAATTAAGGCCGCCTGGCTAGTGCAGTCGCCGCGAACTGTGCAGGTTAGGATTTTCTTTTTGCCCCCGACAGAAAAGAAATCCACACCTTACCGAGAATTCGAACCCGGGTCTCCCGAAGGAGAATCCGGCATTCTAGCCACTCAGCCAGCCGTCCCTGGAGTGACGTTCTGGAAGAGACCTGCTCTGCGGATATGCCTGACGTCACAGCATCGCTGAATGAGTTTTCAAGTCAATGTTGTTGAGATAAATACATACACTCGTAGGATCAGTTTAAGGTACCAACGATGAACCTCGGATACGTTCACATGCATTGGTGTATTAGTAACAGGTGTTTGCATTAATGTAATAGTTGTAGTAGGACGTGTGATAATAGTAACTGTAGCGTTTATAAGTGTTGATGCAGTGTAAATTGTAGTTGCAGTAACTGTGGCAGTAGTAGCAATAATGTAATAGTAGTAGTATGTGTAGTTGTAGTAATTGTGGCGGTAGTAGTTGTTGTAATAGTAGTAACTATAGCAGTAGTAATTGTAGTTAGTTAGTTAGTCGACAGATCATCCTCATTGCACATCGAACCATTCAGTCCATAAGTGCTCGGATCCCCTCCTCAGCAAATCCCGCAGCGTGTAGCGGCTAACGACGCCAGTTCTGTGTTGGTTAATCAATCTTCTTTGGCTTCCTGAGTAGTGTTCTTGTTTGGCAACACCTCTTTTAATTTGCAGTTCTGGCAGTCTGACAGTAATTGTAGTAGTAGCAGTAGTAGTAGTAGTAGTAGTAGTAGTAGTAGTAGTAGTAGTAGTAGTAGTAGTAGTAGTAGTAGTAGTTGCAGCAGTAGCAGCAGCCATGTGTGCATGATCATGTAATCGTGTCCACAGTTACTTCATCAGCTACATCCAGCAGTTCCAGATGTACAAGAGCATGTGTCCAGCTGAGCAGATTCAGCGGGCTCTCTGCACGAGTGTGACTTCTACGGATCCAAATTCGCAGGAAACAAACTGAGGTAATACGCCATCCCGTGGCTACAAGGGCCCAATATGGTCCCGTTCTTAAAAAAAAAACGTTTCTCGCTATCATCCACCTGTAGTGGCATAATTTGATTTTTTGTTTTTCTATCAGAATCTGTGTTTGTGGCTTAGTGGTAGTGAGTGTGGTTTCAGAACCATGTGTTGGTTTCGCAGTCATCCGCACGCTATATGGGAACAGATCGCTTTGCGTTGATTTTTACTGTGGTATGATTTTTTAAAAGTCGCTTAAAAGTCGACAGGGTCGACTTCATTGCACCGGATTTTATCTCATTGCAGCGCGGAAAGCGTCGCACCAAGCACGAACTCCGTAGCTCTAGCGACGACCCACAGGAGTCTCCGAAAAATTTCACTCGTGAACCGAAGGACGCGGCCCGGAATCGAACGCACAACCTTCAGAGCCGAGCCAAACGGCTTGACCACTTGGCCACGGAGATTCACCCCGCTGTGGTGTGACTATAAGAAGAAGAAGAAGGAGGAGGAGTAGGAGGAGTTGGAGAAGGAGGAGACTTTTCTGAGAGTTTTGTTTTTAAGGGAAATCGGCGAGAATGGTAGCTTGCTAACCAACCTCACAATGCCATACAACCTCACAATGCCAGCCAACCACACAATGCCGTCCAACCTCACAATGCCAGCCAACCACACAATGCCATATAACCTCACAATGCCAGCCAACCACACAATGCCATACAACCTCACAATGCCAGCCAACCACATAATGCCATACAACCTCACAATGCCAGCCAACCACACACTGCCATACAACCTCACAATGCCAACCAATCACACAATGCCATACAACCTCACAATGCCAGCCAACCACACAATGCCATACAACCTCACAATGCCAACCAACCACACAATGCCGTCCAACCTCACAATGCCAGCCAACCACACAATGCCATACAACCTCACAATGCCAGCCAACCACACAATGCCGTCCAACCTCACAATGCCAGCCAACCACACAATGCCATACAACCTCACAATGCCAGCCAACCACACATTGCCATACAACCTCACAATGCCAGCCAACCATACAATGCCAGCCAACTTCACAAGGCCAATGAGTATCTAGAAAAATATTACCGTACACCACGTCAAATGTACGAGGTTAAGTTACTAAGTAAGTCACAAATGGCTGTAGAAAAATAACTAAGTATGATAACAAATTGAAACAAGTTTATGTTTATACATACATTGTTCCTTTATTTCTCAACATAATTTCCACCAACATTGATGCATTTATTCCATCGTTTATCAGTCCTCCCAAACCGGCTACATAGAACTGCGTGCTCTGTTTTCATTTACCTGCCATCCCACAGAACTGTGTGACTTACTTATTGACTCACCCTCGTAACGTTTTCTACCCAGCTATGCACCGCATTACAGCAAATCGCTAGGGGCTAAGTCCACTGAAAACTCACCTTGGCGGGAGACATTTCGCGAGTGACATCGAAGTTTAATGAGAAGTGAAAACGTGGTTTAGAAAACAGAGCACGCAGTTCTATGCAGCCGGTTTTGGGTGGACTGATAAAACGATGGGATAAGTGCATCAATGTTGGTGGAAATCATGTTGAGAAATAATGGGACAATGTATGTATAACAATTAACTAGTTTCAAGTTGTTATCATATTTAGTTATTTTTCTACAGCCATTTGTGACTTACTTATTAACCTACCCTGTATATCTCAAACTGTTCTGTTATCTTTGCGTTACGTTTAAATATAAGACAGATCTCAGTCACATATGACTGAACTACTGTGTAACAAACAGTACACCTGCTTTCTGTTAGCGCCGAATATTGGGATGTCAGGTCTTAGATATATACAGCTGACAACAAACGGTACTACCTGCTTTCTGTTAACGCCGAATGCTTAGATGTCAAGTATTAGTCAGATCTGACTGCGATATCGTACGACAGTAGACGATACTGCCCGCTTTCTGTTAGCGCCGACGTTTGGGCGGCGTTCACCAAACCCGCCACCCCACATTGTGCCAAAATCTTCTGGCGGAGAAGCGCAATTAGAAGGGTACAGACATTACCTTAGTGCGAGAAAATGCAACCTAAAGACTACATGCCATGGCAGGGCAGACCAAGCCCTAAACCTTGGTCTGGTAACAGGTCTCGAAGCTCCGACAGGCGGATAGTTAGGAATTGCTTTGCTGATCCGGCAGCTTCTCAAGCTTGTTTTGTTCCAGAAGTATTCGTGTTACCTTTCCTATGGGAGAAGACTAGACATGCCAACAGAGGGATCATGCTGCATGGGAAACACATGCCTCTCAATTCAGCCCGGGTTTTGTGTTATGAAGGGGTGTAACTCCATTTTACAAACTGTCGTCTTTCTAAACGGCAATGTGCCAGTCAGTCATTCATGTTTAAATACTCTTTGCTTACAAACTAATCGTGGACATAACTGCATTAGAAAACGTAAGATGAGCAGCCATAATCATGTTTCGTAATAGAGATTCTGTGGAGAAGGGGGTTACGGACGCAATTCGTAGCACCGCATACCGCGTTCGATAAATCCCTGCGGGCGATTTGACAGCAGACCACATTGCGTTGATTTTCATACACTAGTATAACCGCCGGTGGTACAGAATGCGTGAAACGCAAACTTACCAAGAAATCACAAACAGCCGAAAAATGATGGGGTTGACTGAGACGTCCTGGAGATGAAGATATACAGGACGAGAACAACAGACTATTCTTGAAATGTCATCACTTAGCAGGCTGACCTACCAACCCGGTAGTCACGTATTCAAATATCCCACGGGGCGAGGATTTTTTTGTCTTCATTAACCCAGGTCTCCAGGTCGACCAAGACTAACATAGGTAATATGCAAACATAGGACGGCTGTGGTTTCTGAAGAGAATGCAAAAGAATACCATGGGCCGATAGAACAACAAATGGCCAAGTCCTACAAAAAACACATAAAAATCGTAAACTAACTGGAGAAATTAGACGTAGACAGTCAAGGCACGTTATAAGAAGAAATAAAGTAGAGAACTTGGTTAGTGGCAACTGGCAAGATTGAGGGAAAAAGAACAAGGGGAAGATAGAAGAGTAAATATCTGGATGGCTTGACCACATGGCACGGTCGAGACAAGAACACAGAGCTGATCCACGACTCTGGTGATCGTGTACGATGGTGAAACAAGACTGACCACGTCTATCAGCATGACATGTGAGGTGTTTCTTTGCATCTGTTCGGGATTATTTTGTTGCGTGATCTACATTTCGGAGGAAATATGGGGTGGTGGCTAGAAAACATATAGAAACGGAACGGCAATATCTAGAAACGTCGAGACTTTGTGGGTGAACATCTGGTTGGGAAAGTGACTGCCAATTCCATCAGGGGTGAACTTTATTGTTCGTAGAGAACGTTTGTGGTGACACTCTGGCGGTGGCATTTTGCACAGTGTGTTTTAGCGGGCCGTTGTTTGTCGAGACTCCTGTCCACTTTTCACATGGGGCAGTGAGGAACATTTTATGTGATATTCCCTGGCACGGGAACGGAGCATAATGGGGGACGACCCTTTGCTGTGATGTTGGAACTGTGACTAATGACTAATGGCTAATGACATCAGTACAGTTTCCACACATGCACTGTGAATGCATGTAAGTCAAAGAAACAATAAAATACATGACCTGTTTACACGAATGGGGACGCTTTTCGTATATGGTGCTAAACTCGTAGTTTTATATCTAACTGCCACTCGGTCGTTCTCCGTAGCTAAGGTCTTGCGAACGCGATTTGTGAGCATGCGTACCTGCATTCGAAACACAGCTGCGACCGATTTGACAGCAGACCGCGACGAGCTCTTTCTTAACGTGTTGGTATGGCAGCCGGTCGTTCAGACAGCAATGGCAAACTACTGAACGTAAACTTGCCAAGACATCAATAACAACTGTAAAATGTTGGTGCTGACAGTGATGTCAGGTAAAAAGGATGTGCAAAGAGAAAAAAAAAAGAAAAAAAAAACTGCCACTCGAGATTGTTTCGAAGCTTGATTATCTTTGGGAAATACAGCAGTGGTTTCCCATTACCTTCCACCGGTTTGTGTTTGATTGACTCCGCTAGCCTTGGTGTAAAAAGACACCCTGCAAGGCAGCAGGGGGAGGGTTTACATATGCCGCCTCTTACCCGCCGATAGCCACGTCATAGTGTTGAGATATTTTATAATTGCAGCCGACCCACCAACTACATCGCCGCGTCTTAATGACCAACAGAGGTCGTGTACGTGTGTAAAACAAGGACGAGAAGTCAACGATTTAGTCCCTATGTGTGTATGGGTTGAACCCGCTACCTCGGCATCATCATTAAATCAGGAAACCGTTCAGCGTTTTCAAAGCTTGCTGTTGTATTTTACAATCCAAATTAACAGTGTTTTCCGGTTTATGTACCATTAATGAAAATACACCACGGCCGCCGAATGGATAAAAGCGCTAGTTCTTAAACATCCTGTTTGCTGATGCGAAGTTCGCGGCTTCAACCCCTACACGAGTCAGCTGGACTAAAATGTTGACTTTTCGTCTTGACTTGGGGACGTAAATTACAAGTACCTCTGAAGTCAGGATAGATGGTGAAGGACACTGGTAATAGGGAAAGCTAATCCACACGCAAAAATCATTTCAGTGCACAAGAAGTAGTAACATACTAATGGAATACGCTTGAATTCAAATCGAGCGAACATTAAACATAATTAATCTAAAACTTCGATTGCTTTATCCTTCTATTTTCTCCATACAGGCACGTGATGAGCGACGGCAGTAGCGTCCCCTGGCAGTCCCAGCTGGAATATCTGACCGGAAGTGGTCAGGTGACAGCCGACGCCATCTTAGAGTACTTTCAACCGCTATATCAATGGCTTCAAATGGACAATTCCGTTCACAAGGAAACGGTGGGCTGGGATGGAGCCAGTATCAATTGGGGCCATGAATAATGTTAAAGCGGGCGAGAAAATAAATACCACTATAGTTACGGATCTTGAGTGTTGAAAGACGTGTCTGTAAAACTGAGTGAGTGTTGGGTTGAGTTGAGTTGAGCTAACAAAAGACATTACTGCACTCAGGACATTCTTATATGCGGTCCGTCCTCTTGTTCAACAGTCAGCGACGAGTCATACCATTTATTGTTCCCGCCGCTGTCTGATCGAAAGTTCTCCTTGTCATCCTCCTCAAGTTTGAGATTCTTCCAGAACCTCTGTCAATCCTCCGCAATATCATTCTTTCCACGTTCGGGTTCTCAATCTGTCCCCCGCCTTATCAACCTGGTCCGACGGGCGAGCGACCACCTCTCCCTTGTCCATAGATAATCTACCACCTAGGGGCGCATTCCCTGTCTTCCTATCAGCCTGTTCATTTTCGCGCACTCCCGCATGGGCAGGGCAAAGAAATCCATATAATTCTTACAATCTGTTTCCTCTGAAGCGACGATAGCAATTCCACACGAAACATTCCTTTCTTCGCCTTACGAAGCATACTCCTTGAGTCCGTGAAGAATGCAATATGTGTTGCAGTGGTCTCCTCTAACGAACGGAATCCTGCGTGTATGTATTGCCTGGCACCATAACAGGGTTCATGGTGTCTGCAGCTGTGTCTCAAACGTCTTGACTCAAAGGAGCATGAGACAAGTGTTTGTGTGGATGTCAGCGTGACCGAATGTGTAAGAGCGGTCGCTTTTATACTTCCGGTGTGCTGATGCCGAGGTAGCGATTTCAACCCCATCACCGGTCAGTTGGACTAAAATGTTGATTTCTCGTCCTTGACTTGGGGACGTAAATTACAAGTGCTTCTGAAGCCGGAGTAGTTTCGCCTGATGACGAGATACACTGGTAATAGGGAAAGATAATCCACACACAAAAATTAGCCCAATTATGCCGGTCTCCCTGGCCAAAGAGTTAACGACGTTGTTTATATTCCCGTATATCCTCGTGGGGAAAACAGCTACGCGAGACTTGGTCGCGGATTGCGCTGCGCTGGTAACTTACTGGGGTGTATGTCAGCCGGTCGTTCAGAAAGCAATGGCAAACTACTGAACGTAAAACTTGCCAAGTAAATTAACAGAAGCTGAAAAATGCTGGTGTTGACTGCAACGTCCTGTAAGGGATTTGCAACAACAACAACAACACTAGATGTAGTAGCCCGCATATGGACTACGCATGTATTCAAAAAACAAAAACAATGTTTGCATATACTTTACAGGACTTAGCTGTCAACACCAGCATCTTTCAGCTGATTGTTGATTTCTTGGCAAGATTACGCTCAGTAGTTTGCCATTGCTTTCTGAGCGTCCGGCTCACATACCCCGTAAGTTACCTACGCGATTCAAACCACTGCTGATTCTCACCGTCGTCACGTTACTTACGAGAGTATATGAGATTACGGAGAAAAATCTCTAACCTCTAGGCCAGGAAGCCGGCGTATTCGAAACAAGCGAACAAAAAAATATTCAGTCTTCCAGTCTTCGTGTAGAAGTGATTAAGCCGTCTCCCTCGTGCTCCAAATGCTGTGGGTTCGAGTCTGGGTTGCGTCGTTCGGTTCACAAGTGCAGTTTTTACAGAGACTCCTGGGGGTTGTCGCTGGAGCTACGGAGTTCGTGCTTTGTGCGATGCTGGCAGCAGACCTCCTTGCGGAAATAGACCGGGTGAATACTGTGTGAATTAAAGTGCAATGAAGTAGATCATGTTGCCTTTTAAGGCCTTTAAAACTCCTTCAGGTACGTCACAAGCTGCAATCTGCTCTAGTGCTTTAACCGATTCAGTGCCAAACAAAATGTAGGTTTGGACCAAATCTCGTAGACAATCACATGAACAAGTCTTCTTCTTCTTCTTCTTCTTCTTCTTCTTCTTCTTCTTCTTCTTCTTCTTCTTCTTCTTCTTCTTCTTCTTCTTCTTCTTCTCTTCTTCTTCTTCTTCTTCTTCTTCTTCTTCTTCTTCTTCTTCTTCTTCTTCGCTCGTCCGGAATGTTGCTTAAGAATGTATTTGTGTGGTGCCTGTTTACAGTAGAGCTACATATTCGCTCATTTCGGTCGACACATCCGTCTTCTCCAAGTATTTGTTGACCTGTGTTACCTTCTCTGGAACAAGTATTATAAGGTTAATTTCCGTTTACTGAGTATTTAAATTGTGGAAGATGCCACGAAACAAAACAACACGATAACCCTTCTATGGCGATATATCGTCCTTCTGTCCACATAGGTCACATATTGTGATATATTATCCGTAAGCACTGAATCAGTTAATAACACTTTAAGCAGTTATGCAGGTAAGTAGTTATAAGATTTCTTCAGCATCTGCCCAGATAGATGTGTTTTTAAGGGGAGTGGTAAAGGTGGTTGTCATCTGTTTTAGAAACACCCAGTTGACTTGAGACAAGAACTTATATCCACAACACTCGGGACATTCTCATAGGTGCAGCGTCCTTAACTGCAAAATTTTGGCCAAACTAAGAAAAATGTTGGCCAAATAAAGAAAATATGTTGGACAAAAGTAGAAATATGTTGGACAAATTAAGAAATATTTTGGACAAACTAAGAAAAATGTTGACCATATTAGCAAACATGTTAGCCAAATTAAGAAATACGTCGGCCAATTTAGGAGAGAGATATCAAGTCTTATGGTTCTTCAATGATGTGTCTGCAAAGTTGAGATGTTGCCATATGCTTGGAACTCTGTACGGTTCTTTCTGTGAGCTCTTGCATGTTGCACAGCATCCCAATACTAATGTTACCAGTAGCTGTCGGATTATATCCATCCATCATGTGCCATGCCGATAAGCGTGGGCGGTCATGTTCTGCCATCTAACTCGATCACAAGAGTCGTGGATCAGCACCATGTTCTTGTCTCGACCATGCCACGTGGCCAAACCATCCAGGTATTTACTTCTTGGTCTTCCCATTGGTCTGTTCCCTTCGATCTTACCAGTTGTTTCCAAGTTCCCCAAGTCATTTCTTCTCATAACATGCCCAAAAAATGTGATTGTCTAATGTCTCTAATCAGTGTACAATCTTCATTTGTTTCTTGAAGGACTTATTCATTTGGTTTTCTGTCTGTCCATGGTATTCTTTGCATTTTCCCCAGAAACCACATTTCCACAGCCATCAGATGTTTTTCAGCTTGACTGCTCATTGTTCACGCTTCACATCCATACAAAAGTACAGGTTCTATGTAGAATTTCAACACTCCTTTTCTTGTCTCAACTGATATCCTTTTATTGATCAGTACGTTTTTCATCTTGCAAAAGGCTACCTTCGCCATGGCAATTCTTGTTCCAATCTCTTCTAGACATCTCCTATCAGATGTTTTGACTGTTCGAGATGACTGTACCGATTAACTTGCTTAAGAATATGCCCATTTACTCGTATATTAGATTGTGGTATTTCTTTCTTCCCAGTTACGACCTTAATCTGTGTCGGATTATATAGGAATATCAATTGGGGAACCCTTTGATGCCACTAAGACAGTTCATAAATAAACTCACATATTATTTTAACACACAGTATTTTTTAGAGCTCATAGACGTGATAAGAGTGAAGTAGAGACTAGAGGAAGCACCAGACAACATAACAATTAAACATGTCGCCACAAAATGACGACACCGCCTCTCTTCTAGAACAAGTGTACTTCGACGCATTGTCATTTGGTCATGCATCGAAGTATACTTGTTCCTGCGGCGAGGCGCCGCCGTCATTTGGTGGTGACAGGTTCAAATCCCAGTCGGTATTTATAGCTTTCAATTTGCATGTTGTCTAGTGAGTTCTCTAGACTCAACTTTATTCTTCGCGCTTCAGTGAGCGCCAAACATTATTATGTGTGTTTATTTATGAACAGTAGGATTATATGTCCCTCTGGCCTTTCCTCGGAGTTTTGAGTGTTGGTCGAATTCTCTGATCACTCCCTGCAACTAAGGGGACAAGGACGATGGCATATCGAATTACAATGAAATACATTCCATGTTAGCTTACGTTTCGAGGTGTTTCGTAACGTCTTCTTCAGTCCCACGCCTTAATGTAACATAGCTCAAATGTATCTATGTGGTATAATAGAAAAGAATTGAACTTACAAAGACACTTGGTTGTTAATATTAGATAAAGATAGCCCGCTTTGTTAGAGTACGTAATTAGAAGGGGACAATAGAAGTGTTTAGCCACAACGTGAATGTTGTAAGGGAAGAGAAGCAGTGGGAAAACAGAGAGAAGACGCTGGACGGTTTGAAATTGGTAGTGGACAGACATGATTACCACTGCCGCACGGCATGGACACAGTAGGAATAGGACAACATAGTTCCTTTACATTCATAATGGACGACTCACGTAGCGGTCGTCATCAGCCAGTGTTGAAAACAAGTCCTCATTATTATGTACCTTGCTGACTGCCATGGGCGATCATGCTTTCCCGCATCGTGCGATCTCCAACAGCTTGTGTCAATGCATGTGTTGACACCCTTCAGTGCCACTACACAGAACTGTCAAGGATTTTCTCTCGCTTTCTTCCTCTATCTTTCCACAAATCTTGCCATTTGTCATAACGTATTCCAAACAACAAGCAACAACAACAAAAAATAAAAAAATTCGACAACATACGCTAAAAGTGATTCTTGCTGTTTATTGTATTAAATAGAGAATGACATTTACATCGGCGGATATTTAGTGAACCTCGAGAATATAATACCATTTAGAATATGAAATGGAGGCATAGATAAAGGGACAGATAATAGCAATGGTTTGTTTAATTCACTACAGCAGATGGACGACGAACGCAATGTTTACGAATCTAATCGGGATGGGTTAACTTAGCAAGCGTAGCTTCTGTCTGCATGAAGTCGACACACTGAGCCTGAAGGTTTCGGTTCAAATGTAAAAAGCACCCTATTGAAAACATCGGAGGACTGCCGAGAAATGCTACATGTTCTGGTAGACACCTAGGGGAGCTAAGGGAATATAATGTGCTCGTGAAATACTCCACAATGTTATTAACATCACAATACCCTCTACAATTTTACGAAAATCACTGTACAATCTACAAATATACGACATTCGCAGTACTCTCTACAATTTTAATGAACTTGCCATGCCCTTCGTCCTGATTTAAAGATTATATTGAACACAGGATCCTTAAAAGCCACGAGACATATATAAACCATTAAACAAAGATATACCATGAGACACAGAAATACCACAGAACAAAGATTTACCATGAGACACAGAAATACCATGAAACAAAGATAGATATACCATGAAATAAAGATATACCACGAAACAAAGATGTACCAAGAAACAACGATTTACCATAAACAAATATATACAATGAAACACAGATAAACCATGAAACAAAATACCATGAGACACAGAAATACCACGAAACAAAGATATACCATGGAACACGGATATACTATAAACATAACTCCAAAAGAAAACTGTCAGCAAAATTCTATAGTTCCATTACAGCGCCTGAAGCACCAGCCGGAATGTGTTGCAATAGTATGACGAATGGCAGCAAAGATTGCTGGACTGCATCCGGAGATTTCATTTACATGAAAACGGCTCAGCTCAGAAACAGAAATAAACAATGACGAACATCAATTTAGAGCTTGGTCTACAAACCCCACTGGCTCATATACGTCTGCAGCAGTAGTCGGAACTGTCCGTGAAAGTGCAATGCCGAAAGGGTCTGATAATATCGCAATACCTCTCTGTCTGAGTACTCATACCATGACAACGGGTATCAAACGACATTGACGGCTGCAAGTAAGCGCATCTATAGCGATCTAAACTCCTGGACGAATCACAGCGCTGATTTCCGGTAGGTTCGTGTTGTCTGTAACGACTTTCTTGGCAACCGGCACTTCTGATGAATCTTCGTGAATGACGAGAGCCGCCGGAGCAACAGTCGTCCTCATTGTCGGAATCATCATCATTTGTGTCTGTGACTGCATCTGCTGTCTCTGGTATAATCTGTACCCCAGTGTTCATTTTTCCAGGTTCGTCGGAAGGCTCTGTTGTAAAATACAGAGATGGATCTTCTGGAGCTTTTGAATTCTTACGACTGTTTTCAGAAGCCGGGCGCGTCCCATCTCGAGAGTTCATCTCATTACTTCCTGTTCTCTCATCAACTTCTGGTATCTTCGTGTCAGAGATTTCACCTTTATTTCTGGGGTCAGGGGTTGTAACTCTGGATTTTTGGTCAGGAGTTGGCGGTCTTGATGACTGCAATCGTGACGCGGAGTTAGGAGTTTGTGGTCGCATTTTCCAATCTTCCTTTGATGACTTCTGCATTTTGCGTGGGATGGATTAATTTTGGGAACAAAGGCCAATTACGTCCGTTGACTCCTTCGGAATGTGGTAATTGAAGACTTAAGGACTTGGTTCGTGAGCTGCATGTAAGCAAGCTGGTTTCCTACCTGACAAAGTTCCACGACCTAGATTCTCTGTTTCATCTCTATGGTTGGCAATGAAGTATTTGCTTGTTGATGACTTTCAAAGAGTTGTCAGATCTGGTGAAGTAGTTTTTAAAAAAAAAAGATCAGTGCTTATCCTTTACATGGCTTTGCAGTCAACACCAGCATTTTTTGCTGTTGTGATCTCTTGGCAAGTTTACTTTCAGTAGTTTGCCATTGCTTTCTGAAAGACTGGCACCCATACCATTTCGTAAAAAAAAACCCCAACGCAACGCGGTCTGCTGCCAAATCGCACACAGCTGTGTTTCGAATGTGAGTATGCCGGATCACGAACCGCGGCAGTAACCCCTTCACCACGGAGCATGCTGGTGAAATAGTACAGTATAATAAAATAATACATGGTTTAGGAAAGAAATTTTCGAATACAGATGCATCCTTCCCTTGGCATACATTAACTAGCTACTGTACGAGGTCTATTTAAAAAATATAGGACATATGGCTACTGTACGACGTATGTTCATAAAGTATAGCACATGTGGCTACTGTACGACGTATGTTCATAAAGTATAGGACATATGGCTACTGTACGACGTATGTTCATAAAGTATAGCACATGTGGCTACTGTACGACGTATGTTCATAAAATATAGGACATATGGCTATTGTACGTCGTATGTTCATAAAGTATAGCACATGTGGCTACTTTACGACGTATGTTCATAAAGTATAGCACATGTGGCTACTGTACGACGTATGTTCATAAAGTATAGGACATGTGGCTACTGTACGACGTATGTTCATAAAATATAGGACATATGGCTACTGTACGACGTATGTTCATAAAGTATAGGACATATGGCTACTGTACGACGTATGTTCATAAAGTATAGGACATGTGGCTACTGTACGACGTATGTTCATAAAATATAGGACATCTGGCTACTGTACGACGTATGTTCATAAAGTATAGGACATGTGGCTACTGTACGACGTATGTTCATAAAGTATAGGACATGTGGCTACTGTACGACGTATGTTCATAAAGTAAAGCACATGTGGCTACTGTACGACGCATGGTCATAAAGTATAGGACATATAGCTACTGTACGACGTATGTTCATAAAGTATAGGACATGTGGCTACTGTACGACGTATGTTTATAAAGTATAACGGAGCATATCCTGATGTACGAGGTCCCTTCAAACGATAGTGGACATCTTTATCATTCATTCATTCATTCATTCATTCATTCATTCATTCATTCATTCATTCATTCATTCATTCATTCATTCAGTAGCATGTCCTCTGCAGAATTCCCCCATCACAATCGTCCGGAAAACTTCTCGGTCATAAGCAAGATCTCCCTCGTCCTAGTTC
>JACEFZ010027519.1:0-117500 GCA_014155875.1 Cepaea nemoralis | reverse complement strand
ATCAGTTATCAGTTGAGGTATCTTCATTGCACTCCGGACAGGTTCATAGGTGCTCAGATCCTCCGCCAAGCATATTCATCAGTTTGGTGGCTTATAGTGCCAGTTCTGTGTTGGTTGACGAGGCACCTCATTTTGCCGATATATCTCTCGTGTCTGGCCGTGCCAATTCTTACTCCCAAGTCTTTCATCCTGGACAGCGATATGGATTCACTGGCGTCAAAGTCCTCTGTTCTCGACATATCTTTAAAGACGTTAATAACTCGGCACGATCCATGGGCTGGCCATCTGCAGGGGGTGCAGAGCCAGCCAGTTTATCAGCTCATTCATTTCCCTCGACTCCCGCATGTCCCGGGACGAAGATGAAGGTGACTTTACGGACACTAGACTTCCGCAGCGACTCAGTCCACTGTCTATGTACAGATCAAGCTTCGACCTTCCGAATCATGCTCATTGAATCACTTAGTACACACACGTTGGTATAATGCTGTGATTCCAGCCATATGAAAGCCTGTGTAACTGCCATCACCTCCATCGTCATGCTGCTCGTGGTCATAGAGTGGGCACCACTGGATTCTTGAACGGTTCGGCCCGCTGAACGGGCTGTAAATGCCCACGCACTTCTCTGCTGCTTTACAACAGATCCATCTGTATAGATGAGCACTTCGGGGCTATCTGAGTGTTCATAGATGAGCGCGTTGACCTCTGCATTGACAGCGGCAGGGTTCTGCTCTCTGCACCGTCTGTCGAGTGTGATAATGCAGGAGAAAGTGCACTTAAAAGCTGGAGGCACCGGCACCCATTCCTTGCCGGGGTTGATACTGGTAAGACTGCAGACCTGTCTGACGACATCTTCCGCCCGACCCATCCATGATTTGCCCCTCTTCATGCAGAGGGTGCCGCTCATCTGCACTTATTTTTAAGTATGCACGAGCTCTCCAGATCTTGATCCTGTGGTTCATTGTCGGGAAGTCAAGGAGGTATCTCATTGCTACACAGCTGGTGTCTCTCGTGCAACCCAAAATGATTCGCATGGCTTCGTTTTGTGCCTTTTCAAGTCTTCCAATCTGTGTAACACTGACAGTTGGGATGGCCAAGGCATACTCGATGGGTGAAAGCACCAGTCCTTGGAACAGAAGTATTAGCAGTCTTTGCTCGATGTTGGCAGTCGCCATGACTCTCATTGCTGATAAACCTTTTCGAGCTTTCGTTATGACATAATCGACATGATCTCTGAAAGACAGGCTACGATCAAGCCTCACGCCAAGATATGTCATTGACTGGGTTCTACTCTAAATGCTCCCATCCATTCTCACTGCCGACTGGTCTGTGTTCAGAATATGGTTGTTTAGGGAGAAATATGTAACCGACGCCTTTTTTTTACACCATGAGGAAATTCGATCTAGTTCGCCCTGCATATCATTGCAAACCGCCTGTCTGTCTCGACCCTGTCGATACACAAGAATGTCGTCAGCAAATGACAGAGTCCTACCCCTCCCGTCCAACTGTTGTTCAGTGATCAACACCGTATACGCGTTGAATAGTACTGGTGACAGTGGTGAACCCTGTGGCAATCCTGGACATATCGTTATCGGCTCAGAAGACCAACTCCCAGCATCTTAGCACCACCTTCCTTTGGAGCAGAACTGCAGCTATCCATCGTACAAGGTGAGGGGACACTTTCAGTCTGAGGAGGGTTTGCATCAAGTGCTCGAAAGATACTCTATTATATGCGTCCTCTAAGTCTATGGCGGCCGCACATGTCTCTTCTCTGACCTGAAATCCTTCGTAAATATCTTGAGCAAAGACCGCCGCATTCAGCCATGACTCTTTGTTACGTCTGTATCCTCCAAGTGTGGGCGGGAAGCAGCCGAGCTGTTCCAAGTCACAAGCAAGTCTGTGTGCTACAATTTTCTCAAGTAGCTTGCCAGCAGTGTTCTGTATCGTAATGATTCTGTAGCCGCTTATCTTGGAATGGTTTTTGTTCGGTTTTGGCAGCGGCAGCAAGTAGCTATGTAGCCATTCCTCTTTGATCTGACCCCTCTGGATACTGGTGTTGAATTCTCTGGACAGTTCTTCCATGTCACCATCTGACATCACCAGTAGGTCACCATACCGGATGCCGTCTGGGCCTGGGGCGGTGTTAGGTGATTTCTTGAGCATCCCAAGTATTGTCTCAGCTGTGATTATGCATTCTTCGTCTGTCCCGACCCCCTCGCACAACTGAGAAAGTGTCGTTGTGGTCCTCTGTCTGGCGGGCTCGTCTTTCTGTTCAGTCTGCTCTATGTAGCGAGCAAGAAGGGCCTTACCTTTATCCGCATCCTACTCTTTCCATGTGAGGCCTGTGCCTTGAAAGTCTGGAACACCCCTACGTTGTGCGGCGCCGTTCAGGCTCTTATGGAGGCACCAGAATGTCGTAAGAGATCGCTCGGAACACACCTTCATGCAGAACAAGTGCCATTTCTCGGCCTTGGACTGTGTGGTGCAGGATTTGAATAAAGTAATCTTCTATGGACCTCAGTCTTTAGGTTAGCCAACTCACCCTGTGGCATGTTAGCCTTTCTGATTTTTTGCCAGTCTTTGACAGCCTGCCTCTTTCCCGGCCATGCCTTCTCGACCTCTCCATTCCATCATGGTGGCTCAACCATCTTTCTTGTCTCCTGCGGGAGGAAGTTAGGTTTCTTCTTCTGATATTGCTTATGGCGTCTTGACCAGTGTTGTCATACGGGAAGGCATTTGTCTTGTTTCTTTGCCTCCTGGCCCTGTCTTTCTCGATCAGGATGACACAGGGGTAGTGGTCACTGTCGTGGTATCCCAGTGTGACCCACCGGCACCTTGGTGCGATACCAGGGCCAAGTCAATGACGCTGTCAGAATCACCTGGTCGAGTGGCTATTCTAGTGGCCTTCCTATCATTCAGACTGACTAGGGCAGCAGATGCCAGGGCGTCCTCCAGATCTTTCCCCCGTCTATTGGTGATGCTATTCCCCCATTGACTGCTTCTGGCATTGAAGTCCCCACAGTAGATGATATGCCTTTCATCCATATCGAACAAGCTCTGCCATTGTCGCACGTCGACCTTCCCATTACGCGCATACACATTCACGATTACAAGCTGCACTGGCGTCATTATTCTTAATGCCTGCACTTGCAGGGCATCACTGTTCTAGGCGGACATATCGATCTCAGACACCAGTATGTTGTCACGGAACAGAATGGCCTGTCCGAGGTGCCGCCTGTTAAAGAAGCCATCAAACCCCGCGACATTGACTGTTCCTTCGCCGAGCTGTGTTTCTTGTAAGACTACAATATCGATTCCGTAAAGTCTCATCTCATCTCATCTCATCATGTTCCTCTTGTACCTTGCGGTGTCGAGGTGAAGTATAAACTTCGTGAGAGTGCCCGGTTATGGGCTTCGTATATCGACATTCCCATGGATTCTGTTATTCCCTCCGTCCAACGTTTACGTGGTCGTCCTCTTCCTCTGTTTCCATCTGGTCTGTACATCATTGCTTGTTGTGGCATGCTGTTGACTGGTAACCTACTTGCATGGCCAAACCATTTGACTTGCTGCTTTCTAATAAAATCTAGAGCAGCTTTAACCCCCACTTTAGTCCTGATTTCTTCATTTCTGATCTTATCTCTTCTTGATACGTTGAGTATTCTTCTCAGGAACCTCATTTCTGTTGTTGTGATTTTTCTTTTCTCTTTTTCTGTCATTGTCCAGGTTTGGCATTGGTAGCACAGAGTTGGTAGGAAGATTGTGTTGTAAAGTGCTTTCTTAGTAGTTATTGATACATGTTTGTTCTTTAGTATTGGTGCCATTTGTCCAATGAGTTGATTTGCCTTATTGTACCTATTTTCGATCTCGTCTTCTGATCTGCCATTTGATGATAATATACTTCCTAGGTACTTGAAGCTCTTTACTTGTTTCAAGGGATGTTCGTTTAGGTGAATTGTTGCTGTTTGTTCTTCTTTAGTTATAGTCATTACCTCTGTTTTGCTTGTGCTAATTTTCATGTTATGTTCCCTACACATTTCGTTTAGACTATTCATGTGGTCTTGTAATTCAGCTTCTGATTTTGCTTTTAGGTGCTTGGTCGTCCGCAAACAGGAGTTCTCTAATGGTTAGATTTGCAGATGGTTCATCTTCTGTGTTCTCGTCATGCGGTATTCTTGCTGTCTCTGCTTGGCTGGTTTCTTTACATATGTTGTCTATATATGTTATGAACAAGAGAGGAGACAGGACACAACCTTGTCGTACTCCAGATCTTATGGTGAAGGGTTCTGAGTGTCCTCCAGTTGCTCTCACTATGCATTCACTGTTGTTGTAAAGTAGTTTTTTAAAGAATGGGTCGGCGTTGACTAAATGATGCACAGTTCCAGTACAGTAATCGAACGTGTCCGATGCCCAATCTGTCACATTTTAACCGCGTTCTGCGTTCGCCTGCTCTTTTACCACTCTGTGTTCATGGCGGTCGTCGTCTGGTCGTCGTGTTTGGCTTAAGTATCGCCACTGGGCGCCGATGATATTCCGAAGGGAGTCCGGGCGCGCGTGCACGAACTCCATTGCACGGTCCGAACTCCATTCCACCTCGAAAAACACACTTAAACTACAAACATGTAGGCAAAATCACGTTCCATTCTAAGGGACGAAAAATTGTCCAGCCATCTTGCTGCAAGGAAGTTACGTGCGGGGTTATGCAGTTATTGTGGTTTGCCTTATATCTGTATACATGTCTTCTAGTCTATTTACGACTTCTATTTGTATGCACGCCTTATATGTCTAAGTAAAATTTCTATTTGCACTTTATATTTCTGTGTACGCCCTCTATTTCTAGTCTCGCCTTCTATTTCTATTTACACCTTCTATTTCTATGCACGTTTTCCATATCTATGTACGCTTTCTATTTCGGTGTACGCCTACTATCTCTATTCACGGCTTCTATTTCTATGTACGCCTTATATTTCTATGTACGTCTTCTATTTCTATGTACGCGTTCAGTCGTCAACATAAATATAACCAAAGCATTATGATCTATCGAGCCTCTCTTAAAATAGAGTAGGTTTGTAGGCCTAAATAAATTTCGCTGTTCTACATATGTTGGACACCCCTTAAACAAGTGCCTAGCTCTTATTTTAGCTGTTCCACGCGTATATTACTCAGTGTCGCATATCTTTAGTTTATTAATGGGAATCTCCGTGGCGAAGTGGTAGAGCCGTATGTCTCGTGCACCGAAGGTTGTGGGTTCGATTCCGGGCCACGTCCTTCGGTTCACGAGTGCATATTTTCGGAGACTCCTGAGGGTCGTCCCTGGAGCTACGGAGTTCGTGCTTTGTGCGAAGCTTTACCCGCTGCTGAAAGAGACTGAGCCATATGGGATAAAAACCTGGTGCAATGAAGTCGACTAAGTCGACTTATAAGCGACTTTTATCTTTAGTTTGTTAAACGGGTGCTATTTCAGCCTGTTGTGTCCTGTGTCGAGTCTGAAGACTTCATTGGAGTTGGTAATATTATCATCTCTTTGGGTGCCTGGATGTCCAGATTTTTATCAGGTTCTATAATTCTTTCTGATAAATCTCCGATTTCAACATTTATCATCATCACCATCATCCTCATCATGATCATGATCATGATCATGATCATATCATCATCATCATCATCATCATCATCATCATCATCATCATCATCATCATCATCATCATCATCATCATCATCATCATCATCATCATCATTATCATATCATCATCATCATCATCATCATCATCATCATCATCATCATCATCATCATCATCATCATCACATCTTCCACTTATGCCATCAATCGTCGTGGGGGGAGGAATAGTTGGCATTCCAACGCCCGATAGGTGGCACCGGTTAGTGTCAATCCGTTTGATTGTACCGTGTGATGTCGTTAATCTATGTTCTTCTCGGGCGTTCTCTAGCTCGCGTAGCAGATCTTCTTTGATGTCGGGCCATTTGCTGGTAGATGAAGTTGTTGCATTCTAACGAGATCATTATTGAGTATGGTTATATCAGACTGAAGTATTCTTCCCCCTTTCTTTTCCAGTCTGTCAGCCTTTTTATTTCCAGGTGTGTTGCATTGTGTGTGTGTGTGTGTGGGGGGGGGGGGGTGGGGGGGGGGGGGGGGGGGGTGGTGGAAAAAAAAGGGGGGGGGGGTTCAGTGTATTCGTGGATACAGGTAGGATTTCTGATACAGTCCATGAGCTGCCTCTCTTAGATCCGTTAGTCCTGCACTTTGCATGCTCTTAATATTGTACTGGCTGGAGTACAAACGTCACAGAAATGTCGTGGTTGTCAGTGACTCTGACTCACAGAGCCGCAAAGAGAAATTAAGACAGGCATGCTTCGCGCAGACTGGCTTGCTTCAGTTGAAAAAATAAAATACAGGGGCCACATTTTGGATCTTTTCCCAAGAATATGCTGGTGTGATGGGAAACGAGCAGGCGGACAGATCGGCTGGCTCGGCACCGTTGTGTATGATATTAATGCAGGAAAGGGCAGACATGGTCAGGGCTCTTTGGAATCGCATGTATTGTTTGTAAGAACATAAATTAGTATAGCAAGGCGCAGCAGTATGCGACCAGAATATCTGACCGACACTCAGTGTTAATGTGGAAAGGCCAAGCGGACACAGAATCAGACTGCGTCTGATACCATCAGTACTGGGACTCTTCGCTGGATGTTGAAGGATGGAGCACGTAGGGAATGTCTCGAGTGTTGTGATGTAGGTTCTTTAGTCACCTCATTCAATATTGTGACAACTGATTTAGCATCTGTAAAGAGAGCTATGTGTGTCTGTATCTATTTCTCTATCACAGCATTTCTGCTGCAGTTTTCTAGACCTCTATATCTGCTCTAAAGTTACTTGATACATGGTCAGCTATCACTAACTGCGTTTTCTTTGCTTCGTTGGTCAGATTAACGAGAATCCCCCTTCATTTTCTGTTGTGGTTATTGCAACATGCCTGCTCCGTGGTCAAGAGGTTAAGGACGAATTTCGTAATCCTGCATACCGCTTTCGAAACACAACTGCGTGCGAGTTGACAGCAGACAGCATTGCGTTGGTTTTAAATGGTATGGGTGCCGGTGGTTCAGAAAGCAGTGGCAAACTACAATGAACGAAAACTTGTCAAGATATCACAAACTGTCAAAAAATTATGTGGTTGACTGCAACGTCCTGTAAAGGATTTGAAACTAACTTTTTTTAGGGGGTTATTTCTGACACGTCTTTATAAGCAAAAATACAGTGCTGCCTCTATACTGTTCGTCTGTATACTTTACGCCTGTGATTCTATTTCTGTGTTCTTTTTATCAAAACTAGAAATGCTTTTTTATGCTCTAAGTAAGGTAAGTAATGGAGGGGTACATGCCTGGGAATAGAGGAAGAGGAATCCAAAGAGAAGATGGGTACAGGATGAGGCGGATGATCTCGAGATGGGTGTGTCGGACACGGGACATCTTGTTTATGATCAAGAGGTTTTCCGGAATGTTGCTATGGGAGCGAGATTCTGCAAAGGACATGCTACTGAATGAACGAATGAATGAATGAATGAATGAATAAATGAATGAATGAATGAATGCATGAATGAATGAATGAAGTTAAGCTTTGTTGTCTTCATGCTGGGACAATTTGTTCCTTGTTAATGCGTTTTGCTGTTGATATTTGATCAGCGCAAATAGAAGAAGAAAAGAAGGAGGAGAAGAGAACACGGAGGAAGAGAAAGAAGAAGAAGACGAGGAGCAGAAAGTGGAAGAGGAGAAAGAAGAAGAAGAAGAAGAAGAAGAAGAAGAAGAAGAAGAAGAAGAAGAAGAAGAAGAAGAAGAAGAAGAAGAAGAAGAAGAAGAAGAAGAAGAAGAAGGAGGAAAGAAGAAGAAGAAGAAGAAGAAGAAGAAGAAGAAGAAGAAGAAGAAGAAGAAGAAGAAGAAGAAGAAGAAGAAGAAGAAGCCACTTCCCGCCCAAATCACTGGGTATTCCCACTACAAGTCCATTATCGCCAACGCGCTCTTCCAAATCCGTTGCTTGGGAGAATGGTACCGCACAATCAGCCGTGTACATTGTCAATATTACCATGAGTTGTCTCACAATGGACGCCTTGCTGGCAATGTAACCGCTTTTATTTACGCTAGAAGCGAACAATCATAGAATTGAGTCAAGATATGATATCACTGCACTCGGAAAGTCTTGGCTGTGATTAAGCAAGAATGCACTGGACAACTTCAGCCATTTGGACTCTGCTTGCATTCAGCCAGTTCCACGAAGGGTTGGCGCAGCAAGTCAGTGTTGTGGAGCTCTCACGGACAAATTCTCTTTTTTATCTAGTTTATAATAAACGTAAGGTTAATTGTGTAATGTTCATTATGATCAATATCTAAACCATATTACTAAATACCAACTGTCTTAATTGTACATCATTAGACGTCAACAGCATCATCATCTTCCAATTTTTCCGTAAAGTGTCATGGAACGGAAAAGTTGAAGTTCAGCGCCCGATTGGTGCCACTGGATAGTGTCATTCCGTGCGATTGTACAGTGTTTTTTATGTCGTCATTGTTATACTGTTTCTGTTTAAATGTTATTAAATGTTATGATATCATGTTTTTCTTTAGATCTGTCTGTGTTGTCCCTGAAGAATATTACTACAATCGAAATGTCAATTCTTTGTGTCATAGTATTCTTTAATTTTATTATTATTATTTGGGGATATCACGAACGAAGTACCACAATGTAATATACAAGTAAATGGGAATATTCTTTAACAAGTGAATCGGTACAATTATCTCGGAACAGTCATAACATCTGATGGGAGATGCCTTGAAGAGATTAGAACAAGAATCGCCATGGCGAAAGTAGCCTTTACCAAGATGAAAAACATTCTGACCAATAAAATTATGTAAATTAAAACGAGAAAAAGAGTGTTGAGGGGATACATAGAGCCTGTTCTTTTGTATGGATGTGAAACTTGGACAATGAGCAGCCAAGCTGAAAAACATCTGATGGCTGCAGAAATGTGGTTTCTGAGGAAAATGCAAAGAATACCATGGACAGACAGAAAAACCAATGACCAAGTACTACAGGAGACAAATGAAAATCGTAAATTGATTAGAGAAATTAGACGTAGACAGTCAACATTTTTTGGACATGTTAGGAGAAGAAATGGATTGGAGAACTTGGTGACAACTGGCAAGATCGAAGTTGAAAATAGACCAAAGGGAAGACCGAGAAGAAAATACTTGGATGGCTTGCCCACATGGCATGGACGAGACAGGAGCACTGAGCTGATCCATGACTCTGGTGATCGAGTGAAATGGCGAGTCATGGCCGCCCACGCTTTCCGGCATGGCACATGATTGATTGATATCAGCATATATCCCCCCCCCCCCACAACTGTTTTTATTTCCCATTTTATTCCCGGGCGCCCTTTTGCTCTCGTATCAGATTTCCTTTGATGTTGCAACATGTCTGCTGGCAGACATAAGAAAAAACATGTCTGGCCATTAGAATCGAGAAAACCGAACAAATACCTACACCTAATCACTGACCACTAACTCTGGAAAAGGTCCATGGTGGACCACATTGGGCCGAAAGGCTCACTGTGGGAAGAAGAGGCCTTAAACTGTTACTGGTGACTGGCTGAGTGGCTAGAACGCCGGGTACTTTTCGGGAGACCCGGGTTCGATCCCTCGGTAAGGTGTGGGATTTTTTTCTGTCGGGGGCAAAAAGAAAACCCGTACCTGCACAGTTCGCGGCGACTGCACTAGCCTGGCGGCCTTAATTCCTCAGGCTCAAAGACCCTCCTGCCATACATCGCAAGGTACTATATTGGCAGCATATGACAGACAGTGACTGCTTCTACACGCTGAGGGAGATGCTGAAGAGAGGATCTGAAAATTATGGACTAATTTAGTTTAGTTTAGTCGACGGATCAACATCACGGCACACAGGTGTAACCCATAAGTGCTCCGTTCTACTCCTAACTCAAGCCTGAGGATCCTGAAATACTTTGGGTAGGTTTTTAACTCTAAATCTTGCCCGGGCAGCGCCGTTATGCTACTCTCTTTTTCGATTTCCAACTATCAAGGGATTGTTTTTACGTGCGCAACAATACACACGGGCGTCCGATCTCACTACCCAGTAGACCAGGGGAAATTTGGTTACTAGAAGTCCACGTTAAAAAATTCCCACCGGGATTATACGGGAACTCCTTCACTCGGGGTGGACACCATTCAACGAGACCACTCAGCCCCCTCCTCCTTCCCCCCCCCCCCCCCCTGCACCACTCAGCACTTATTGATTAAAAGCTCGATGTACTATGGTGATGATCTGTTGACTTGTTAACCAAAGGTGATGATCTGTTGACCTGTTAACCAAAGGTGATGATCTGTTGACTTGTTAACCAAAGGGGATGATCTGTTGACTAGCTAACTATTGGGGATTCTTCTTCTTTCTTCGCTTGAAATATGTCTATAACTGCAATGTTGTCTCTTGTATGAATCTAACAGTCTTTTTTGGTTCACTAAGCGGTTCATAGAGTTTATCTTCCACTGTCGTCTCTCTAGGCCAGAAGGTTTGCCTAGACATGTTGTAATTTGGGCAGTCTTGAAGTATGTGCTCTGCTGTCACTAGTGGGGATAATATGTTGACTAGCTAACTCACCTACCTACCAGTTCATCCGCCCGTCCTTCTGTCTGTCTGACTGCCAGTCTATTTAAGAGACTATCCTTCATCTGTCTTGTCTATCCGCCTGTCTGTTTATCCGTTCGTCTGCAAGTATTTCTATTAGACCAACCGACTGCCTGTCCGTCTCTCTGTGGGACCAGGTGGAGAAGGTGGAGGAACAGATTGAGAACCCATTTGTGGACAGGATGGGATTGCGGGGTATTGGCCGGAGTCCTGGTAGAATCTCCAAACTGAGAGGGAAGACCAGATAGCTGTGGGAACGATTATTAGTGTGAATCTTCTCTGGCTGTTGAATAAGGGGACGAAGCGCATATGGGAAGTCCTGAGTGCAGTTCTTAGCTCAACTCAACTCAACATATCTCTGCGAGTATCTGTGTGCTGTCTCTCTACCACTACGTCCTCTCCTTCCACGTGTTCATCTTTCTGTTTTCCGACTGACTGACCTCTACATAGCATCTTCTTAAAAACGGTGGTTACGACAAGATGATTGACTTAATTATATCGAATTATCCCCCACATCGCTCTTGCCTTCTCCCGCAGGGCGGACATCGAAAAGCGTCGCACAGAGCACGAACTCCCTAGCCTCAGCGACGACCCCAAGAGTCTCCGACAACAAAAGCTGCACTCGTGACCCAATAACAGAATCCGAAAACGGAATCGCGACCATCACATCGCCATGCAATCAACTTGTGACCTCTGCTGCGAAGACATAACGAATTGCCGATACCGCGTACATTTCACCCGGCCACAACTAGTACTGACGCTTATATATTCCAACGCCATTGACCTGGATTTATATCCCCGCAGATTACTCTTTTGAGACCGATACATCAGAAGGCCTTGTAGGATCCGACATTATATTTTACGTCTCATTCAAGGACAATTTCTTCACGAAAGAACGCTATTTCGAAGTTAACATCTACTACATGGACTGGTAAGTTTCTTGTTTCTTCTCTTTCATTCTCTCGCTTCTAACTCCAGTTTAGTCCACGCTGAAAATTTTTTTTTTTTTGTGAACTAGCTTTCCCTATATTACCAGTATCCCACGCCTCAGGCAAGCCCTCTCCGACTTCTGAGGAACTTGTAATTTACGTATCCAAGTGAAAGTCGAGAAGTTAATATTTTAGCTCAACGGACTGGTGTAGAGACTGAACCCGCTACCTCGAGATCAGCATATCAGAAGTATAAAAGCCAGCGCTCTTATCCAATCGGCCATGCTGACGTTCGAATTTTTAAATATAATTAGTTAACGAAGATACTAACAATAGATTGCACGATTTATTGCCTGGCATATTTAGCTGCATCTCGCCAAGTACATACTGTAGAAATCACACAACATAAAGTAAAATAACTCGATAAATTCTTCAAGCTGAAATATACACATGTTCACACAGTAATTTCAATTGTCTACCACGGTAATTTTAAACTGACTATCATGTCTTTCTGTCTGCACAAACCTGGCCTATGCAGATAAATCATGATATCTTCTGCGACTATTAACGCGCGTCTATTTTGTGTGTGTCTACAGTATGTACCTGACGAGATGCAGCGAAATATGCCAGGAAATAAATCGTGCAATCTATTGTTTGTATCTTTGTATTCAAATTCACTGCAGGACACCATTTGCTTTAACATTAGTTCAATAGAAATATGAGCTGCACACAGACAGAAGGCGGTACGGCTTTACTGATATTGCATTAACCTAAGCTAAACGCCCTTTTCCTAGATATCAATTGGGGAACCCTCTGAGGCCACTAAGACAGTTCATAACTAAGTACACATGTATTTTTTGCGCTCATTGAAGGAGAGGACAGGACGCACCACCCAACATAAAAATTTAAAGCTAATGTTTCTGACCTGGATTCAAACCTGTCACCTGCAAATGACGACAGCGCTTCGCTGCAGGAACAAGTGTACTTCGACGCATAACAAATAAGATACACTGAAAATAGGTATCTCCATTAACCAGGTTTATCATTCACATGAACCCACACTATGGAATATGGAACCATTAAATATTCCGTCCATATTCTATAGTTGTGAGTTCATGTCGGTGATAGACTTGGCTAAAAAAGATCACATCCAAAGAGGCTTAACTAAGCCCACGCATAATGCTTTGGTTGTGGGCTTACCAAATGAATCATTACATCCTGCATATGACCACTTAGCCACACTTCCGTAGAGTGGTTCTCATTCATCACGAGCTACTCTTTTGTGGACTAGAGAATTTCAATGTGTAGATAACCTAGAACTATGATGATATTCTAGCCAGTTCAATCATAAAAGAAGGACGTTTGACGCTTTTCCAACCAATTCTATCATAAACTGGGATGCTTTGCTGCCTTCCAGCCAGTTCTATCCTCCGGTACCACATTGACACATCACATAGCTAAATATGCCGTCTTCAGTATCAGGATCTTGGTTTCTGAATTCTGCAATGGTTGATCAGTAGACAGGCATGGTCACCTGAGCACACATCCTTGGAAATACATACAAAACAGGATTTTGCATTTCAGTGAGTTCCAGGACTGGCGGGATTCTTTAGGATAAGTACCTCCAAAATGATATAAATGCGGTGTTTTTGGAGTAAGATTTCCATCTTAAAAATTTATGAAAATGGACTCACTAACTGACACATTTTATTTTGTAACGTTAGATGTGAAGAAACTTGATTATGATAATGATGATGGTGATGATAAATTAGCTATCTTCGTATATTTCATTCTTTTTGTCATTGGTGATCAAGTCTGTCCATAGCCTTCTATCTATAATGCTATAAATAATTTCTGATACCGACATTCCCCCATGCCATGTTGTCAAATTGTTCAGCATCTTTATCGTCTGTCTGTCTGTCTGTCTGTCTGTCTGTCTGTCTGTCTGTCTGTCTGTCTGTCTGTCTGTCTGTCTGTCTGTCTGTCTGTCTGTCTGCCTGCCTGCCTGCCTGCCTGCCTGCCTGCCTGCCTGCCTGCCTGCCTGTCTGTCTGTCTGTCTGTCTGTCTGTCTGTCTGTCTGTCTGTCTGTCTGTCTGTCTGTCTGTCTGTGAATGATTCTCTTCTCCTCCATTCTTGTTGTGACAACATACTCTTGCTTTTCCATTCTCATGACCCGCCCAACAAATGTGGACTGGCTTATAATTCTTCTGTTGCCAGCAACCAGTTATCTTTATGAGATAACATCTTTCAAGATGCCTTCATTGCTCCTTCTATCCATCAACACCTGTTCTCTAAATTCTTCTATGAAACCACATTTCCGCAACTTTCAGATAATCCCTCACTACTTGTCTCATAAGTGTCCATGATTAACCTCTGTACATAAAGAAGAGCTCAATATAGCGAATTAGAACTCTTTCTCTCACCTCGATACACAAAGAAGGATGACAGAGAATATCATTTATCCTGTAACTTGCTGCCTTGGTTTGGGATTAGCTATACTGCACTGGCACCTCGCCGTCTTGACAGACGATAGTTTGTTACATTGTGCATCTTAAAAGGCATAATAATTACAACCCATTACGGGGACCAGAGATGCAGATATAGATTTCCATAGCATAAAGCCTGGGCTGAAATGTAGATACCTTGTTCTGTCCATGTAGCATGACCCCTCTCTTGGCCTGCCTAGTTTTCTCCAGCGGAACGGCAACAACAAAATATCTAGAACAAGGCAAGCTGCAGAAGCTGCAGAACCAGCCCAGCAATTATCTTATTGTCCGCTTGGAAATTTTGGAATTACGAGGAGGGGGTGGGGGGGGGGGGGCTCAAACCAAAACATTAAAAGTGTGATATAAATAACAATAAACATGCCATTGTCAAGTAAGCTGCCATTTTTGTTGTTAAGAATGTCAAGAGTGTTAAACACGTGACATCACAGTGCAGACTAACACGGTGACGTAATATGGACAGTTTAAAGATGGCCACCCCACTTTTGACATGCACGAAAGAGGAGCAGCGTTCTGTTATCCGTTGTTTTTTTTAAATCAATGAAGTGGGTGAAACCTACATAAATTCATCGGCGAATGATGGCCCAGTATGGCGATGTATGCCTGTCATTCCAGGAAGTGTATAAGTGGAGTAGAAGTTTCAAAACAGGGTAACTTACGTGACAGGTTGTTCACGTCAGACACCGAGTAATGACCCCAGAGTGGTACCACACGCGACCAGGACACCATGTTTTTGTTTCTTGTACAAGAATCCAAGCGCTTTATCGGTGCTGGACGACTTGCATTGAACGCAGTGGTGACTACATCGAAAAAATGATACATTTGTTCGGGACGCAGGGGTATTTCCAAGGCACCACGGCCAGGTTCTATACTGGCCGCGAGTCCTGGGCAACAGGTCCCTTCGGGGTCCTGGCTAACGTCAGCAGGATCGCTGATTCTTCCGAAGTCGGAGAGTATCTGCTTGTACGGCGAGGAACCACCAGTATGCACACCAATAAGCCAGACGGGACAACGGATACTCACGCAAACCTCAGTCCGGTATGACATCACACTAATTTTGGACAACAGGATGTCACCATCCGATATAAAGGACTTCACGCCGGAATTCACAGCCAGCTAACCCAAGCAAGCAAACAAGCAATACATTTGGTCTTTACTTTTTCAGAATATATTCTCATACACACAAACATATAAACTGTTCATTTGGACCCCTTCGTAGCTATACTATATGTAAATGGGTATACTCCATGACTCCTAACATGCCTGACTTGTCTATATTTGCCAGGATTCAGAGACCAGCCATACACTGTTTTATTTCTGAACACAGCCTGGTAAAAGGAAAGTCTACAAAGTACACGTAAGTGTTGCTGGCATGTGTGTGTCTGTCTTAGAAAATCTTGACAGTCGAGAGAATCAACTTCATTGCACCGGGCCTATTCCCCGTATGGCTTGGTCTCTTTCTCCATATGGCTCAGTCTCTTTCTCTTTCGAAAGCGTCACACAAAGCACGAACTCTGTAGCTCCAGCGACGACCCCCAGGAGTCTCCGAGAAAAATATGCACCAGTGAACCGAAAGACGTAGCCCGGAATCGAACCCACAACCTTCGGAGCGCGAGGCAGACGACTTGACCACTTCGCCACGGATGCTGTCTACCATTCTGTCCTTACGACTCTCTTCTAATGTTTTAATCTCCTTGCTTCTCTTCAAATATTTGATTCTGGCTATCCATATGTATGTCCACCTATAGGTCTGCCTATCCTGCTTCTCCATCTACCCTACTTCTGTGCCAACCATACATCTTGTTACAATTTCTCGTTCTATCCAACTTCTCAGCCTATTAAATCTTTTGGTCTTGACATTTGTTTTGGTCTATCCGACTTCTCAGTCTTTGCAACTTCTCAGTATATCCAACATCTCAGTCTATCCAACTTCTAAGGCTGTCAAATTTTTCGTTCTATCAACTTATTTTTCTATCTAACATTTCAGTCTATATGCATTCTTAATATATTCAATGTCTGACTTCCGGTATAATGGCGACGCGATGACTCGTTGTTCTTGGGGGAGACGCTGTTCAGTGTTTTTCTGTGGATTTCCTATGGAAATTCCCGTGGAATTCGTGTGAATAGTGTTTTTCCTTTGGATTATGTGATGTTATTTCGTTTTCGTGTATTGGAAGTGTTCAAAAGAAGCCACGGAAGGCAGGTGGTGGATGAAATTTTGAGGGCAGCCGACAGATATTTGTTGGTTATGGTCTCGAGTTTCGCGACGGCAAGCAGAAGATCTCTTTCGAGAGACAATGATTGCGGTCATCCGGCCAGTATGGTCACTGCCATAGAGGAAAGCAACGGCAAACTACCTCTTTGAAAGTGCCTAGTTTATTATGATTCGCTTAAAGACTGATCATCGCAAGACAAGGACAGAGACATTAAAATTAGGAACATGGAACGTTAGGACGTTAAACAACGACGGAACATTAGAGAACATAACACAAGAAATTCAAAGAGAAAAAATTAATATATTAGGTATGTGCGAAACGAGATGGACAGGAGCAGGCATCAAGATACATAAAGATTTTAAGATTATTTATTCTGGAGGTGAAGATCGACATAGGGGAGTGGCAATAATTTTGGACCGGAAAACATCAACGTCTGTTCAGGGATATTGGGCCGTGTCGGACAGAGTTCTACTAGTTAAATTGAGTGGCAGACCTTTTAACATAAATGTTATTCAGGTATATGCCCCAACAGGAGAGTCCAGTGAAGATAGTGTAGAGGAATTTTATAATGACATAGAGTCTGCCTTAAAGAAATGTAAAAATTCAGAAATAAACATCATAATAGGGGACTTCAATGCAAAAGTAGGAAATCAAGGGGATAGATACACAGTAGGAAACTATGGTTTAAGAGAGAGAAATGAAAGAGGATACAGACTAGTAGAGTGGGCAAAAGAACAGGAAATGATTGTAGGAAACACCTGGTTCAAGCAACACCCTAGAAGATTATGCACTTGGAGGAGTCCTGATAGCAGGATTAGAAACCAGATTGACTACATTCTCATTAGCAGAAGATTTAGAAACGCGCTAACAGTAGCAAAAACAGTTCCCAGTGCTGATTGTTATAGTGACCACAGATTACTCACAGGAACATTGAGGATAAAGTTGAAGAAAGTCAAGTATATAACAGGAAACACTAAATATGATTTGTGTACATTGAGTAATGACAAGGAAATACAAAACAAATTCAACATAGAAGTACAGAACAGATTTGAAATATTGTCTGATCTAGAGATCCTATTCCAGGATGTGGATGATCAATGGGAAATGTTAAAGAATTCAATCAATGTGGCTGCAGAAACAACTATTCCAAAATTAAAGAAGGTGGGTCGTAAGAAATGGATGACTGAGGAAACTTTACACTTAATGGAAACAAGAAGACTCAACAAAAATAATCCTGCCAAATATGAAGAAATTCACAGACAAGTCAGAGTATTATGTAGGAAGACAAAAGAATCATGGCTTGAGGAAAAGTGCTTAGAAATTGAAAAACAACACAACAGTCAAAATACCACATTAGTGCACAAAAGAATTCAGGAACTTACTAATAAAAGAACAAGTACATCAACAGGCTGTCTAAAAACTAAAGATGGCAAAATCATAATAGAAAAAAGATCAGATTCTACATGTATGGACAGATTATGTGAAAGACCTGTATAATGATAACAGAGAGGAACAGTATGCTATTAGATTTAATAATGAAGGACCAGAAATTTTAAAGATGGAGGTTCAAAATGTTCTTAAGCATATGAAAGCTGGCAAGGCCCCCGGTGCAGATAACATCACAACAGAAATGATTAAAGCTTTAGAAGAATTTGGACTAGAGCAAGTCACTAGACTGCTGAACACATTATATGATACTGGAGATATACCTTCTGAATTATGTAATTCTGTATTTATTGCAATCCCAAAGAAATCAGGAACCTTAGAATGTGATCAACATAGAACAATTAGTATAATGAGTCACATCACAAAGATTTTGTTACGAATTATCATGCAAAGAGTGAGGAAGAAAATACAACCTGAAATAGGGGAAGAACAATGTGGGTTTGTGGAAGGAAAGGGTACATTAAATGCTGTGTATATGCTGCGAACAGTTATTGAACGTGCTATAGAAGTAAACAAGGATATACATCTTTGCTTTATTGACTACACAAAGGCTTTTGATAGAGTTAGACATGTCAACATTGTGGATATGCTTGCAGATCTACAAATTGATGGGAAAGACATTAGACTTATAAAAAACATATATTGGAAACAACAAGCTGCCATAAGGATTGATAATGAAGTAGGACAATATCAACCTATTAAGAGAGGTGTTAGGCAGGGATGTGTAATGTCTCCAGATCTTTTTTCCCTATACAGTGAAATTATTTTCAGAAATGTAGAAGACCTAAATGGAATCAGCATTGGAGGACGAAACATAAATAACATTAGATATGCAGATGATACAGTATTGATTGCAGACAATGCACAGGATCTGCAACAATTAGTAGACGCTGTTGTTGTACACAGTGAGCAGCTGGGGTTGGAATTAAATTGTAGGAAGACACAGGTTATGGTCGTCACTAGGAAGAACGAAGCACCACAATGTAATATACAAGTATATAGGAATATTCTTCAACAAGTGAATCGGTTCAATTATCTCGGAACATTCATAACATCTGATGGGAGATGCCTTGAAGAGATTAGAACAAGAATCGCCATTGCGAAAGTAGCCTTTAGCAAGATGAAAAACATTCTGACCAATAAAATGATGTCAATCGAAACGAGAAAAAGAGTGTTGAGGGGATACATAGAGCCTGTTCTTTTGTATGGATGTGAAACTTGGACAATGTGCAGTCAAGCTGAAAAACATCTGATGGCTGCAGAAATGTAGTTTCTGAGGAAAATGCAAAGAATACCATGGACAGATAGAAAAACCAATGACCAAGTACTACAAGAGACAAATGAAAATCGTAGATTGATTAGAGAAATTAGACGTAGACAGTCAATAATTTTTGGACATGTTATGAGAAGAAATGGACTGGAGAACTTAGTGACACCTGGCAAGATCGAAGGGAACAGACCAAGATGAAGACTGAGAGGAAAATACCTGGATGGCTTGGCCACATGGCATGGACGAGACAGGAACACTGAGCTGATCCACGACTCTGGTGATCGAGTGAAATTGCGAATCATGACCGCCCACGCTTTCCGGCATGGCACATGATTGAATGATTGATGTCTGTCCTACTTCTCAGTCTATCCAATTTCTTATTATACCCTACTACTCGTTCTATCCAACATCTCAATCTATCTAACTTCTCTGTCATTCCATCGTCTCAGCCTATCCAGTTTATCAGTTAGTCCATCTTCTTAGTCTGTCCAATTCCTCAGTCTGTCAAACTTTTCATTTTACCCCTAACTCAATGAATCCAACTTCTCCGTCTACTGCAATTTTGATTAAACTCTACTGTTAGGTCTATCCAACTTCTCGATCTGCCCATCTTCTCAGTTATTCCAAGTTCCCAGGGTTTATTGCTTGACTTTTTTATTACTTGTAAGTGTAACCAAATTCTCAGTGTAAAGTTCTTCTCTACGAACATTAAATCTCAGTCTCTTCTATCCCACAGTTAGTGCAACATCGTAGTCTATCAAAGTTCTCAGCCTATCCAACTTGTCAGTCTATCCAACTTCACAGTCTATCCAAATTCTCAGTCTATCCAATATCCCAGGCTATCCAACGTTTCAGTCTATCCAACACCCTAGTATATCCAACTTCCCAGTCTATCAAACTTCTCAGTCTAGGTAACTGCCCAGTCTATCAAACTGCCCAGTCCATCCAACTTCTCGGTATATCCTACTTCTCAATCTACTCAATCTGGCAGTGTACCCAACTCCTCAGTGTACACTATTTCTCAATGTTTCTAAATATCATCTCTCTCTCTCTCTCTCTCTCTCTCTCTCTCTCTCTCTCTCTCTCTCTCTCTCTCTCTCTCTCTCTCTCTCACACACACACACACACACACACACACACACACACATGCCAAACATTAGATTTAGTGAGTACTGTATTATTCAGGGGTGGGCAAACTACGGCCTGTGGGCCGCATGCGGCCTGGCAACTGATATTATGCGGTGTTCGAGGGCATTTGGAAATACAAATGTTTACTTCGTTTTTCAGTTATTTTGTTGAAGTTTACATAATTTCATGTATTGTTATGATGTTTTAAACATTTTTGATAAAATTTCTTCCTAATTTTCTATATTTGTAAACAGTCCCTGACCTTCGTAATGTAATGCTAAAATGCGAATTTATCGATTTTAATATAGATAAATATTTATCGACATGTAAAAATTTGATAAGGATGATTCTATGAAAAACAGATATTTCTCCGGAGAATAAAATGATTTATTTTGCAAGAAAATATTACATTTAAAAGTTGTTTTCTGTTATAAATTATTTCCACATTTACAATGTTCAAATTAGTTTATTTGTTGTTGTAGTCTTGATATATTTCTGAAATTTATTTTGAGTTTTAATCCTCTTTCTCCGAATATTTTATTTTCACACACAGCCGGAAGTGGGTTTTGTTTCATTTCCTTGTTAAAGTTTGTAAAATTTTAACTGTTAGAATATTATTAAAACAATGATTGTCACTAAAAAACGTAAGAATTAAGATGAATGTTTTTAATGATGAATGAACAAGTAAGAACTATTTTATAAAAGTTGGTAGCAAACCAGTTTGCTTGTTGTGTCGTGAATCAGTGGCTGTCTTCAAGGAGTACAATTTAAAAAGACATTATCAAACACATTTTTTTGGTGAAATCGTTTTTGGTGTATTACAGATGGGTAAGAGATCTCAGGGTCGGCCTCTACAACGATACAAAGATGTGTGTAAATGGGACATGATTGATACAGGCATTGATAATGCACATTGGGAGCAAGTCGCCGCTGAACGTGTTGCATGGAGGGCAAACATCAGAAATGGAATAAAGACAAAGGAGAAAAGTATTGCAGATAAGTCGAACACCGAGCGTGTGAGACGTAAGATGGTGCACGACGGTGGAAATGACCACGTGTTCAGCGGGAATCGGCCTTATCAGTCACATTCGCTACCGCCATGAGTAAAGTTATTATGCCTTTTTGAAGCACAAATTATCCTCTGTAAAGACGGCAAGGTGCCAATGTGTATCAAACAAAACATTCCGATCCGATAATACTGTTATTGATAATTGCACATTTCCCTTGTGTTTATATCCCTCCATGTCACCGTCTGTCCATCCAGCATCACTTCTCTAGGTCCATCTTTGCCTCTTTTCCAAATGAGGTTTCTAGTAGTCAACTGTGTTATCCAATGCTTTTTTTTCCACTTTATATGGCCAACGAACGATGCATATTTATTTCTTATAGTTGTGCATAATATGATACTTTCACTTACCTCCTACAGACAATGGTTGTTAGTCAAACTGCCAATGCCAGACACTCACAGCGTTATTTCAGGAACCACATCTCCGTTGCTTCCAAGTTCTTACTAATATGTTCTGGGCGGTTCCGGGGCAAAGTAGTTACGTGGTCTGCCTCCCGCTCAGACAGTTCTGGGTTCGATTCCGGCCTTCGTCATTTGTTTTACGATTGCAATTTTCCCGGAGACTGTCTGGAGTTCCGGAGTTTGTGCTTTGTGAGCCGCTTTCGGCAGGTCAACCTGTGGAAATAGACAAAGCTATATATATAATCATCCATCATGTGCCATGCCGATAAGCGTGGGTGGTCATGGTCACTCGATCACCGGTGTCGGGGATCAACTCAGTGTTCCTGTCTCGACCATGCCACGTGGCCAAGCCATCCAAGTATTTACTTCTCGGTCTTCCCCTTGGTCTATTCCCTTCGATCTTGCCAGTTGTCACCAAGTTCTCCAAGTAATTTCTTCTCCTAACATGCGAAAACATTTTGACTGTCTACGTCTAATAACTCTAATGAGTATACGATCTTCATTTCTTTCTTGAAGGACTTGTTCATTGGTTTTTCTGTCTGTCTGTGGTATTCTTTGCATTTTTCGCAGAAACCACATTTTTTTCAGCTTGACTGTTAATTGTCCATGCTTCACATTTATTGGTTTAAAAAAAAAAAAAATATTTTGTTTTAGTTGAGAGTTGTTCCTTGTAATGTTATACAACATATTTGACAAAACGGACATATAAACAGATCGCAACGGGCACCATTAGTATTGGAACTCTTTACTGGCTGCTTAAGATGATAAATGAGCGCGTATAGGAATGCCTTGAGTGCAATGATATCGGTTCAACGCAACTCTTAACATATTGGTGTTATCTTATTCTTTAACATAACCATTGTTTCTGTACAAACCTTGGGCCTTGTCCACATCAGATTGCTCGCGATTGTTTCGCTCTCGTTTAAGCTCGTCAGTAGTGCATATCCCCGACTGGACCCGGGATCAGCTTTTCCAGTAATGGGTTGTGCTCACTCTTTACACCTCAAATACCGAAATAGCCAAATAAATCAATGTTTCTGTTTTCCTTATATTCAATTCCGCTTCCATTTTTAATGTTTTGACGCGTACTGGGTATATCTTTTTCCTTTTTTTTTTCGCATATCCTTCACTTCTGTATGGCATTGAATCTTGGAATGTAAATGAACAAATTAAGAAGAAATTAGAAGCAACAGAGATGTGGCTCATGACACGAATGTTGCAAATTCCTTGGACTGCCAGAGTAACTAACAATGATTGCCTGAAAGAGGTTAATGAAACTAGAACACTATATACAACAATAAGAAAGAGACAAACAACTTTCTTCAGTCATGTAATGAGAAGAGAGGCATTGGAGAACATCGTGACAACTGGAAAGATCAAGGGAAGAGAGGCAGAGGCAGACCAAGATAAATGATGCTGGATGGATTGAGACAGTAGCAAGGAGGAATACCATCAGCAGTGTTGATCTAGAACACCAAAGACCGAGATCTGTGGAGAGCCATGAACGTCTACGCCAGCTGGCAGAGCACTTGATGATGATGATGCTGATATCCTTTACAGGAAATTGCAGTCACCACCAGCAAAGTTCAGTTGCTGTTGACGTCTTGGCAACGTTTTACGTTCAGTAGTTTGCCATTGCTATCTAAACGACCGGCTCATATACCTCCGTAATTAACCAGCGCGACGCAATCCCCTGCCGAATCTCGCACAGCTATGTTTCATACGTGGGTATACGGGATTACGAACAACGTCCTTAACCCCTTCGCCACTGAGACCGGAGAGTATATTGTGATAGACCCATATTTATGAGTATAATACCACGTTGCCTTTTTTCCCAAGAAAATGTTGGAACCAATTTTAGACTGGGTCGCCCCGAAGTCCCAGGTTAAATTTATTCACACTCGTTTGAATGGGGGTTCGAACACAAAACCACTGTGTTTGCAGATAAGCGTGCTAGCTATTACGCTACAACGCCTCCCATCACTTAAATGTCCACCAAGAATTTGTCAAATCAGTCTTGGTCAGAAACCGACACCAGGTCTGCAACGCCGGCATGCCAGCGGTTAGCCATCAACCTGCCGAGGCTTTGATATATGAGTATATTCCTGCGCACAGTTTAGTTTCGTCGACGGATCATAATCACGGCACACGGGTGTAACCCGTAAGTGCTCCGGTCTACTCCTAACTCAAGCCTGAGTCCGGAGAATCTCAGCTCAGTGCACGAACTCCGTAGCACCGGCAAGTATCCTGAAATACTTTGGGTAGATCTTGACGAAATTTTGCCCGGGCAGCGCCGTTAGGCTACTCTTTCTTCGATTTCCAATGCCAAGAGATTTTTTCCTTGCGCAACAAGTCACACGGGCACCCGATCTCACTACCCAGAGACCAGGGGAAATTTTATTACTAGAAGTCCACGTGGGGAATTCCCGGCCCTCACCGGGTCTTTAACCCCAGGCCTCAAACACTTGAGGCGGACACCGTATCTCGAGACAACGCAACCCCCCCCCCCCCCCCCCCCCCCCCCCCCCCAAAAAAAAAAAAATAAATAAATTAATTAATTAATAAATTAAAAAAATTAAGGGTATTTGAGCACGACTGACCTCAGGCATGAGAGTTGCAGTAGCATAGTGGCCAAACACTCGCCTGCCGAGCCGATGGGCATGGGTTGGACCTGCAACCCCGTGCAGATCCTAACTTTAAAGTTGACATTTGCTCCACAGCCTCCAACTGGTATCAAGAAATGTGTTTGGAAGAAAAGGCGGCCGGCTTGTACTAACCACATCACCCAGTTGGTGCCGAATGGTTTAGAGCATGTACAATGGAAGTTTACATCATTGTTTACTTTTCACTTTACTGATCCAGTGCCGAAGGATAATATATCGCCAAATGTGTTATCCCATTTAAACAGAAGGACGATATAACGCCATACTAGGGTTATCGTGTTACTTGGTTTGCTTTTCGTGGTATCTTCCGCATTTTCAATGTTAAGTTAACGTAAATTTACATTATAATACATGCAGTTTTAATGCTCAGTTAACGGAAATTTACATTATAAAACACGCAATTTTAATGCTCAGTTAACGGAAATTTACATTATAATGCACGCAATTTCAAAGCTCAGTTAACGGAAATTTACATTACAATACACGCAATTTCAAAGCTCAGTTAACGGAAATTAACAATGTAATGCGCGCAATTTTAATGCTTAGGTAATGAAAATGGACATTTTAATACTTATTTATTTCACTGTGTACCATGTTTTGTCAAAACCTGCTTTTTGTTTGGCGCGGCATCAGTTAAACCAGAACTGGATGTTATATTCTATAATTGCTCTTTGCCCAGAAATGTGTTCACCTTCGTGGTGAATCTGCAGATGAGTGGCAAATATTTAGCGACCATAACACCCAAAGATGGACCTTATGCAGCCATGTCATCGCAATTTGCACCAGACGGCGTGAGTAAGCGTTTGTGCCGTGTTTCGGGGTCATACATCAAGTTGTGGACATCGATGTCGGGGGGTTCAATGATTAGCTGGCAAGATTATGTAAGCATGTTTTTTTTGCGTATCCTTTACATGACATCGCTGTCAACATCAGCATCTTTCAGCTGATTGTTGATTTCTTGGCAAGATTACGCTCAGTAGTTTGCCATTGTTGTCTGAGCGACCGGCTCCATACTCTCATAAGTCACTGTCGCGACTGGAACCGCTTCCAATTCTCGTGCGCTCACGTCAACCACTAGAGTATTCGGGGTTACGGAGAAAGCTGCTAACCCATCGGCCAGGGAGACGGCTTATATAAGCATAGTGGAGGAATTATAAGAGTAATTGTTTGAGTGGACAGTGAAATTATATGAGTAGACGGGGAAATTATAAAAGTAGGCGGTTAATTGTATGTGTAGACGGGAGGTTTTGAGCGAGTAGACGACCTGGAATTATTTGAGTGGACAGGTGGAGAGGAACTATATGAGTAGACCGATGAAGGGGAAGACAATTATGTGAGGAGACAGGGATGTGAGCGGACCTAGAGTTGAGGACCTAGGACCTAGGACCTAGGACCTAGGACCTAGAGCGGACCTAGAGTTGAGGGAAGGAATTGCATGCGTAGACAAGGAACTTGAACAGAGGAATTATATAAGTAGACCAGTGATTATATGAGTAGGAGGGGAATTATATTAGCAAACGAGAAAATTATATGAGTGGACGGGGGTAATGATATGAGTAGACGGGAGAAATTAAATGAGTAGAAGGGATTAATTATTGAGTTGATGAGTAATTTTATGAGTAGATTCAAGGAACTGTATGCGAAGACGAGGGAATAATATTAATATTGGATGGAATTACATGAATAAAGAAGGGAGGGGGTTGCTATGTCAGTAGATTTGGAAAATATAAGAGTAGAAATGGAGGTGGGGGGGGGGGGTATATGAGTTGTGTGTATTTTTTCTTTCGCATATCCTTTACACGACATCGCTGGCAACACCAGCATCTTTCAGCTGATTGTTGATTTCTTGGCAAGATTACGCTCAGTAGTTTGCCATTGCTTTCTGAGCGGCCGGCTCACATACCCCGTAAGTTACCGACGCGACGAGAACCGCCACCGATTCTCGCGCACGTCACGTTACTCACGGGAGTATACGGGATTACGGAGAAAGTCGCTAACACCTAGGCCAGGGAGCCCGGCGGTTGTATGAGTAGAGGGGTGAATTATATGAGTAGAGATAGGGGATAGATCAGGATGATGGTATATACATTCACTCACGCTCAGATGGTGGCCTCTATAATGCTCAGAGATTGAAGGCCAAGACCAAAATTAGGAGGGTACTAATCAGAGAGTTGCTTTTTGCAGATGATGCTGCGATTACGACCCACTCTGAGGAAGAATTACAACATCTACTATCTGCATTCTCCAATGCTTGTTCTGAATTTGGTTTAACAATTAACAAAAAGAAGACACAGATTATGTCACAAGGTGCACATGATGTACCATCAATCTTTATTGACGACGCTGAACTGGAGATAGTAGACCATTTTACATATCTAGGATCAGAGGTAAATAGCAAATTATCCCTCGATCAGGAAATCAACATCAGGATTGGCAAGGCAGCAACAACAATGAACATGTTAGCAAAAAGAGTCTGGGAGAACAGGAAGCTTACTGCCAAAACAAAAGTCCTCGTCTACCAAGCCTGTGTCCTTAGTACTCTTCTTTATGGCAGTGAAACCTGGACAACTTACTCACGCCAAGAGAAACGTTTAAACAGCTTTCATATGCGGTGTCTGCGAAGAATACTTGGTATTAAGTGGCAAGACAAAATCACAAATACTGAAGTATTGGAAAGATCAGGTTGTGTGACGGTGTATTCCATGCTCAGTCTTCGTAGACTTAGATGGATAGGACACGTTAGGAGGATGGATGATGGTAGAATACCAAAGGACATCTTTTTTGGTGAATTACAGACGGGTAGGAGATCTCAGGGTCGGCCTCTACTACGATACAAAGATGTGTGTAAGCGGGACATGATTGATACAGGCATTGATAATGCACATTGGGAGCACGTCGCCGCTGAACGTGTTGCATGGAGGGTAACTATCAGAAATGGAATAAAGACAAAGGAGAAAATGATTGCAGATAAAGCACACACAGAGCGTGAGAGACGTAAGATGGTGCAAAATGGTGGAAGTGACCATGTTTTCACATGCACCTACTGTGGGCAAACATTTGCAGCAAGAATTGGCCTTACCAGCCACACTCGCCACCGCCATGGATCGTAGTTATTAAGCCTTTTTGAAGCACAATGTACCAAACTATCGTCTGTCAAGACGGAAAGGTGCCAATGATAGGGGGAATTATATGAGAAATAAGGTGAATTATATGAGCAGAGGAGGGACGCATATGAGTAGAGGGGGAATTATATGAGAAGAGGGAGGAATTATATGAGTAGATTTTTTTCCCCCGCGTTTCCATCCTGTTTCAGGATATTGCGGTCAACACCAGCATCTTTCAGCTGTATGTTGATTCCTAGGCTAGATTACGCTCATCAGCACGCCACCGACTTTCTGAGCGACCGGCTCCATACTCTCATAAGTCACTGGCGTGACTCGAACCACTTCTAATTCTCATCCGCTCACGTTGACCTCGAGAGTATTCGGGATTAACGGAGAAGGCTGTTAACCCCTCGGCGAGGCAGCCGGCTATATGAGTAGATGGGGAAATTATATGAGCAGAGGGGGTAATTATATGAGCAGAGGGGGAAATTATGTGAGTAGAGGGGGAAATAATCCTAGTTGATTAGGGGAGGGAGGATCATATGAATAGAGGTGGAGTGTGGGGAATTAAATGAGTTACTTAGTTGCATAAACTTTATAGGACGCAGAAATCAGCTTGGTATTTTTTGGCTGTTTGTGATTCCTGGGCAAGTTTGCCATTGCTTTCTGAACGACGGTTCTTAAACATCCGGTGTGCTGATGCTGATGTAGGGGGTTCACTCACTAAACAGATAACTAAAATGTTGGCTTCTCTTCCTTGACTTGGAGACGGAGTGGGTTCGTCTGATGGCAAGAGACAATGGTAATTGGGAAAGCTAATCCACACGCAGAATTCAGTCCAGTGCTACTAGAAGTACCTTGTATGGACTACAGTTGATGTTCAAAGGGAGTGACCGCCAAAATAAAAAGGTTTAAGACATGGAAAGAGATGCAGGTGGTAGAAAAAGATGACAAGGCAACAAGTGAGTTGGGTGGCGGCCTATGATCCAAAGCGGATGCAGGACAGAAAACGAAACCGTCAGATTTTCATAAATGGTTAGTGAAGGGACACTGCATCATTGAATGGATGCGATTGTTGCACATAATAGACAACTACGGATAGATTTGCATTGTAAGAAGATACATATATATTATGGATCTTTAAGAAGAAAGGTATACCACAATGTAATATATGGGTAAATTGCGGACATTCTTAAACATGTGAATCGGTACAACTATTTCGGAACAGTCATACCATCTGATGGGAGGTGCCTTGAGTAGATTAGAACTAGAATCTCTATGGAAAAGGGTAGCATTTTGCCAGATGAAAAGCATAATGACAAATAAAATGATGTCAATTGCGAATATAAAAGAGGGTGTAAGTGCTGCATAGAACGTGTACTGTTATATGGATGTGAAGCGTGGACAATAAGCAGACACGCTGAGAAATACCTGATGGCAGTAGAGATGTCATGTCAGAGGAAAATGCAAGGGGAAAAAAATACCAGTAAGAAAGACCAATCAGCAAGTCCTACAAGAAACAGATAAACAACGTTAATTGATTAGATTAGTTAGACGTACACAGTCATGATTGTTAGACGCTACATCAAAGAAGATCTGACACGACCGCAAAAAGGCTTCAGAGAAGACACTGTATTAACGACATCAAAGACATTGTACCATCACACACAATGACAATGTCCAGTGCCACGCATCGGGCATTGGAACGTCAAATCATCCTCACCACAACACTTCACGACAAAAGTGGAAGATGATGATGATAGTCTTCAATGATACAATCAAAGAACGGATTAAATATCACTGCCTGAAAAAATATCTGCGCCCTTAGTGTCTACTTGGCTAATGTAACATGTTTTTGTTTGTGCTTTTCTCAAGGTGCACATTCACGCGAATGAACGTATCAATTTTACAGTGTTAAAACCCGGAGGAGATGAGAAGTGTGCCAACATAGGCAGGTTTATATTAAATGCAATCAGTAAGTACCGATGTTTATAGACGTCTAAACTAGCGAGCGGTACAAGAAAAGAAGGACATTTCGTGGTTCTTTTTTAAGGCTGAGTTGACCTGTGACACCAGGTCAATGTTAAGAATTCTGCCTCAATAGGGGTTCGAACGCATGATCGTCGGGCCAGCAGGCGGACGAGATGGTCACTATGCAACCTCGGCTGCAGACAGTTAATGTGCTTGGAGCATTACAGAGCCACAGTGCTTTGTTAAGAGATGCGCTAAGAGGTGAGAATTAACGGCAAACGTGTAAGAGGAAAGCAATGTAGAATGAGAGCAATCTCGGTCATTAAAATACTTGTGGAATGCATATAGAGACGCATATTTATGCTTCAGCATATGTTGTGTGGAATACATACAGAGACGCATCTTTATGCTGCAGAGTATGTGGGTGTGTAGTACATACAGAGACGCATCTTTATGCTGAAGCTTATGTGGGTGTGTAGTACATACAGAGACGCATCTTTATGCTGAAGCTTATAGTGTGTAGTACATACAGAGACACATCTTTATGCTGAAGCTTATAGTGTGTAGTACATACAGAGACGCATCTTTATGCTGCAGCATATGTTGGTGTGTAATACATACAGAGACACATCTTTATGCTGAAGCTTATAGTGTGTAATACATACAGAGACGCATCTTTATGCTGAAGCTTATAGTGTGTAATACATACAGAGACACATCTTTATGCTGAAGCTTATAGTGTGTAATACATACAGAGGCACATCTTTATGCTGAAGCGTATAGTGTGTAATACATACAGAGACACATCTTTATGCTGAAGCTTATAGTGTGTAATACATACAGAGACACATCTTTATGCTGAAGCTTATAGTGTGTAATACATACAGAGACACATCTTTATGCTGAAGCGTATAGTGTGTAATACATACAGAGACACATCTTTATGCTGCAGCATCCATCTATCCATCCATCATGTGCCATGCCGATACGCGTGGGCGGTCATGTTTTGCCATCTCAATCGATCACCAGAGTCGTGGATCAGCTCCGTATTCCTGTCTCGACCATACCTCGTGGTCAAGCCATCCAGGTAATTATGTCTCGGTCTTCCCCTTGGTCTTTGCCCTTCGATCTTGCCAGTTGTCACCAAGTTCTCCAATTCATTTCTTCTCATAACATGCCCAAAAAATTTTGAAGGTCTGCGTCTAATGACTCTAATCAGTTTACGATCTTCAGTTGTTTCTTGAAGGGCTTGTTCATTGGTTTTTCTGTCTGTCCATGGTATTCTTTGCACTTTCCTTAGAAACCACAATTCCACAGCCACCAGCTGTTATTCAGCTTGACTGCTTATTGTCCATACTTAACATCCATACAAAAGTATAGGTTCTATGTAGTACTTCAACACCCTTTTTCTCGTTTCAATTGATATCTTTTTATTGCAGTACATGATATTCTTGGCATCTGGAAAGAAGGTAGTTTGCCATTGCTTTCCTTCCTAGCAATGACCATACTGGTCGATGACCGTTGCCATTAACTCCCAAAAAATGAGATCCCCTGCCTACCGTCGTGAAGCTGGAGACCATAGCCTAAAACTATCTGTTGGCTGCTCTTCTACTCCATCCACCACCTACATCATATGGTGGTGTAGTTGCAAGAGTACGATAGATATGCTACCTCTTAAGGCATGGTTATATAATATTACTGTCTTCAGTATGTATGGTCTATATGCTTGTCAACTTTGTGACAGTGAATTGTTGTATGTTGCCAGCACGCCACTTTCCGGCTCAGTGGCGAAGGAGTTACAAATGCAATTCGTAATCCCGCATACTACGTTCGAAACACAGCTGCAGGCGATTTGGAAGCAGACCGCCTTGCGTAAGTTTCTATGCAAAGGCACGAATGCCTGTCGTTCAGAAAACAATGGCCAACTACTGAACGTAAACTTGCCAAGAAATCACGAGAAGCCTACAAATGCTGGGGTTGAAGGGGGATAAGATGCAAAGACAACCTATCACACACATGAGAAGGAAGCAGTTGTCATTTATGGTCAAGTTATAGGAAATTAAACACTTACTAAACCATGATGCTACAGCTGGAAAGATATATGGAATGTGAACTAGAGAAATATAACGAGAGAAGAGTCTTGTCACCTTCTGCGCATGTGTCGTAAATATGTCAGTTCACGATATGATGCCATTTATTTGAGATCGCATACTTGGAGAAGCATGATCGTCCACGCCAGACGGCAAGGTTATGATAGTAATGATTGTAATGAAACGTAACGTCGTCTTAAATGGAACATCAAAGTGTAACAAGCTGTTTTGAAACAAGGCAATGTATTTAAGAATGTGGGTACCTTAATAATATCAGACGGACAATATATTGAAGGAGTTACATATACAATGGCCCAAGATAAAGGAGCATTTCACAAGTTGAAACAATAGTCTCCAATGGCTCGCAGAAGTCGGATGTGTCGGCCTAACGGCGCAAGAACGCAGCTCTGCTGTAAACTGGCACAACGCAATCAGTCCGAAAAATGAACGCAGAAGGAAGAAGTCTCCAATGTATATCTTCGTCAGTTGAGATGAGGAAAAGGTTTATTAAGAAATATATAAGACAATCCTGATGTACGGAAGCGAATCGTTGGCAAATAGCAGACACGTTGGTAATTATATGAAAACCGCAGGGATGTGATTTCATAGAAGAATGATGAGTATGAATCGAAATATGCCAGGCAATAAATCGTGCAACATAATGCTTATGCCTTCTGTGTTTAAAAAAAAATATAATAATAATGAAGGAAGGGCCCAAAAACACACCGACAAAAGAAGTAGAGAAAGGAATACAGTGAAGACAACATGGACAGAGCATAGGACGGATTAGGGAGAATTAGTTGAGGGCTTGAAGTGAGTTAGTTGAGGGCTTGGAGTGAGTTAGTTGAGGGCTTGAAGTGAGTTAGTTGAGGGCTTGAAGTGAGTTAGTTGAGGGCTTGAAGTGAGTTAGTTGAGGGCTTGAAGTGAGTTAGTTGAGGGCTTAAAGTGAGTTAGTTGAGGGCTTAAAGTGAGTTAGTTGAGGGCTTAAAGTGAGTTAGTTGAGGGCTTGAAGTCAGTTAGTTGAGGGCTTGAAGTGAGTTAGTTGAGGGCTGGAGAGAGTTAGTTGAGGGCTTAAAGTGAGTTAGTTGAGGGCTTAAAGTGAGTTAGTTGAGGGCTTGAAGAGAGTTAGTTGAGGGCTTGGAGTGAGTTAGTTGAGGGCTTGAAGTGAGTTAGTTGAGGGCTTAAAGTGAGTTAGTTGAGGGCTTGAAGAGAGTTAGTTGAGGGCTTAAAGTGAGTTAGTTGAGGGCTTGAAGTTAGTTAGCTGAGGGCTGGAGAGAGTTAGTTGAGGGCTTGAAGAGAGTTAGTTGAGGGCTTAAAGTGAGTTAGTTGAGGGCTTAAAGTGAGTTAGTTGAGGGCTTGGAGAGAGTTAGTTGAGGGCTTGAAGTGAGTTAGTTGAGGGCTTAAAGTGAGTTAGTTAAGGCTTAAAGTGAGTTAGTTGAGGGCTTGGAGAGAGTTAGTTGAGGGCTTGAAGTGAGTTAGTTGAAGGCTTGAAGTTAGTTAGCTGAGGGCTGGAGAGAGTTAGTTCAGGGCTTGGAGAAAGTTAGTTGAGGGCTGGAGAGAGTTAGTTGAGGGCTGGAGAGAGTTAGTTGAGGGCTTGAAGTGAGTTAGTTGAGGGCTTGAAGTGAGTTAGTTGAGGGCTTGAAGAGGAGTTAGTTGAGGGCTTGAAGTGAGTTAGTTGAGGGCTTGAAGTTAGTTAGTTGAGGGCTTAAAGTGAGTTAGTTGAGGGCGTGGAGAGAGTTAGTTGAGGGCTTGAAGTGAGTTAGTTGAGGACTTAAAGTGAGTTAGTTGAGGGCTTAAAGTGAGTTAGTTGAGGGCTTGGAGAGAGTTAGTTGAGGGCTTGAAGTGAGTTAGTTGAGGGCTTGAAGTTAGTTAGCTGAGGGCTGGAGAGAGTTAATTGAGGGCTTGAAGTGAGTTAGTTGAGGGCTGAAGTGAGTTAGTTGAGGGCTTGAAGTGAGTTAGTTGAGGGCTTGAAGTGAGTTAGCTGAGGGCTGGAGAGAGTTAGTTGAGGGCTTGGAGAGAGAGAGTTGAGGGCTGGAGAGTTAGTTGAGGGCTGGAGAGAGTTAGTTGAGGACTTGGAGAGAGTTAGTTGAGGGCTGGAGAGAGTTAGTTTAGAGCTGGAGAGAGTGAGTTTAGGGCTTGGAGAGAGTTAGTTGAGGGCTTGGAGAGAGTTAGTTGAGGGCGTGAAGTGAGTTAGTTGAGGGCTTGAAGTGAGTTAGTTGAGGGCTTGGAGAGAGTTAGGTGAGGGCTTGGAGAGAGTTAGTTGAGGGCTGGAGAGAGTTAGTTGAGTGCTTGGAGAGAGTTAGTTGAGGGCTTGGAGAGAGTTAGTTAAGGGCTTGAAGTGAGTTAGTTGAGGGCTTTAAGTGAGTTAGTTGAGGGCTGGAGAGAGTTAGTTGAGGCCTTGGAGTGAGTTAGTTGAGGTCTTGGAGTGAGTTAGTTGAGAGGTTGGAGAGAGTTAGTTGAGGGCTTGGATAGAGTTAGTTGAGGGCTTGGAGTGAGTTAGTTGAGGGCTTGGAGTGAGTTAGTTGGGGGCTTGGAGTGAGTAATGTAAGGCTTGAAGTGAGTTAGTTGAGGGCTTGGAGTGAGTTAATTGAGGGCTTGGAGTGAGTTAGTCGAGGACTTGGAGTGAGTTAGTTGAGGGCTTGGAGTCAGTTAGTTGAGGGATTAAAGAGCATTAGTTGAGGGCATGGAGAGAGTTAGTTGAGGGCTTGGAGAGTTAGTTGAGGGCTTGGAGTGAGTTAGTTGAGGGCTTGAAGTGAGTTAGTTGAGGGCTTGAAGTGAGTTAGTTGAGGGCTTGGAGTGAGTTAGTTGAGGACTTTGAGTGAGTTAGTTGAGGGCATGGAGTAAGTTAGTTGAGGGTTTGAAGTGATTTAGTTGAGGGCTTCGGAGTAAGTTAGTTGAGGGCTTGGAGTGAGTTAGTTGAGGGCTTGGAGTTAGCTAGTTGAGGGCTGGAGTGAGTTAATTGACGGCTTGGAGTGAGTTAGTCGAGGTCTTGGAGTGAGTTAGTTGAGGGCTTGGAGTCAGTTAGTTGAGGGATTAAAGAGCATTAGTTGAGGGCATGGAGAGAGTTAGTTGAGTGCTTGGAGAGTTAGTTGAGGGCTTGTAGTGAGTTAGTTGAGGGCTTGAAGTGAGTTAGTTGAGGGCTTGAAGTGAGTTAGTTGAGGGCTTGGAGTGAGTTAGTTGAGGGCTTGGAGTGAGTTAGTTGAGGACTTTGAGTGAGTTAGTTGAGGGCATGGAGTGAGTTAGTTGAGGGCTTGAAGTGATTTAGTTGACAGGCTTGGAGTAAGTTAGTTGAGGGCTTGGAGTGAGTTAGTTGAGGGCTTGGAGTTAGCTAGTTGAGGGCTGGAGTGAGTTAGCTGAAGGCTGGAGTGAGCTAGTTGATGGCTTGGAGTGAGCTAGTTGATGGCTTGGAGTGAGCTAGTTGAGGGCTGGAGTGAGTTATTTGAGAGCTTAGAGGGAGCTAGTTGATGGCTTGGCGTGAGCTAGTTGAGGGCTGGAGTGAGTTGTTGAGATCTTAGAGTGAGCTAGTTGATGGCTTGGAGTGAGCTAGTTGAGGGCTTAAAGTGAGTTAGTTGATGGCTTGGAGTGAGTTAGTCGAGGGATTGGAGTGAGTTAGTTGAGGGATTGAAGTGAGTTAGTTGAGGGATTGGAGTGAGTTAGTTGAGGGATTGGAGTGAGTTAGTTGAGGGATTGGAGTGAGTTAGTTGAGGACTTGAAGTGAGTTAGTTGATGGCTTGGAGTGAGTTAGTTGAGGGATTGGAGTGAGTTAATTGAGGGATTGGAGTGAGTTGGTTGATGGCTTGAAGTAAGCTAGCTGATGGCTTGGAGTGAGTTGGTTGATGGCTTGAAGTGAGCTAGCTGATGGCTTGGAGTGAGTTAGTTGAGGGCTTGGAGTGAGCTAGCTGATGGCTTGGAGTGAGTTAGTTGAGGGCTGAGAGTGAGTTAGTTGATGGCTTAGAGTTGAATTAGATGAGGGCTTGGGATGAGGTAGATGAGGGATTAGAGTGAGTTTGTTGGGGACTTGGAGTGAGTTAGTTACGGGCTTGGAGAGAGGTAGTTGAGGGCTTATGTCCCATAGAGAATTTAAGGATGAATGAAGAACTGCTAAAAGCAACATTGTTTCTATTTATCTTTTCAGAGATGGGGGTCTTCACTACTCACACAGCCATGTCTTGGTCAGAGTGGACAACTGTAATTGCTTTTTATAAATTACACAATGGCATGTGTTGTCTGTTGTCTAACGCCATTTCAGTCAATTAATCAGGTGCCGTCTCCACAATTAATTTTGGTCGCAATGGATCTCCAATACTGTATGTCTCTCGCTTTAATTGTACATACTGTGGGACTGCTGTTCGTTTATCTCATAATGTTATCTTCTCATGTGTATCGTTGAGTGTCATTTGGGTGATCCTTGTAAATCTATGCCGTTAAGGGTAGTATTATTGGGCACGTAAGCTTGTGTTCTAAGATCAGATGCTTGGGTGTCGTTTCCGATTTTCTTTCGAGTGGCCTTGGTGTTTTCTCTGTGTGTGTGCGCGCGCGTGCAAGTTTGTGTGCCTATTGTTTGGCTTTATATCCTTACTTTTTATTTTCTTTCAAGGTTATATACTCTTATAGCCAGTTGATCATCTGCGAGATGAGATGCCTGAGAAGAGCAGCCAACTTAACTATCCGAGACCGAATCAGAAAGGATGCTAAAAGATTGACAGTGTAATCAACACCTTGTGCCACATATACTAAAAGACAGAAGATCAAATGATTCGGCCATTTGTTTTTTTTTTTTAGAATAGAACACCGCGAGTTATCAGCAATGGAGCTACATCAAAGAAGTTCTGCTACGAGAGTAAGAGGGGGCCGGCGAAGAACATGGATTGACAACATTAAAGACATTCTATATTCACACGGGTTGACTCTACACACTGCAACCCATCAGGCGCTGGAGAGTCAACTATCCCTGCCCACGACGCTTAGCGGCAAAGGTGGAAGATGATTATGTTGATGATCGAGTTAAAGGGGCTAAGGAAAAGAGGATAGACTTTATTACAGAGGTTTCTATCCTATATAACCTGGTATTCTTTCTGCAGCGCGACCTGCCAAAAGTGGCTCACAAAACACCAACTCCATAGCTCCAGTGAAGATCCAATGACGATTCCCAGGGGGTAGATTTATTAAATTTTTTATTTGGCGCTCACAGGATTTTGAACTCAAGCCTTATCCATACACATGCTACTGACTTGGGCTGATTTTTGTTTATTTTTTTGGCGTGAGGATAAGCTTTCCCTATTACTAGTGTCCTTCGCTATCCGGCTAACCCACTTCAATTTCAATATAGGGGTTGTAAATTATATTAATATACTAGACACATCATTACGGTCAGGTGTGTTTGATGTTTCACCAATGCCTGGTTAATTTAAAATTCCGAGACCTATGGTGATAATTCAATGGCTATATACTAATTCCAAACTTGTTAACGTAAACTTACCAAGAGATCACAAACAACAAAAAAATATTGCTGAGGATGACTGCGACGTCCTGTAAAATAATATGCTATTAACTTAAATATACTAATTCTGTCCATGTTTCATAGTGGTGAGTTCGTGTGTTTGAAACATCTCATTAATGGTGATACCATTTTTTTAAATGCATGTCCAGTTTGTCATTCGTCGAAGTCCACTATTTTCGGCTGAGAGTCCCTGTCTTTAATTGATGGTGAAATTTTCAAACTCGGGTATAGGAACTATAGCTTTCAATTGTCATGTTGTCTTGTGCCCTCTAATCTCAGCTTCGCTTCTTTCGTTTCTTTCTATCAATGCAAATCAATACTTGTGTATTTGTTTATGTGTTGTCTTAGCATAGTGACGTCAGTGGTTCTGGGACAATTAATATTTCCGTGTATTAGATTCATCAGTGACACACAGGTGAGTACTCAATGTCTGGGTTAAGGTTGTTTTGTATATCTGGACCGTCTTCAAGGCGCTGTCGAAATGCGTTAAGAAAAAAAACAAATCCGGTATGCTTTCAGAGTTCCAGCTGAAACAATCTCTGTTTAGAATTTTCGTATGGCCCCTTCATGGTTATTCATGATTGCCACAGAGTGGCAAGACGGCGTTTACCTGCAAAGCATTGTGAAACGTAATGAGCAAGGCAAGAAACGTAGAGCGCTCTGGTCATCCACTACACCTGTGTTCGTCTCCAGTCGTCTTGACTTGTCTTGCCACTGGACGCCGATGGACTCATGTGAGAGAGTGTGGTCGACGAATTGCGCAACTCTTCCTCCAATTCATCGCGCAAGTCATTCTTCATCCAACTGTATCTATCAAGACACCAGGAGACTGTTGCCAAATACCGAACTTCGTGACGTACATCATACAGCAAGGGTGTAGTCACTTGTCAAGCAAACAATACTGCAAGAGCTGCGGGGAAAAAAGGCTGGATAGAAAAGAAAAACCGCTTTAGGAGATCCTCCTCGTGGAACGTCAAGCATTCTTTGGCCACGTTGTTAAAGAAAATTTCGAGTCAAAATAGGCCTTACGAGCCATCACGGCTACAAACTTTCAAACCCCACTGGATGAAATGAATGGTCACTACCATTCTTGGACAAACACCAGAATGTCTATTCGACTGCGGTCATTACTAGCTAGTTGCTGACATACACGTCAGCTCATCATCATTTTCTGTGATAGTCCATGCCAGATAGTGTTGGTGATAATGTCTTCCCACAGTCTTCGTGTGATATTGAACACGCCATTGATCGAGTGTGGTTTGTTCTATAATTAGATGGAGCTAGCACCACACATATATATAATAATTCTCAGTGAGTGGATAAGCGTCTAGTACTGCTTATTTGGTTCCCCTTAGATTGATGAATGGCTGTTGTTAAAAAAATTAATAAATAAATAAATAAAGGACCCCACACACATGCCTTAAGACGCAATGGCCATATTGTGCTAATAGAAAACAACAACAGTTAGGCATGTATAGTTTCTGAGAAAGGTTGAGACGTACTAAACATACCTTACAACGGAAAATAAATGTGGAACAAAGAAAGCAGGGCAAGACAAAAGATTAAGAACAGCTTGGTGGAATAACGAAGTTAAAGATAACATATTAAAAAAGAAGGTAGCGTTCACAAAATGGATCACAACCAAATCTGAACAAGACTATGTTACTTATAGAATTGCACGACGAAATGCCAAACGGATTTCATCACAGAGAGAAAATAACAAAAATATATACATACATAATAATCTTCTTCTTCTTCAACATTCCGAGCCATTAATAATACATAATAATAAAATCATAAAATAAAAATAAATATACTACAACACAACGAACGACGTTTCGATTACACAAAAGTTCATCAGGGACGGAAAAACACAAATAGATCTAAAGAAAAAACATGAAATTATAAAACAATATTAAAACATAACATAACTTGTTGTCAAGAAGGCGGATTAAAAGTTGAGTTCAATTCGGTTCAATTCGGTTGTCAAAAGTGCCAAATAAAAAATGTGTGGCCAAAGGTGTGCAAGCAGTCAGATATTGATATATAGCGGGAAGTCAGCAGAGCTATACAGTTGCATCTACAACAGTATTGATTCCCGCTGGATGGATGCATCCCAGATAGTTAATTCACTAGCTTTCAATGTTAACCCTAATGAAGTTGTTAGAGAAGCATGGCTTCAAAGCCCCTTACAACGTCGACTCCATTTTTACTCGACCCTTAAATTTATTGATGAATCGGCAATTGGTCACGTGATCTGTATCATACTTTTATTGCCCCAGCCATTTCCCGGTACCCATTTTAGGATGGGTCAACCAGGGATCAATTTTTCAAGTCCGCCCCGATTCGAACCCTTGACATCCGATTTGGCATACAAGCGTGTAGTTACTACGCCTTTCGGTTCCCAGTGGCTGTAAAAGTCACCGGCAATGATCCAATTGTTGGGGTTTTGTATTCTTTTGTTCGGGTGGATTCATCTTGGGTCAGCTCTCGGACAATTACGGCATGGACATAGTTTTAACCTGTGCTTTTTGCCAACCAAGGGAGAGACCATTGCAGAATCTGTGTTTATTTGTCGGTTGTTTCCCGTTCTTCGTGCTGTTAGCTTGCTTGCTTGTGTTCGTTGGCTTGAGCTCCAACGCGAAGTCCTGTATGTCGGATGAAGGCATCCTGTTGTCCAACATCAGTGTGATGTCATACAGGACCTGAGGTTTGCGTGAGTATCCGTTGTCCCATGTCTGGATTATTGGTGTGCAGACTGGTGGTTCCTCGCCGTACAGGCAGACACTCTCCGACTTCGGAGGATAATTTCGCACCTTCTCTTTTCTCGTTCTATCTTCTTCATTCTCCTTCAGCCTTCTTTCTTGACTTTCTCTCTTGTTTCTGAATCCTTTGTTCTCTTATCCTTTTCTCCTTTGTTCTTCTTATTCCTTCTTTCGTTTCATTCTTCATATTTTCCCGTCTTTCCTCTTATTCGTCTTCCTCTCTTTCCCTTCTTTTTCTCTGTTCATATCTTTCTCTTTTCTTTTCTTCTTCTTCTTCTTCTTCTTCTTCTTCTTCTTCTTCTTCTTCTTCTTCTTCTTCTTCTTCTTCTTCTTCTTCTTCTTCTTCTTCTTCTTCTTCTTTCTGTCTCTCTTTCCTACTATTTACTTTCTTGCTTTCATCCTCCTTTCCCAAATACCTGCTACTGTTAGTCACGCCACCACAAGAAGCCTACCTTTCTATACACACAATTAACCCCAGATATCTTACACCCCATTTCCTAACCCAGGTCCAAAGAATGAACGACACTTGCTTAAATTGGACCTATGACCTACCCACCTGGAGCATCGAAATGATCCTGCACGACACGTGCTACAACGAAAAGTTTAATTGTCTGAATCCAAACAAAATCAAAAAGGTAAATGTTCACGTGACAAACACCCGAACGTCTCACCATACTTTATATTTCCTGACCAAAATATTGTTTGCATTATGTTTTGCGCAAGCTTATCGCGCTATATCTTCTTCATATAACCCATGCTTATTGCATGTACACTTTTTTTTTTCGCATATCCTTTACAGGACATCGCTGTTAACATCAGCATCTTTCAGCTGATTGTTGATTTCTTGGCAAGATTACGCTCAATAGTTTGCATGTTAACTACTGAACGTAAACTGCCAAGAGATCACAACATCCAAAAATTCTGCTGATAACTGCAACGTCCTGTAAATTATATACAGCTAACTTGTTATTGCATGATGATGGTTATATTTGTCAACACTTTGTTGTCTTAGTGGTGCTGCCAAACCAAGTTCGTTACAGGTATTTCTCCAAGGCACGATTTTAATCTGTCTAATACTTCTCGAGTTCTTTCCCTGTTTTTCAATTTATTTTCTTTATAGTTTTGTTTTTGTTGTGTTTTTAATGTGTCAACAGGTGAACATTTCCGAGTACACCCAGAATGTCATGAATGTGCTAATGCCAGTCCCAACCAGGGAGGAGGAGTTCATCATTATGCCCTATATTTTCCCGCCGGGAATCTTTCAAATCTGCAACACGGAAGTGATGGCTAATACACCGATCAAACACTGCGTGAGTCGTCTTCATCATCATCATCATCATTATGATCATGTTACTCTCATCTCATCTAGTGTTTCTTGTACCCTGCGGTGTCGAGTTGAAGCATAAACAGAGGGAAAGTACCCGTTTATGGGCTTCATGTATCGAAATGGACTCTGTAATTCCCTCTGTCCATCGTTTAAAATGGCCGGCCTCTTTCTCTGCTTCCATTTGGTCTGTAATCATTGGTTGTTGTCGTTTACTATTAGTTGGTAATCTAGTTATATGGCCAAACCATTTAACTTGCTGTTTTCTGATGTAATGTAGCACTGCTATAACCTCCACTTTAGTTCTGATTTCTTCATATCTCATTTTTTTTTCCTTTTTGATACATTGAGTATTATTCTCAGGAATCTCATTTCTGTTGTGATTTTTCTTTTCTCTTTTTCTGTCATTGTCCAGGTTTGGCATTGGTAGCATATAGCTGGTAGAAAGATTATGATGTAGAGAGCTTTCTTTGTGATTATTGATACAGTTTTGTTCTTTAGTATTGGTGCCATTTGTCCAATGAGTTGTTCGCCTTATTGCATCCATTTTCGATCTCCTCTATCGATTCGCCATTTGATGATATTATACTTCCTAAGTACTCGAAGCTCTTTTCTTGATTCAGGGGTTGTTCTTCTAGATAACTCTTTGTTGTTAATTCTTCTTTGGTTATAGTCATTGCCTCTTTTTTACTTATGCCTATTTTCATGTTATGTTCTATAAACACTTCGTTCAGACTATTTATGTAGTCTTGTAATTTTGATTCTGACTTTGCTATTAATGCTTGAACGTCCGCAAATAGGAGTACTTTAATGGTGTGATTTGCTGTTGGTTCTTCTTCTATGTTCTGTTCTTGGTGTGGTGTTGTTACAGTCTCTATTTGGCTGGTTTCTTTACATATGCCATCTATACAGGTCAAGAACAAGAAGGGGACAGGACACAACCTTGTCGTACTCCGTGAAGGTTTATGAGTATCCTTCATTTGTTCTTACAGTGCATTCACTGTTGTTGTATAAGCTTCTCCATAAGTTTGTTATATGTATACTTATACCACATCTTTTAAGGATTTCTCACAGCTTGATTCTATCTACTCTATCCGTTTATGGTTCTTCTGTTTTCTTCGAGCAGGAAAATATTCCCTGCTGGCTTGTTACGCAGGTTTCGGACGAAACAATCTGAACAAGGGGAGTTCGTCCCCCCTGGCGAGCCAGAGCCCCGTTGGCCCATGACCTCGCGGTCATGGTTTCCCGGTTTACACCAGATGGACGTGAGTTAATTTGTGTAGTGTGCGGTCATCGGCAGGCTACTAATCTTCACTTTTCGCCTCTCCTGAAAGAGGCTAGCCAATCCTTACCATGTTGGCTGCAGGGCCAGGCGGAGTGCACAGCTTGTAGACATTATGCGCACTGATTGCTGCAATTTGGCGTTGCATGTCCTTCCACATATCTCGTTCCTTGGTGCTCTTGATCAATTCTGCGGATGATATTCCTCCCAGTATCATTTCTCTTGGTCTGCTTCTGCCTCTTTCCCCCACTGATTTTTCCAGCTGTCACGATATTCCCCAGTGCCTTTCTTCTCATCACATGACCAAAGAATGCTGTTTGTCGCTTTATTATAACTGTATATAACTTTACCAGGACAATCAGTCATCCCAGAGCCTACGCTTTATGTTTTCAAAATTTACATCTGTGAAAGGGGATATTTTGATGTTCAGATGTAATGAATCAGTATAACACACAAAGGCTGGTTAGGATTAGAAAGAAAAAAATATGTAATTTAACTGATTCAGTGCCAAATATAGATGTTATAGATAGGTTCTAAGAATATCTTGGGTAAAGACTAGAACAAATGCATCCATACTTCTAGAGCTGAATATTGAAGAAGGTTGGCTATTAAAGACGATAAAACTAAGAAAATTAAAATATCTTGGTCACTTGAAACGTGACGAAAGTTGTGAGAGAACAATAATGGAGGGGTATATTCATCAGAAGAGAGGAAGAGGAAGGCCAAAGAGAAGATTGGTGCAGGATGTGGCGGAGGATCTCCAGATGGCTGTATCGGAAGAGGAAAATCTTGCTTATTATCGAGAAATTTTCCGGAAGGTTGTAATGGGAAAGAGGTTATGCAAAGGACATTTTACTGAATGAATGAGTGCCAAAGAAACAATAGGTTTGGACTAAACATGGTACACAATAAAATGAACAAGTATTATCATGTAATGTCCGTTCACTGAGCATTGAAATTGCGGAAGATACCACGAAACAAAACAAATAACCCGATGACCCTAATATGGCGATATATCGCCCTTTTGTCTAAATGGGAGATCACATTCGGCGATATATTATCCTTGCGCACAAGATCAGATACAAATGTGACCCGAGGAAACTTTCTTGAGTCTGTGGTGTGATAGAGCAATCACAGGTTGCAGTCGTGGGGGAGTAGGTGGCCAGTCTTCGTCTCACTTAAGCGAGACGATGACCACAGACATGAAACCCACGCCTGACTACGCTCATGGCATTATCAGCGATGTTCACTAATTCCTAAAATTTGAATATTTAACGTCTCAGTATCATCACATACTACTTTAAGCTTCCCCTCATACAGACTTCTCACATTCCACGTTCCTATTCTCACTCCGTTTCTAAGTCTGACACAGGGGATTTCCTTGTTAACACAGTCAGGATTAACTCCGTCAACACTATTACTAGTACTGGTCCCCGTGTCACAGTCTTTCCCAATGTTATCTGAACTGTCTGCCCTGGGGGTCTCGCGACCAGATCTCTTTCTTATGTTTTCTTTCATGGTTGTTATGGTTTCTTGGAAAGTTTTGCAGAAGGTAGTTTGCCATAGCTTTCCTTCTGGGCAGTGACTGTACTAGTCGGTGGCCATAGCCATTGTCTCTATTGATGAGATCATCTGTCTATCGCCGCAGAGTGCAAGACCATAACCAACAACATCCTGTCGGCTGCTCTCACACTCCATCCACCACCTGCTTCCATGGCTTCACGTAACCCTGTTGGGGGGGGGGGGGGGCTAAACGGGTACTGCACCTTGCATAAGGTTGTCCTGCAGACTAACGGAGGAAATGAGGCGTCTTACATCTTCTTTGATAGAGGATACCACTACCCAGCTAACCCCAAATGCCATTTGGTGTACATAAATGTGGTTCTAGCCCCATATGGTCAGTCAGAATTGGACTTGTGAAAAGGACGTTCACTTATTTGTTACCAATGCTAGCATTGATGATTCCGTTCTGGTTCTTAGGTGTGTCCTTTGTGTTTCCTTAATGACTGAATGAGTATGCTCAGGAAGATGGAGATGAGTTGAATCCGAAGACACTGATTAGTGTCTTTTGGGCGGTCACAAAGAATAGTTTCATTTTCGTGCCAGGGCATGCGGGTGTACAAGGAAATGAGCAGGCTGACAGGCAAGGACGAGCCATGGAACTAACAAACTAACAAACAAACTAACAAACTAACAACCTAACAACCTAACTAACTAACTAACTAACTAACTAACTATCTAACTAACTGACTAACTAACTAACTAACTAACTAACTAACTAACTAACTAACTAACTAACTAACTAACTGACTAACTAACTAACTAACTAAACAACTAACTAACTAAACAAATAACTAACTAACTAAGCAACTAACTAACTAAACAACTAACTAACTAAACAACTAGCTAACTAACTAAGCAATTAACTATTTCCATTGGCACCTTGCCGTCTTGACAGACGATAGTTTGTGCTCTAAAAAGGCATAATAACTTTTAACTATGGCGGTAGCGAGTGTGACTGATAAGGCCAATTTGCGCTGTAAATGTCCGTTCACAGTGGGTGCATGTGAACACGTGGTCATTTCCACCATCGTGCACCATCTTACGTCTCAAACGCTTGGTGTGTGACTTTTCTGCAATAATTTTCTCCTTTGACTTTATTCCATTTCTGATATTTGCCCTCCATGCAACACGTTCAGCGGCGACTTGCTCCCAATGTGCATTATCAATGCCTGTATCAATCATGTCCCGCTTACACACATCTTTGTATCGTAGTAGAGGCCGACCCTGAGATCTCTTACCCATCTGTAATTCACCAAAAAAGATATCCTTTGGTATTCTACCATCATCCATCCTCCTAAGATGTCCTATCCATCTAAGTCTACGAAGACTGAGCATGGAATAAACTGTCACACAACCTGATCTTTCCAATACTTCAGTATTTGTGATTTTGTCTTGCCACTTAATACCAAGAATTCTTCGCAGACACCGCATATGAAAGCTGTTTAAATTGTTCTCTTGGTGTGAGTAAGTTGTCCAGGTTTCACTGCCATAGAGAAGAGTACTAAGGACACAGGCTTGATAGACAAGGACTTTTGTTTTGGCAGTAAGCTTCCTGTTCTCCCAGACTCTTTTTCTTAACCTGTTCATTGTTGTTGCTGCCTTACCAATCCGGATGTTGATTTCCTGATCTAGGGATAATTTGCTATTTACCACTGATCCTAGATATGTAAAATGGTCTACTATCTCTAGTTCGGCGTCGTCAATAAAGATTGATGGTACCCCATGTGCACCTTGTGACATAATCTGTGTCTTCTTTTTGCTAATTGTTAAACCAAATTCAGAACAAGCATTGGAGAATGCAGATAGTAGACATTGCAATTCTTCCTCAGAGTGGGTCGTAACTGCAGCATCATCTGCAAAAAGCAACTCTCTGATCAGTACCCTCCTAATTTTGGTCTTAGCCTTCAATCTCTGAGCATTGTAGAGGCCGCCATCTGAGCGTGAGTGAATGTATATACCACCATCCTGATCACGAAATGCATATTTCAGTAGAAGTGAAAAGTATATTCCAAAGAGGGTGGGAGCTAGTACACAACCTTGCTTAACTCCACTCTTGATTTCAAATTCTTCAGAAGTTGCACCATCAAACTTGATTATACCCTTCATGCCTGTGTGGAACGATTCCACAATGGACAGAAGAGTTGGTGGGCAGCCAATCTTCTTTAGTGCCTTGAACAGACCCTCACGACTGACCAAATCAAATGCCTTTGTGAGGTCGATGAAGGCAATAAACAGTGGTTGATTCTGTTCACGGCATTTTTCTTGCATTTGTCGCAATGAGAATATCATATCAGTGGTAGACCGGTTCTGTCGAAAGCCATACTGTGATTCGGGGTAGACTTGATCTCCTAGGACTTGAAGTCTGCGCAGAACAATTCTGGCAAATACTTTTCCAACAATACACAGAAGTGAGATACCCCTATAGTTGTTGCAGTCGCTCCGATCGCCCTTGTTCTTGTGCAGTGTTATGATGCTTGAATCTTTGAAATCCTGTGGGACTTGTCCTTCACGCCAGCATAGCTCTATTAGCTGGTGGATCTGTATAGTGAGTGTGTCTTGCCCACTCCTGATAACCTCTATTGGAATCTCATCCTTACCTGGAGCCTTGCCAGATGCAAGTTCATTTATAGCACACTTAACTTCTGTTATGGTGGGAAGTGTGTCCAGGTGGTCAAGAGTTGGTAGAGCCTCTATGGCGTTAAGGGCATCATCCGCTAGTTTGGTCTCACTTGAGTAAAGCTCCAAATAGTGCTCTACCCATCTGTCCATCTGCTGTTTCTTATCAGTGATGACTTCTCCAGTCAAGGTTTTCAATGGTGCACTTCTTTTGATCACTGGACCACAGGATTTCTTTATTCCTTCATACATGCTTCTTATGTCTCCCTTATCACTTGCGATTTGAATGGACTCACATAACTTGATCCAATAATCATTTGCACACTGCCTGGCAGCCTTTTGCACATCCTTCCTAGCTTGCCTTAGCTCACTCAGAGTGTTACGCGTTGGTCTTTCCTTGTTTCTTAAGAGAGCTTTCTTCTTCTTATCAATCAAGGGCTGCAGAGTCTCGCTGTTGGCCGCAAACCAGTCCTGCCTCTTATGATCCACAGTGCCGTAAACCCCTACGGCAGTTTTATAAAGAGTTTCCTTAATTTGACCCCACTTTTCATTTACTGTACAATTTTCTGGTGTATCAGTGAAAGCGTCTTCAAGTTGCTGTTGAAACTGAAAGCACTTTTCAGGATCATGAGTGTTAATAATATTAATCCTGGGGCTAGATTTGTGTTTATCTGTGTAGATTCTCTTTGGTCTCAGTCTAACTCTTGCAACAACCAAAGAATGATCTGTATCACAGTGCAATTAACTAACTACCTAACTAACACACTAACTAACTAACTAACTAACTAACTAACTAACCAACTAAACAACTAACTAACTACTAACTAATTAACTAAACTAACTAAACTAACTAAACTAACTAAATTAACTAAACTAACTAAACTAACTGACTAACTGACTAACTGACGAGCTGACGAGCTGACTAGCTAACTAACTAACTAACTAACTAACTATATGTTTCTTCAGGGCATTGTGAGGATCTATCCCATTTCGGATCACTGCTTCCAATTCATGGAACCAATGCGTATTATTATGACCCCGAGCAACGAGGAGTTCATGTGGCCGTTGGAGGATTTGAACATAATCGTCCACGACTATTCCTGCCTGTATGCAACTTTGGATAAACTATACACGGGGGGCATCAAGTATACGTAAGTGTTAGGTTTATTTGGGGGAGCCATTTACCAGCATGCATGTCTTTCGTCTTCGAGGTGTCTACCCACTTTTCTCTGCTGTACCTCGCCTCAATGAACATGTCTGCATATCGTCCTTGTTGTCTGTCTTTTTGTCTGCATACATGTATATATGCCTGTATGTCCGGCTTTCTTCCTTGTCTGTATGTTTTACTGCATATATGTCTGTATGTCTATATGCCTGGCTATCTACCTTGTTCGTCTGGATGTTTAACTACGTATGTGTCTTTATGTCTGTATGTCCGGATATCTTCCTTATTGTCTGGTTGTTTAACTGCACATCTGTCTATACGTCTGTATGTCTGTATGTCCGACCATCATCCCTAGTGTCTGGTTGTTTAACTACGTATGTGTCTTTATGTCTGTATGTCCGGATATCTTCCTTATTGTCTGGTTGTTTAACTGCATATCTGTCTATACATCTATATGTCTGTATGTCCGACCATCATCCCTATTGTCTGGTTGTTTAACTGCACATCTGTCTATACGTCTGTATGTCTGTATGTCTGGCTATTTTCCTTGTTGTTAGGCTGTTTAACTGCATCTGTCTGTCTTTATGTCTGTATGTCTGTATGTCCGGCTATCTTCCGTGTTGTCTGGATTTTTAACTACATATCTGTCTGTCTGTCTGTCTGTCTGTCTGTCTGTCTGTCTGTCTGTCTGTCTGTCTGTCTGTCTGTCTGTCTGTCTGTCTTTTTGCCTGTATACCTAGCTGTCTGTCTGGCTGACTTCCTGTCTGTATATCCATCTGCCTGTTTGCCTGTCTATTTACAAGTCGGTCTGTCTAGCCGCCTGCCTGTCTGCATTTCCGCCTTCCGACCTGTCTATTTCTGTCTTGTGTCTGCCTTCCTGCCTGCTGAATGCCTCTCTATTTGTCTGTCTCTCCGGATGTCTGTCTTCCTGTACATCTGTCTACTTGATTGTTTGACAGGATGCCTGACTGTCTATCTGCTACATGTCTATCCATCGGTATGCCTGTCTGCTTAAAAGCCTGCCTTCTTGGCTCTCCCCCGTCTATCTGTCTGACTGCCTGCCTATCTTACTCTCAATATGTCTGTTTGCCTGCCTGTCTGCAATACGAGTATGCATGTATGCCTGCTTGCCTCTTTGCTTATTTGCCTGCATATGAATGCACAGTGATTTACATATTGCCCTGCTCTTTGAGTCACATAGCAAAGCCTTCTCGTGGGAGAAGGCCAGTTATTAACACAAAATGAAAATAATGTATTCCCTTAGTGAATAGAAACACAGATGCCACAAAAATTCGTTTGCACGATTTATTGCCTGGCATATGTCGCGCCTACAAATGCTCCACATTCGAATAATGTCAGTGACTGTGTATTTTCAAACATTTCATTCCAAAGTATGATTTATTTATTCACTTCATATTATAAAACGCTGCAATGAGGTGACGCAGCTAAATATGTCAGGCAATAAATAGTGCACCATATTGTTTGCACCCTCTGCTCTTAAGTTAGCTGACTTAGTTCCAAACAAAACGTAGGTTGAGATCAAACATGGTAAACAACAACAGTAACAAGTATTAGAACAGTGGTTCTCAACCGGTGGGGAATTACCCCCCCCCCCCCCCTCCCACCCAGGGGGGAATTTTAGGGTTTCCAGGGGAGGAATTAAGATTATTTCAAGATCGCATTAATACAAGAACCAGTTACTTTTTATTGTTTTCCCTCTAAATTTTACGGTTCTGTACTTCTCACCCTAATGAAATTCGTTTTATAACGTAAGTAGACCCGCAAATCACGTTTTATGTAGATGTCTAGACTTGTTCTTGTATGTATTATTACATTTAGCTTCCATTTTTATGTATACTGTGTAAGGGTCGGGGGGGGGGGGGGGATTTATAGGGAGGAAATTCTAAAGGGGGGAAATGGCGTCCTGAACATATGGTAAAGAGAGGCATGGGCCAAAAAAGGTTGAGAACCACTGTATTAGAATGTACATTTCCATCCAGCATTATGTTGAGGTGCTACATATAGCCTGTTTTTTTGTATGGATGTGAAGCATGGACAATGAGCAGTCAAGCTGAAAAACAGCTGATGGCTCTGGAAATGTGGTCTCTGAGGAGAATGCAAAGAATACCATGAACAGACAGAAAAACCAATGACCAAGTAATACAGGAGACAAAGGAAAATCGTAAATTGCTTAGAAAAATTAGACGTAGACAGTCAAAAATTTTTGGACATGTTATGACAAGAAATAAATTGGAGAACTTGGGGACAATGGGCAAGATCGAGGGGAAGAGAACAAGGGAAAGACAGAGAAGTAAATACCTGGAAGGCTTGACCGCGTGGCATGTTCGAGACAGGAACACTGAGCTGATCCACGACTCTGGTGATCGAGTGAAACGGCTAGTTATGACCGCCCACGCTTACCGGCATGGCATATGATGGATGGAAGCACTAAAATAGCGGAAGATACCACAAAATAACACTCCAAATAACATGATGACCCTAGAATGGCGATACATCGTCCTAATGTTCAAATGGGAGATTACATGTGGTTATATGTTATTCTTCGACATTGAATCGGGTAAGCTTGTAAAGGTCTAAAAGAAATGTGTTGAGTTCGCGAAAAAGAATTCTTCTATGTACGTTAAATAGGAGATGGTCAAATGTGACCAAAACCTGGACCTCCTTGTTTGTACTTGCCAGGTACAAGTGGTTCTGCATGGGAGACGTCCTGTGTAGACGTCTGCTGCTGAACACAACACAGCGCGCTATGAATTACACAGCCAATGAGATCATCGAACTGGACACGCAAGGTATGCTCAACTGTCAGCCATGTCCAATTGATAGAACCGAATTTCTGTCGTTGCCTCTGCAACTACTACTGCTGCTGCTTCTTCTACTCTTTCTCCCACTCTTGTGCCGACTACTAATCCTTCTCTTTCTCATCCTCTTGGGCCGCCTACTCATTTTTCTCTTTCTCCTCCTTTTGGGCCGCCTACTCATCCTTCTCTTTCTCCTCCTCTTGGGCCGCCTACTCATTCTTCTCTTTCTCCTCCTCTTGGGCCGCCTACTCATTCTTCTCTTTCTCCTCCTCTTGGGCCGCCTACTCATTCTTCTCTTTCTCCTCCTCTTGGGCCGCCTACTCATTCTTCTCTTTCTCATCCTTTTGAGCCGACTGCTTATTCTTCTCTTTTTCTTCCTTTTGGGCCATCTACTACTTCTTCTCTTTCTCTTCCTTTTGGGCCGTCTACATCTTCTTCTCTTTCTCCTCCTCTTTTTTTCTTCCTTCCCCATTTAGGTCGTAAACTTCTTCTTCTCTTTCTCCTCCTCTTTGGCCGACTACTTCTTCGTCTCTGTTTTCTCTTCCTTTTCCTTTATTTATTTTCTTCTCCTTCTTCTTAATCCGTCTGTGTTCTTCCTTCTTGTTCTACTCTTCCTAATCCTTCCCCTTCTTCTCTTTTACATTCTCTACCTACTTTTCCTTCTCTTCTTTTTCAACCTTCTGTTTTCTTCTTCTCTTCCTAGTCTTTTAAGGTAGAAATATCTATCAGCCAGATGTGTGAAACACAGAACATGAATTGTGAAAGAAGAGTTTAAAAAAGTACAGGAAGACATGTTGAACTGGCATGAGGTAATAGTAACACTCGCCGTGAGTGCGGAGAATGGGCAGCAGGCTGCGCAGAGTTTCAGGTGCAACGAATGATCCAGAGTAACACACATCAAGGCGACAAAGTGATAAACCGATTGGTCAGCGGTGAGAAACAGACATAGTAGCTGGGGTTTCATTGCTTAGACTAATGGACGATGCTTGAAAACGGAGAGTCTGGCATATGAGACTACAACCTCCAGCATGAGAATGGAGTTGGAAGAAGTAACAGCAGCCGTCCGATGGTTGGAGGAGACCGCTGCAGCACACATTGTATTCATTGAGGATTCACGGAGTATGCTTAGTAAGGTGGAGAAAGGAATGTTTCGTGAGGAATGGCTTCTGAGGTCACAGATTGTGAGAATTGTATGGATTGTCTGCCCTGATTATGCGGAAGTGAGGGGGAATTAACAGGTTAATAGGCTGATAGGGAATGCACCTCTCGGTGGTAGATTAGCTACGGACAAGGGAGAGTTGGTCGAGCTTTTGTGCGACCAGGTGGAGACAGCGGAGGAACAGACTGAGAACCCGTATGTCGAGAGAATGATATGGCGGGGGATCAGGAGGGGTTCTGGACGAATCTCAAAACTGAGAGAGAAGACCAGAAGATGGCAGTTGGAGTGATTACCAACTCTTCGCTGGCTATTGAACGAAGGGACGAAGCTCGCGCAGGAACTTCCTGGGTGCGGTGATGTCGGTTTTTAGCTCAAATAAACTTTTCCATGTCCGTCTTCTTCTCTTTTTCTTCTCTTCTCTCGTTTTCTGCAAATTCTGATTCATCTTTTCTACTTCCTCTTCTTCTTCCTTCTCCTCCTCTATTTCTCCTTAACAGCCTAGAATCGAACCCACAACCCTCGGAGCGCGAATCAGGCGACGTATCACATGAACACGAAGACTCTTAACCCCTGTACATGACTCTTTACTTTCACCTTTTTTATTCTCTATATATTATAACATAACACAAAGTTCTGCAGCTTTACAGAGCAGAATTACGAAACATACAGGACGTTGCGACGACTAGCCTTCATCAGCAAACAAATATATACACAAAACACAACAAATAGTCACGGAGAAGACCCTCCAGTGACTACATTCAGGCATAAGAATGGGATGAGAAGAATAATAAGATGAAAAAAATGAGAGCAATGAAGAGAAAATGAACATTTTGACAAAAATTTTGCTACTTTTCTCAGAATCCCTGGATATAATACTAACACGAATCTCACCGCTCTATACATGCTTGATATGCCATCTTTATACTTGTAACTGCTTTCAGACACAAAAGTAACAATACCCAAAGAATACATGACAGCCGGAAGTAAGGTCACAATCTGGTTCTTCCTGTGGTACGCCCACTCGCTCTATACATATTTTTATATGCAATAGTACGGAAAGCCTAACGATCACTTTTGTGAAACAGCTGTTTTTATACTCACCCACTTTATACATGATATGTCACTTCTATACCTGTAATTGCTTTCAGACACCACATTAACAATACCCAAAAAATACATGACAGTCGGAACTACGGTCACAATCTGGTTCTTCCTGGAGTACGCCCACCCGCTCTATACATACTTCATATGCAATAGTACGGAAAACCGAACGATCACTTTTGTGAAACAGCTATACAGCCATCTAGAGTGGAGGTATGTCTTGAGTTTGATTTCACGAGCTTGTCTGTGTTGAGTAGGGGTTAGTGAACATCGTTTCACAATTCTCCGGCTCTGTGGCGAAGGAGTTGCGGACGTAATTTGTAATCCCGCATACCGCGTTCGATACACATTCGTTGGTTTTCATATAATAGTATCATTGCCGATCGTTCAGAAAACAATTGCTAACTACCGAACTTAAACTTGCCATAAAATCAGCAGACAGTCAAAACAATTCTGGGTTTGACGGCGACAACCTGTAAAGTATGAGCTACAAATTGTCGAAGTCCAGGGCCCGAAATCAGCCGCTGGCGATTCAGTAGCAGATCGCTTCGCTTTGAGTTGAGTTTGATGGTATGAGGCGTCGACTGTTGGGAAAGCTATGGCAAATTACCATTAACAAATTGCCTAGTAAATCACGAATAACCAATAAATGCTGGGGTTGGAAGCAACTGTAGCGTTGCGTCAGCTACGATGATAAAGAATCTATCAAAGTTGCTGCGGATAGACTTTCTAAGAATAGAAAAATAAGTCACTGGAGAAGACAAGACTGAATAGCTCGTAATTCTAGACGGAGTAAAGGTCCCAGAACAAGTCTAATCTTCTGACAGTGTTCAGGCAGACAGGAATGGCGTACAACTATACTTGTATGAGAAAGACAGTCTGCCAAGGTTGTCTAGCTACGTGCCTGAAATAAAAAGCACGATCCCCCAAACTCTAATCACTCTCACCGACATGGAGAAAGACAGAGTAAAATATTTAAAAGAGACAAACTTTCGTAACTTCTCACACTACTCTGACTAAGGTTACTAAGTAAGGTAACAACTAGTGTTTGTAATTTTTAGAAGCTAACAATGTTGCATTTTAATCATTGAATATGGCCTGACAAAGGTTGGTATTATTTGCATGTAGATGGTGGTGGTGGTGGCCAAGGGTAAGTTTGGCCACTTATCTTCTGGTTCTCTGGTTTGCACAGTGAGTGTAAACCCTATTTAGTAGGCATAAGTGAGATGGTAAGTGATGCTTCACAATGAGTCACACAGGTTGGCGCATCTAAAGCTTGGCGCTGAAGGTATCAAATCTGTGAAATATATACAGCGAGAGCAAGTGAATCTTCTGTCGAGACATCTGTAAGCATCAGCCCTGGATTGTTCCTGATGGCCAATTACATCTCATACAAATTGCAGAAACAAAATAGCATGAGCTATCTGTCCCTGCTCCCTATCATTCCCTATCCTAGGATAAATAGTAAAACACTGACCTAAGGAAACAGCTCAATAAAATCATTATATGCTTTCGTATGAGTGAATATAATAATTATTCAGTAATAATTAAACATATAATCATATAATACATATAATATTTATATTATTAAATTACAATAACTACAACGTAATCTACAGGTAGATATGAAGATACATATACAATCTATTAAACAGATTACATATTATAGATATTCATGTTCACATTCTGAGGCTATATTCCTAGCATAGATTTAATAATGATTCTATGTAACGTATATTTTAAAATACACACAATTTAGGTAATTATCATAATAGAATATGATAGGCTGAAAGTTAATGGAGCGGCAGGCAAGAACAGGACTGCGAATTGGCGAGAAATCACCGATAAGAATGAATGAACATGCCTAGGATCTCCCACGCTAGTATTTGACATTCCTGCACGTGTTTAGTAAGATTTCCTATTTTCGCGGCATCGAATATTCATTATTAACTCTAATTATTCGCAATACTATCACATCCTCGAAATATCACCACTATGAAATGCCTCATGTATTTCCTAAACTAACGGCTCGATTAGTATGGCCTATTCTACTGCTACACGGACTAATGCGTTCTATCTGACTTATCAAGTGTACAACTATCTCAAATCATCTACACCTCACTAAATCTCCTGTAAAGGTAATTTCCTACGCAGTTACGTTATACCCTTTTCCCTGCGTGTTTAGCAACTACCCGTACGAATTTAATCTACGCGATCACGTTTTGTCGGTAAAATAACCTATTATCGGCGGTTCCCAACTTTAACTACACACGGAAATATCGGGCGCACACGACAATATATTTGATACAAATAGCAATACGTCACCCTTCTAATCTTCTAACCGCACTTGTCGGGTACGAAAACCTGTTCTAGGAATCTCTCTAATATTTCTAAATATATTTATGGCCGTAATACGCACCAAAGATAAAACTCTTTAACACTTTATAAGTATTTTCTAAGAGCCTAGTGACTAGCATATGTTTCTACACCGACGTCTGGACTGCAAAAGGCCGAATATCGCTATCTCTCCCCTGACCGGAAGTGGTCGTGCCAGGGAGTTCGTTGTCGTAATTTCTCCGGCCAAATTGTGAAATAGTCGTAGCCAAATTTATAGATTTGGCTGGGTACACTACTTTGTAAATTAAGCCTCTCCCCTTATACTAATGTAACATATTTCTTCATATTACATGCATAGCATTAAATAGGAGTTAATTTAAACTATAGACATGTACTATCTATACATAGAAATATAGGAATAAAAACGAATATAGATTCTATATATAATTATATAAGGGTTTTTAAGGGATTCTTCTCCAATTTAATCAAAAGATGATGGGGAAGCTGAAGACTTCGTCACAGCAACTTCGTGTACAAGGACATACAACTAAATGTTTAAACTTACAGCTGGCATTCGCATCACCTCGAATGTTTACAGATGATATGGTCTCGCCGTTCCGCTTTAACTAAACTGAGTACAGGGGGTTGTATTGGGTAGGCTAATGGACGATGCTTAAAAACGGAGAGTCTGGCATATGAGACTACATCTTCCAGCATGAGAATGGGGGTGGAAGCAGTATTGTATTCATTACGGATTCACGGAGTATGCTTAGTAAGGTGGAGAAAGCAATGTTTCGTGAGGAATGGCTTCAGAGGTCACAGATTGTGAGAATTGTATGGATTTTCTGCCCTGGTATTGCGGAAGTGCGGGAGAATGAACAGACTGATAGGCTGGCAGGGAATGCACCTCTCGGTGGTAGATTACCTATGGACAAGGGAGAGGTGGTCGAGCACCTATGCGACAAGGTGGAGAAAGCGGGGGAACAGACTGAGAACCCGTATGTGGAGAGAATGATATGGCGGCCTATTGGACATAACCTCTGGAATGCAGATATATACATTGCGGTGTAGAGGTGAAGTATAAACATCGGGAGGGTGTCCGCTCATGGGCTTCATGTATCGATATTCCCATGGACTCTGCTATTCCCTCCATCCATCGATTACGTGGTCGGCCTCTTCCTCTGCTTCCATTTGGTCTGTACATCATTGCTTGTTGTGGTATACTGTTTGTTAGTAACCCAGTTGCATAGCCAAACCATTTGACCTGCTGCCTTCTAATAAAATCAGCACCGCTATAACCTTAACTTTAGTCCAGATTTCCTCATTTTTAATCATCAATTTCTTGATACATTGAGTATTTTCTCATGAATCTCATTTCTGTTGTGATTTTTCTATTCTTTTTCTGTCATTGTCCAGGTTTGGCATTGCTAGCATAGAGTTGGTAGGAAGATTGTATTGCTTTCTTAGAGGATTGTGAGTATTGTATAGATATTTTGCCCCGGCCATGTGGGGTGCGGGGAAATGAACAGGCTGATAGACTGGTAGGGAACGCACCTCTAGGTGGTAGATTACCTCAGGACAAGGAAGAGGTGGTCAGTGCGCCTGTGGGACCAGGGGAGAAGGCGGGGGAATAGACTGAGATCTCGTATGTGGAAAGAATGATATTGCGGCCCATTGGCAGGGGTTCTGGAAAAATCTCAAAGCTGACAGGGAAGACCAGAAGAACCTTCAGTTACATGGGGGTTGGAACGATTAGTAGTATGACTCTTCACTGGCTGTTGAACGAGGGGACGGAGCGCGTATGGAATGTCCTGATTTTAGAGATGTCGTTTCATAGTTCAACTCAACCTAACTATAGGACGTTATACAGTCACACGATGTTCATGGACTTATCAAGTAACACTGCCGAACTATTTCAGATGCCATCACAACTGTCGTTACTAAGAGTGTCAATTAGTACCTGGCAATGTATACCTCGTGCTGTTGCACTATTGCATGAAGCATGTTTATAGTTCTGCACAGGACATTCTACAGTCACACTACGTCCATAGTCTCATCTTGCAGCACTGTCGAACTATTTCACATGCCATCACAACTGCCAGTTCTACGAGTGTCAATTAGAACATAGTGTTTATCTCGTGCTGTTGCACTATTGTAAGAAGAATGTTTATAGTTCTGCATAAGACATTCAACAGCCACACTACTACGTCCATAGCCTCATCTTGCAGCACTGCCGAACTGTTTCAGATGCCATCACAACTGCCCTTACTAAGAGTGTCAATAAGTACCTGGCAATGTATATCTCGTGGTTTGCACTATTGCATGAAGCATGATTATAGTTCTGCACAAGACATTCAACAGCCACACTACTACGCCCATAGCCTCACCTTGCAGCACTGCCGAACTGTTTCAGATGCCACCACAACTGCTGGTACTACGCTAACCCGGAGATAGCCCTGCTGGTTGGCTTTGAATGTGTGGCCTGCGTCATCACTACGGCCAACAACCCAACCATTGTGTGGAATGTGACCGGTCTCAATAAGTAAGTCAATTCTGGACATAGTCTTCAACAGTGTGACCATATGGAAGGAATGATGTCCGTGTATGTCAGTTGAATATACGAGGTGCTTTAAAAGGAAATCCTGTGCGTGTGCGAGTGCATTTGCGAGTGCGCGCGTTGCATGGGTGCGTGCGTGGTGGGCGAGTGGGTGAGTGAAAAAGGTGTGGGTGGGTATGGGTGGGTGGATGTGGGTTAGTGAGTGGTGGGGGTGTGGGGGTAGATGGGTGTAGGTGGGTGGCTGAGGATGGGTGGGGTTGGCGGGTTGGAGTGGGTGGTGTGTGGGAATGGGGTGTAGGTGGTTTGTGTTGTGGGTGGGTGGGGTGGATGGGTGGGTGGCGTGTGGGTGATGGGTGGGGTTGGGGTGTGGTTGTGGTTGTGGGTGTGTGAGAATATATTCTGGAAAAGTAAAACAGAACAGATGTACCATATTTCGATGTAGTCACCACTGTATCCAAGTACTCCAGCGCCGATAAAATGCTTGCATTCCTGTAGGAATGATGAATGTCTATAGGTTTAACTCCTTCACTGATTGAAAAATGGATAACAGGACACTGATTCTCTTTGGTGCATGTCAAAAGGGGGCGGCCATCTTAAAACTATCCTTATGACATCAAGGTGTCCGTCTGCACAGTGATGTCACGTGCTTAACACACTTGACATCCGTAACAACAATATTGACAGGTTACAAGAAAATTGCACCTTTATTACAATTGTATATCACACGTGTAAGGTTTTCATGTGAAGCCCCCTCGTATTAGTGTGCTGTTTTGGGGGGCTCCGTGGCAGTGTCCTATCTGTCATGGATAGCTCTAGGACATTTTGTAGGCCTAGAGCAAGGAGGAAGAGGCGGTCAGTCTTTCCCTTACTGTGGCAATCGGCAATTCAGGCCTCGAGGCCACGTTCATGACGTTACCACCGGAGTTTGATATCAACTTCACTTTTTGTTTTAAAAGTTGCATATCCTTTACAACACGTTGCAATCCACACCAACATTTTATTACCGTTGTTTATCTCTTGGCAAGTTGTTTTTTTTTTACGTTCAGAGTAGTTTGCCATTGCTTTCTGAACGACCGGCTCTTATACCAACACGTTAAAACCATCGAGACGCGGTCTGCTGCTAAATTGGTCACCGCTGTGTTTCGAACGCGGGTAAGCGGCATTACGCATCGCATCCACACCGCCATCGCTACCTAGCCCGTCATTAAATTTATTGTAGAAAGACATATATTACGGTCGTCACTAGGAAGACGGAAATACCGCAATGTAATATACAAGTTGAAGGGAATATTTTTAAACAAGTGAATCGGTACAATAATCTCTGAAGTAATAACAGTGAAGATAAACTCTAGGACCGCTGAGTGAACTAAAAAAAAGACTGTTAGATTCATACAAGAGACAACATTGCAGTTATAGACATATTTCAGGCGAACGAAAGAAGAAGAAGAAGAATAACGGCTAATGGGAGATGCCTTGAAGATGCTAGAACAAGATTCGTCATGGCGAAGGTAGCCTTTTGCTGGATGGAAAATAAACTGACTAATAAAATGTCATTTGCAACGAGAAAAAGTGTTGAGGTGCTACATAGAACCTGTACTTTTGTATGGATATGAAGCGCGGACAATGAGCAAATAAGCTGAAAAACATCTGATGGCTGTGGTTTCTGAGGAAAATGCAAATTAATATCATGGACAGACAGAAAACCCAGTGACCAAGTCCTACAAGAACCAAATGAAAAGCGTCAAGTTATTAGAGAAACTAGAGGGACGCAGAGGTGTTTCCAAGGCACCAGGGCCGGGTTATATACTGGCCAAGACCTATTGACGCGTCCTCGTCGAGCGTCCTGGGCAACAGGTCCCTTCGGGGTCCTGGCTGAGGTCAATAGGATCGCCGATTCCTCCGAAGTCGGAGAGTGTCTGCCTGTACGGCGAGGAACCACCAGTCTGCACACCAATAAGCCAGACATGGGACAACGGATACTCGCGCAAACCTCAGGTCCTGTATGACATCACACTGATGTTGGACAACGGGATGCCTTCATCCGACATACAGGACTTCGCGTTGGAGCTCAAGCCAACGAACACAAGCAAGCAAGCAAGAGAAACTAGACGTAGACAGTCACTTTTCTTTTTGTCACTTCATGAGAAGAAATAAATTGGAGAACTTGGCGACACCTGACAAGACCGGGAGAAGAGAACAAGGGGAAGGCAAGGAAGTAAATACCTGTATGGCTTTGGACACGTGGTATGGTCGAGACAAGAACACTGAGCTGATCCACGACTCTGGTGATCGAGTGAGATGGCGAAACAAGACCGCACAAGCTTACCGGCATGGCACAGGATGATGATGTTGATGATGATGACCCTGTAAATAAAATAAGACAAGATCGTTTTTATAGACCTAAACCCCTTTGGGCATATTTAAGGGTATATTTTTAATGACTGCAGTGTTTGAAAATATTGCCAGTCCTCGTTTTGTATTCACCCTCAGTAAAGTTCAAGCAACATAATAGGTAAATACAAAACTTTGACCGGCAATATTTTCGAACACTGCACAGTCATTAAAAATACACCCTGTAGAATGGCACCCAGTGGGGATGTGGTCGGCGAGTTGTCGGGCGCCTTTACTTTCCGAGACATTTTGTGGTATCCATTTTAGGCAATGTACAACAATGAATAAGAGCAGAATAGGGCAAGCAAACGCTACATTTCGCAAAAGGAAGAGTATCTTATACAATAAATCACTATCACTGAATGCAAGAAATAGAGTGCTGAAGTGCTATACAGAACCTGTTTTACTGTATGGCTGTGAATCTTGGAATGTACATGAAGAAATTAAGAAGAACTTAGAAGCAACAAAGATGTGGTTCCTGAGACGAATGTTGCGAATTCCTTGGACTGCCAGAGTAACTAACAATTATTGCCTGAAAAGGGCTAATAAAACTAGACCATTATACAACAATAAGAAAGAGACACACATCTTTCTTCGGTCATGTGATGAGAAGAGAGGCATTGCAGAACATCGTGACAACTGGAAAGATCGAGGAGAAGAGAGGCAGAGGCAGACCAAGAGAAATGATGCTGGACATGGAGGAATATCATCAGCAGAATTGACCCAGAACACCAAAGACCGAGATCTATGGAGAACCATGAACGCCTACGCCAGCTAGCATTGCACTTGATAATGATGATGATGAGCATGTTATTAGAAATTTTTTTTTTGGAAACGTTTGTTGCATGTCATTTACAGGACGTCGCAGTCAACCCCATAATTGTTTGCAGTTTGCGATTTACCAGACAATTTCACATTCATTAATTTGCCATTGCTATGTGAACGATCAACGCTCACACCATTGTATGAAAACCAGCGCAAGATGGTCTGCTTCATAATCGCCGGCAGCTGTGTTTCGAACACGGTATGCGGGCTTGAGAATCACGTTCGTACCTCCTAAGCCTTAGCACTGACGTTATAGGGAGAGAAGTATACTACAATGAGTGTGGTATCTAGTAAACTTGATGGGTGTAATGTATATATATATATATATATATATATATATATATATATATATATATATATATTATACACACACACGCAATATGTTTCTTTATTATCAGTGAGACACTTGCTGGAGACAGCACCCCCTACTTGGAAGTGGCCGATTTCGGTAACCTGACAGCAAGGTTCTATTCCAGATTTTTCATAAGACTCAGCGGTAGGAGTGGTCCATTGTCTTTTTAACAATGTAGTCGTGGTTCATTGTTTTCTTAAAATGTAGGTGTGGTTAATGGTGTATTAATTAAAAATGTAGGCATGGATGCGTGGTTCATTGTTTTATTAAATATGTGGGCGGGGTTCGTTGTTTTATTTAATATGAAGGCATGGTTTATTATTTTATTTAACATGGATGTGTGGTTCATTGTTTTATTAAATATGTAGGCGTGGTTTGTTGTTTTATTTAAAATGTAGGCGTGGTTCATTGTTTTATTAAAAATGTAGTCGTGGTTCATTGTTTTATTAAAAATATAGCAACTATAATGTTTTGACTGTAACGGACTAACAAAACATGCTGATAAGGGGGAAGACAAGCATGTTTCGTGCGGAGTCGAATGCTACAATTAAACAATCAAAGATATGGAACTTCTTTTGGTTCTCTTCCCCCAGGACATGTTGGTCTTGTGAGAAACGAAGTAGACAGACAGATTGGCTGGGATTGAAGCGTTGGGTAGGGTATTGTTACATGATAATTCAGGCGTGGTTAGAGCCCACTGGGACCATGTGTATAGTGTAGAAAAACAGATAAATAAGCATTGCCAGGGGTTAGACCAGGGGATCTAGCCGACACTCAGTAAGGCCAAACGGGCATATAATCACACTGCAAGTGGTACAATTATATTGGGCTCTTCGCTGGCTGTTAAATATGAGGACGGAGCACTATGGAAATATCCCGAGTGCTGTTATGTCGGTTCTTAACTCATCTCAACTCTTGGTATATTTTCTTTGTGTTGTCTCAAATTTGGTATAGTTTCTCCCTGGGTTGTCTTATGGTTAGAATAGTTTACCTGTAGGTTGTTTTATGTTTGGTATAGTTTCTCTCAGAAGTGTCTCATGCCTCGAATAGTTTCTCTTTAAGTTGTCTCATTTATGTTATAGTTTTTCTCTGGGGTGTCTTATAGTTGGTATAATTTATCCCTACATTGTATTATGACTTTGTTTTTTTTGTAATGTCTCTCAGAAGTGTCTCATGATTCGAATAGTTTCTTGTATCATTCATAGTAATGTCTCTCAGAAGTGTCTCATGATTCGTATAGTTTATTGTATCATTCATAGTAATGTCTCTCAGAAGTGTCTCATGATTCGTATAGTTTATTGTATCATTCATAGTAATGTCTCTCAGAAGTGTCTCATGATTCGTATAGTTTGTTGTATCATTGATAGTAATGTCTCTCAGAAGTGTCTCATGATTCGAATAGTTTCTTGTATCATTCATAGTAATGTCTCTCAGAAGTGTCTCATGATTCGAATAGTTTCTTGTATCATTCATAGTAATGTCTCTCAGAAGTGTCACATGATTCGTATAGTTTCTCTTTAGCTTGTATCATTCGTGGTATAGTTTCTCTCTGCGCTGTCTATGGTTGGTATAGTTTATATCTGGGTTGTCTCACTTTGGGTATAGTTTCTCTCTAGATTGTCTGACATGTGATTTAGTTACTCTCTAGATTTTCGCATGTTTGGTATAGTTTCTCTCTAGATTGTTGCAGGTGTAATATAGTTACTCTCTATATTGTCGCATGTTTGATAAAGTTTTTCTGTAGATTATCTTATAAGTGGGATAGTTTCTTTATTAGTTGTCTGTAGTTTGGTATAATCTCTATCTGGGTTGTCTCATTTTGAGTTTGGTTTCTAGGTAGATTGTCTCAGGCATGGCATAGCTACTGTCTAGATTGCCTCATGTTTGGTATAATTACTCTGAGTAGCTGCAGACACAGATCACCCCTTGCATGAGGCGCTGGACGCCGTTTAGGGTCAGCGACTGATATGAGGGAAATCATGGATGGCTCAGGCGGAGGATACGATCAGACAGGTGTGTCCTTTGGAGAACATTAGGCGAGGAGAGGAATGGGTCAGGGTGCCAGCGGAGCAGTCAGACTTGTGCAGTTATAATCACATTGAGCCGGGAGTGCAGGGATTGGCCAGCAGGGGCCACGGAAGTATCCAGCAACTAATTCAGGATAATGCTCGCTCGCGTAATGTGATTATCTACACAGATGGTTCGGTTTTGAAAGGTAGGAGAAGTGCCTGTAGATTCTTTAGCAAAAGCTAATGGTCGACGTTTGGTGCAGGAGAGCCTGGCGTATGATACCACAATATCTAGCTTAAAATGGAGGTGGAGACGGTCAGTGCAGCTTTCCGCTGGATGGAGAATACGACACACACACACACACACACACACACACACACACACACACACACACACACACACACACACACACATCGTGATTGTAACTGACTCAGAAAGCAAGCTGAGGAAGGTGAGGACAGGCAAGCTTCGGGCAGAGTGGCTTGTTTCGCTTCGGAGGTCACGGGTGGCAAGCATCGCCTAGATCTTTTCTCCGGGGCATGCCGGTATGCTGGGAAATGAACAGGCGGACAGATTGGCTGGCTCTGCAAAACTTGGTCGAGTATTGATGCATGGCAAGGCAGACGTGTTTGCGGCCTTGTGGGAGCATGTGTACACCTCGGAGGAGCAAATGGATTACCGTGGTCTGGCAAGAATGAGACAGCGAGGAGTGACGAGGGGACCTGGCCGACGCTCGACGCTCAGAGGAAAGGCGAGACGGACATATAATCAGATTGCTACTGGTACTATTGGTGTTGGAACTCTTCGCTGGCTGCTGAGGATGGGGACGAAGCGCTTATGGGAATGCCCCGAATGCTATGATGTCGATTCCTAATATCAATCAATCAATCATTCATTCAACTCTGAGTGTTGTCAAATTCTTTGCATAGTTTCTCTATTGCTTATTTAGTATTAGGTTTAATTTCTCTCCAGGTATCTCTTGTTTGGTATAGTTTTTCTCAGGGTTGTCTCGTGTTTTTGTCAGGCTTTAATCAGATATGACTGAGCTACCTCAGCTGCACTCTAGAGGAGGCAATGGTGTTAGTTAATGCACTCTAGCGCAAGCAGTCTTGCTAGTTATTGCACTCCACAGCAGGCAGTCTTGTCAGTTAATGTACTCTAGCGCAGGTAACCTTGCTAGTTAATGCATCCTAGAACAGGCAATCTTGCTAGTTATTGTACTTTAGAACAGCAGTCTTGCTAGTTTCTGCACTCTATAACAGGCAGCAATGCTAGTTCGCTAGTTAGTGTACTCTAGAAGAGGCAGTCTTGCTACTTATTGTATTCTAGAACATGCACTCTTGCTAGTCAATGCACTTTAGAACAGGCAATCTTGCTAGTCATTGCAATCTAGAGCAGGCAATCTTGCTAGTTACTACACTCTAGAACAGGCAATCTTGCTAGTTACTACACTCTATAACAGGCAATCTTGCTAGTTACTACACTCTAGAACACGCAATCTTGCTAGTTACTACACTCTAGAACAGGCAATCTTGCTGATTGCTGCACTCTAGAGCAGGCAGTCTTGCTAGATACTGTACTTTAGAACAGGCAATCTTGCTAGCCACTGTACTCTGCAGCCGGCATAACAAGCATGAGTGTGGCTTAAAAAGTCGCTTAAAAGTCTACAGGGTCGACTTCATTGCACCGGGGTTTTATCCCGTGTGGCTCGGTCTCTTTCCGCAGCGAGGAAAGCGTCGCACAAAGCATGAACGCCATAGCTCTAGCAATGACCCACAGGAGTCTTCGAAACATTTCACTCGTGAACCGAAGGACGCGGCCCGGAATCAAACCTACAACCTTCGGAGCCCGAGTCAAACAGCTTGACCACTTCACCACGAAGACTGCCAAAAACAAACATTATTATATCTTACGGCCAGATACTGGTAAATAAAAGTAGCCAAGGAACAGATATTACAGAATTAAATAAAAATAAAGGCAATTGTTCTTATTGAAACCAGATTAACAACCTACTTAACCAATCAAAAGAACTGATTAACTTAATGGTATAGATTCAAAACAGTAATATTCCTAAAATTACTAATCTTTTCCATGCAAGTCTTTAGTAAATTCTGTTTGCAGAGGTTATCTTTGAAAATAAAAAACAATTAGAAGATCAGAGGAACAGTCAATATAGATACAATATATTTTGATGTACAGTTAAACAAAATGTGTATTATAAACTTCAAAATGTATATAAAGAATATTAAATGTTTGTATGTTCATTTATGTTGCCTGTGTTCTTTCAGTTAGCTACACAACTTTGACTGGCGAGCACGAAGAGATCAGAATGGGGAAGAGGTTTCTCCTGGCTAGAAATATCCGAAAGAGCGATATACATATCACAAGTGATTTTCTCTTTGGTAAGTTTTCCTTGCCCTCGCTGCAGAATACGGCGTCATGAACACAATCCCGCTTACCACGTTCGAAACACAGCTGCGGTCGAATTGGGAGTAGACTGCCTTGCGTTGGTTTGTCATAACATGGTAAGAGAGTGCCGGTCGTTCAGAAAGCAACGTTAAACTGCTGAATCCAAACTTGCAAAGAAATCACAAACAGTCCAAAAATGGTGGAGTTGACTGCGATTCATGTAAAAGATATGCAATAAACTTTTGTTTTTAAGTTGTCCTTCTCTACAGTTTATCTGTCTGGATCGCGGTGACAAAAACAGTTCTTGGTGTAAAACAACGTATGTTATGCTCGTGGCATGATACTTGTTACAGTTTATCTGTCTGGTTCGTGGTGAGAAAAATAATTCTTGGCGTAAAACAACCTATGTTATGCTGATGACATGATACTGGTTACAAGAAATGAAACGCATTCACAATAAATATTGTTTAGCGCTAGCTCGCTTTGAACTCAAGCGTAGTCAAAAAGTGTCCCCATATATATATATATATAATGACAGAGTCACCAAGGGTAAAATGGGTAGAAGGCTTACCTCTGGGAAGTAAACCAGCCAAACGTACTACTGAGTCATCATCCGCCGAGTACTGACGCCTATACAAAACATATGGAGCCAGCACTAATTACCAAGTAACTTAATGGCTTAGAGCGGGGTCGTATACTTTGGTTTGTTTCTTCTTTATATTTGTCCAGGATTAACGGGCATAGGTTAAAGTTACTTTTTCTGTCATCATCATAGTGGGCATGCCAGCTGGCGTGGGCATTCATTTCTGTCCACAGATCGCTGTCGTTGGTGATCTGGATCAAGTCTGCTGATGATATTCCTCCATGTCACCGTCTTAGTCCACTCAGTATCATTTCTCTTGGCCTGCCACTGCCTCTTCTGCTTATTCTTCTTCTTTCGTTCACTTGACATATGTCTATACCTGCAATGTTGTCTCTTGTATGAATTCAACTGTCTTTTTTTTTTTAGTTCACTCAGTGGTCCATAGAGTTTATCTTCCACTGTCGTCTCTCTAGGCCAGAAGGTTTTCCTACATAAGTTGTATTTTGGGCAGTCTTGGAGTATTTCATCTGCTGTCTGCGAGGCCAATCCACATGTGCATATGGCTGATTCACCAATCTTGAATTTTGTATACATGTGGTTGAGTAATCTATTGTGTCCTGTTCTGAGGCGCAGGATAATGACTTGTTCTGGTCTGTCCATAACGTGGTAGTCATCTTGAGCAGGTTTTGGTGGCTTTCTGACTGATTTGATCATTCTTTTCTTTTGGTGGTATGTAACGGGCACATCTGGCTGTTCTTCTTTTGCTCCTTCCTTAGCCAATCGATCAGCTCTGTTGTTTCCGGGTACTCCACAGTGGTATGGTATCCATTGTATGGTGACCGTATGCTGACTGCTATGTTCAGAAAGTAGTGTCCTTAGTACTGTCAATTTCTCAGACAGGAGCGCCTCGAGTACTGATTTTACATCTGTCAATAGCACCACAGGTTGTGTACCATTGCTGATATTTAGTAATTTCTCTGTGGCCATATTGACTGCCTCAATTTCTGCATCATAGTTATGGCAGTACTTTCCTGTCGGTACTCTGGCTGTGTCCCTAGTATTATTTGGGTATTCTATGTACACTCTCGCTCCTTCATTTCGAACAGCATTTTGTGCTGACCCATCTGTGTAGACTCGGATCCAGAGATCCTGTGGGTATTCTTCATCAAGGAAGCTGAGAGTGGCTATTCTGCGACGTATACTGTTCTGTTCTTCCTTGTCAAATATTTCTCTCACTTTTGTCTGGATATTTAACGATAGTCTGTGCTCATCTTTCCATGTAGATCGCTCTGGAATAGTTGTTAGGGGGATACCAACTGTGGGCAGATCGGTGGTTTCTCTGCAGCGTCGTTTGGCCTTGTGGATAAAACTTCTTCTTTTCAACCGCTCCAAAGATAAGTTTTCATATCTGTTCTTCATAGGTTGGCCAGACAAGCTGAGGTACTTTTCTGCTTGTATTAGCGTCTTCGTATCTCTGTGCTCACTCAGTGCTTGTGTCCTCCCCATCTTCTCCATTTCCACTAAAGGGGTTGATCTCATCCCTCCTATAGTGATTCTAAGTGCTTTATTTTGCACCGTGTCCAGCTCTTGTAGTGTGGTTTTTTTTTAATGCTGAACGCCACGCAGTTGACCCGTATTCGAGGTGTGGTCGTATGCTCTGTTGATAAACTTTGCTAAGTATTTTCCCACGGGCTCCCCATTTGGTTCCACTTAGTTTTCTCAGGATGGCTATTTTCCTTCTGGCTTTTTCTACTGCTTGTTGATGTGCTTTCTCCATGCCAGTCTGCCATCAAATGTTACTCCAAGGTATGTTGGTTCTTTATCTTCTCTTAGGGGTGTTCCATTTATCTCGACGATTCCTGCCTTTTGTTTTGGAGAGAGGGTATATAGAGTGGTGCCTGCACTTGTTAGTGTTTATGCGGACACACCATCTATGTGCCAATGCAAAAAATGCATCTTTATAGCGATCTGGTTGCCACTGATGCATGTTTGTTTATACTCCATAGAACCAGGTCATCAGCGCAAATTGCCACTTTAATTCCATGCGGTAGATTAGCAACCAGATCATTGATGAAGATTATAAAAAGTTTAGGGGAGAAGACTCCGCCTTTGGGAACACCAACGTGACTTAGTAGTACTTTCTTGCTCTTGAGTCCGTCTATCTATTCTCGGACCCTTCTCCATTTGTACATTTTTCCATTGACTTTACAGTTTCTCAGTTTCTTCATCAGACCTTCTTTCCAGACTTTGTCAAAGTCTTTCTTCAGATCTATCCATGCCGCAAGCAGCAGTGTTTTTCTCTTTTAAATGCATCCTCAATGTCTTGAGAGAGGTAGATTGTCTTATCTTCCGTAGAATAGCACAGCCTGCTGTGATACAAGAATATTTCACTACCATGTACCACTGTAGTCTATGGTTAATTATGCGCTCCATTGTTTTGCAGAGACGGCTAGTGAGGCTAATTTGTCTGTAGCTCTAGGAATTGGATCCGTCTTTCATTGATTTTAGGAGACGTATCATGATTGCATCTCTCTAGGCTTATGAAACGCTGCTAAAGGTCCAACTGTTATTGAAGACCTGAATAGCTTTGCTTTAACCTCTGTTCCTAGGTTCCTGATCATTTCATTGGAGATACCATCAGGTCCTGATGACTTTCTCATTTTCAATTTTGATATTGCTAGCTCCAGTTCGTTGATTGTGATAGGTGCCTCCAGAACGTCATGTACTATTTCATTCTGTCATGTATATTGCCATTTCTCTTGAATCTCTTGTTGTTTCTCTGGACTAATTTCTATATTGTTATCTTGTGCCAATGAGTCCGCAAAATGGCCAGCTGTTTGTTTTCCTGTTAAGATATTTCCGTCTTTTTGTAGTGCAATTTTTGAATTTCTCACTGTGTCCTCATCGTTAAGTTTTTTATTAGTTTCCACAACTTCCTTGTCTCTTTCAAAGTTCAGTGACTATATTTTCTCCTGCCAGACTTGTTCGTCTAGCCTGCAGCTTCTCCCTTTGAAATTTGGCTTTTGCGTGCTGGCAATTATTGTGGTGCTCTGGGCTGGGCTTAACCTCTGCTTGTTTTCTACACACTTCCACATTATTATACAACTGTTCCTATTCACTACTCCAGTACGGTTTATATTGTTTACGAGCTCCTATTTGTATTGTTTCTCGTGCTGCCTATAGTATGCATTTCCCAAACTCTTCATGTAATTTATGTATTTCTTTGTCTGTGTTCAAGTTTCTGACCACGATACTGGTGCGGTGCTTGTACATTTCGCAATCTGCTTTCTTTTAATTCCACCTCAAGAGTGCTGATTTCACTTACAAGATCATGTTATACAGTTAGAAAGACTGGCCGATGATCACTTCCACCAAATTGCTTTCCAACAACTCGTGTGATATTCTACTCCTGGTCCGGTGAGTGAAGACCCAGGTCAGGTGTAGCTGTAGTGTGCCATGATATCGAGTAGAAGATATGTGGGTCAGACGGCTTGTTAATCAAGATGAATCTATTCTCATCCTACCAGTCTTCCAGTCTCTCTACTCTCTGGTCCATGTGATCATAGCCCTAGCTCTGCAAGTGGCTGTTGAAATCGCCACACACAATCATTTTTTTTCTGTTAATGGTAGTGTATCCAGTGCCTGTGGGCGGTCACTTGGACAGTTGTAATTGACCGGATGTAGGTCTATATTGCCTGTCTTAAGTTTAAGTGTCTGATACTCATCCCCTTCTATGTAAACTTCAATTTGGGAAGCATGATGTTATTGTTTACAAGGGTCAGTATACCACCCTTTCGCCTGTCTTTCCGGTCACATCGGTAACACTGGTAGCCTCTGATTTTGAAGGGTATATTTTCATTGAGGTGAGTTTCTTGCAAGCAACATACGCTTACTTTGCTTTAGTTCAAGATGTTTTCTAGTTTGTTTGTTTGTTTGTTTGTTTGTTTCTTCTGACTCCTTCCGAATTCCAGTGCATTATTTTTAGTTTTTGTTTGGTATAGCCAGATGCTCTATTCCCAGGTCCCCTGGCTCCACAGGACATCTGAGAAGAACCTCCTGTCATTTTGGTTAGGTCCTATCGAGGCATAGGGCCATCCATTGCACCTACCTGGGGGTCCAAAGCAGGGCGAGCACAATAATGTTTTGCAGTAATTTAACTATCTCATTGCGTAATTGCGTGGAATCCGAATTTCTGTGGTGCGCCTCCGTCTTCAGCACGTTTCCTTTACTAGAGCAGACTTGAGTTTAGACGCGTATGCACGCACATACGAGTCCGCGCATACATGTACGTGCATACACGTCTAGAGCATTCTGGTTATTTTCCAGCGCCAGAGACTCGTCGCCGCCCCTTCTCCTGTTAGTTAAAACAGGTCCACAACGTGAAGGCTAGGAGATGGACTTTTGCTGGAGAGGTGGTGAATGCACGAGCCATGGAGTATTTATGCAAGGTTGGGCGTTCACCCCAACTCTGCGCCTTCCGCTACATAACAGCAACATTTGGACCCCTGCCCCTGTCTCGTTTCCCACTGAGCTTTCCCGTTGTCGCGATATTATCCAGTGCCTCTCTTCGCATCACAATGCTAAAGATTACTTATTGTCTGATTCACATAGTTGTATACTCTGCTCTGGTGTAATGTGCTTCTTGCAGGCAATCATTATTTTATTATTTTCGTTGCTAACAAGCGTTTCCAAATTTGTTTATTAACGGTCCATGATTCGCCGCCATGCAGTAAAACCGGTTCTATATAACATTTCAGCAATCTATTTTCTAGTATTCAGTGATTACAACTTAATGGAGAAGATACTTTTAATTGTCTGGAAAGCAGCTTTGTTTAATCTATCCTGCTCTAAATCTTGGTTGTGAATCTCCTATCATATATCATAATTTCCCCTATGCATTTACTCGGTTAAGCTTCTTCACTCCTGTAATATTTAAAAAAAAAATTAATTACATATCCTTTACATGACAACAGTATTTTTTGGATGTGTGTGATTTCTTGGCAAGTTTACGTTCAGTAGTTTGCCATTGCTTTCTGAACGACCGGCACCCATATGCTGCCAAATCGTCCGCTGCTGGGTTTCGAAAGCGGTATGTGGAATTACAAATTGCCAAAGTGTCGGCCATGTAATATTATGTTTTATGTGGAATGAAATAATTATGGTTATCACTTTAAGAAAATATCACACGGAAGTTATTCAGTAGCATTATCTATGGTTTATGGTTCTCTCTTCTTCTTATTCAACATTGAGCGGTTCATGCATTAGTGATCATCTTCCTCCATACCATGATGTCAAATTGTCAAGTATTTAATTTCTCTGTCTCCCATTGCCTCTCATTGCCCTCGAATTTCCCGTTGTCACAATATAAGCCAACGTATCCTTTGTCATGGCCTGACAAAGAATGTGGGCTGGACACTAGTCCATGTCCATCTAATTTCCTTCTGTAAAAACAGATCTTCATATCCCGTTCAACAGTCCTATTTCTCGGTTAGTTATATATAACTGGGGTCCTTATGGAGTTTTCCTTTCTGCTTTCGAAAATAGAGCTACAAATTTTCATCTTCCCCTATGTTTCAATCACTTTTCTGCTTATATATTCATTTTCATAACAATTTCTTTGAGAGTTAATTGGACAAAAGACAGTTCCGATCACATGAATAATTGTGATCATTTTTAACATTCTATTGTGGTTGACTATTTTCATTTAAAAAACAAAGAATACCGTGGACTGACAAAAAAAAACCAATGAGCTAGTCCCTACAAGAGGCAAATGAAATCCGCAAAATGATTCGAGAAATTAGACGTAGACGTAAGAATCTGTTGGGCACATTATGAGAAGGAATTAACTGGAGAACTTGGTGACAACTGGCATGATTGAGGAGAACAGAACAAGGGGAAGGCAGTAAAGTAAATACCTGGATGGCTTGACCACACGGCATGGTCGGGACAAGAACACAGAGCTTATCCACGACTCTTGTGATTATGTCAGATGGCGAAGCACGACCGCCAACGCTTACCGGCATAACACATGATTATGGTGATGATTTTCTTATCTTTATATCTCGCCATGGCAGAGGCGTGTTTGGCCTCTTCTTTTCAATTTCCACTGCCCAATAGTTTATAGCGTCTGCACCATGCACTGGGGTGCTCCAAGTGTTTCGCCCTTATCTGAGAAGGATAGTTGTCTGATCCACAAGCCTGTTTTGAATAGAATGTATAATATAATATTCTTATTTTGTAAACATACATAGAGCCACACGGTGTTTCGAACTAGGTCTGCATCAGATAGAGGTGGAAGCCGTGCCTATACATGACTGCTCCATAAATTTCACATTACAGAATCGATGACGCTTATCTTATTATGGCCAGCCCGCAGTCTAAACACGATTACAATATTTGTGTCCTTTGTTGTCTATAGACATGACCCATCGACCGGCACATGATAATGGCAGTTTTGTTATTAGTTGCCCTCTATTTAAGTTTCCACACATATGTTTCTCTGTTGTCCTTTGCTTCTCGTGCGTAGAATTTGTGGCGTAAAGTCACATTCTCTATTCTACCTCCATTCATTTCCTTTATTTCTTTCATATGGCTGTTATGAATAACTAGTAACACATGCAGCTGTTAAGATTGTGGAGATTATTTTTTTCACTAGTCTATCCTGGAAAGATCGAGGGGAAGAGAGGCAGAGGCAGACCAAGAGAAATGATGCTGGATGGATTGAGAAGGTGGCATGGAGGAATACCATCAGCAGAGTTGATCAAGTACACCAACGACAGAGATCTGTGGAGAGCCATGAACGCCTACGCCAGCTGGCAAGGCACTTGATGATGATGATCCTTGTCTACGATGAACATGAGGAAACGTTCACATAAGTATTAATTCTAGCCGAATAGACACATTCCATAGTAGTAATTTAGCGGCTTCCCATTGCCAGTCTGATAGAAGTGGCCGAATAACACGGCTTGATGGCGGTGACACATACATCATCGAACCTCTTGTGATCAGTGTGACTTTTCTTTCACTGTGTCATTACTTATCGATCACCACTTTCATCCGTGCAGACAAGCAGATGACATATATAATTGTGACACGTGGTGACATTACAACTGATAATAGTGTTAATGTGTCGTATCTAATTGTTGATTATTTGGTACAGAGACAGGTTTGTCCAAATCGAGAAGTGGCAATGAACGTGCAAAGTATTTCCCACAGTTTAGCCTAAACATGGACGATATGTACTACTACGTGGGGACGGCTGCACCAATTCCTATTGTTACCACAATTTCAAGATCTTATGATGCAGGTGATGATGCTCAATTGGTTGATAAAATTTAGTTGTCTTTGTGTATGAAGTATAGAGGCACCTGATTGCGCTCACCAAACCCAACGCCCAACATTAGGTCAATGGCTTTGGGCAGAGGAGCGCAATTGGGAGGATATAAGCCTTATCCTAGTGCGAGGAAATGCAACCTAAAAAACTAATGTCATGGCAGGGCAGACCAGGACATAAGCCTGAGTAACAACTGGTCTAGGATAGAAGCTCCGACAGTCGAAGAATTAGAGCATTGATGTTTTTATTCGGCAGCTTCTGCAGCTTGTCTTGTTCTAGACGTATTGCTGTTACCTTTCCTCTGGGGTAAACTAGGCAGGCTGAGAGAGGGATCATGCTGCATGAGCAACATACGGTCTCTAAATTCAGCCCAGGCTTTGTGTTATGGAGAGGTATAATTCCATTGTACAAACTATCGTCTATCAAAACTGCCAGGTGCCAGTCAGAAGAGGATACTTAGTTGCCTGGTGTATCACTATGTGTGACGTATGTGTTGATAACATCTGATGGGAGATATCTTGAAGAGATTAGAACAAGAATCGCTAATTCGAAGTTAGCCTTTAGCGAGATGGAAAACATACTGGCCAATAAAACGATGGCAATTGCAACGAGAAAAAGAGAGTTGAATCGAGAAAAAGAGTGTTGAAGTGCTAAAGAGAAACTGCACTTTTGTGTGGATGTGAAACGTGGACAATATGCAGACAAGCTGAAAAACGTCAAATGGCAGTGTAAATGTGATTTCTGAGGAAAATGCAAAGAATACCATGCGAAGACAGAAAGACCAATGAGCAAATCCTACAAGAAGCGAATAAACACCGTAAACTGATTAGAGAAATTAGACGCAGACAGTCAACATTTATCACGTTATCAGAGGAAATAAGATAGAGAATATGGTGACAACTGGCATGATTGAGAGGAAAAGAACAAAGGGAAGGCAGAGAAGTAAATATCTGGATGGCTTGGCCACGCAACCTGGTCGAGATAAGAACTCGGAGCTGATCCACGACTCTGGTGACCGTGTGAGATGACGAAATATGACCGACCACGCTTAACAACAAGGCAAATTATGATGATGAGGAGTTGATACAAAGACGGCTGGTACCCTCTTAGTAATAATAATAATAATAATAATAATAATAATATTAATAATAATAATAATAATAATAATAAAACCCTAGTATGACAGCCAGTTCCCTTTTGGTAGACCAGTATGTTCCTCATAGCTAATAACAACTACGACGTCAGTCGTTAACATTAGTGTGTCTGAAAGTAGTAGTGATTTTACATTTTCCCCCATGCCTTTATAATACATATCTTTTATATTGTTGTTGTTCTCAGTTAGCCTCGAATGATGTGTGGATGAAATAATGTATGAAAGAGAGTGATAGAAGGACAGAATGTTAGATGGGCCTGCGTGTCCAATTCTTAAACCTTTTGAAACTAAAATTATTCGTTCGTTCGTTCATTCTCAAGCAGGTCATGAGTCATGATACTCCTACTGTCTAGTCTTTCTGTGTGCGTGACACAGGCAGTACGTTGGTGTTCTATCTGTCTTTATTGTTGTACAAGGCAGACGTGGTTGCGGCCTTGTTGGAGCACGTGTACACCTCGGAGGAGCAAATGGATTACCATAGTCTGGTAAGAATGAGGCAGCGAGGTGTGATGAGGGGATGTGGCTGACGATCGACGCTCTGAGGAAAGGCGAGACGGACATATATTCAGATTGCTACTGGAACTATTAGCTACTGGCTGCTTAGGATGGGGAAGGAGCGCTTATGGGAATGCCCTGAATGCCGTGATGTCGGTTCCTAAATCAATCAATCAATCAATCAATCTGTCTTTATTGTACGGTGCAGATAACAATACCACATCATATTCTGGAGTGGGAATTTCGAATTGGTAAAATCGACCTTGTCTTTCAGGTCGACCCAATCCAATCTAAAAATGACTACAAGGGAAGGTCTTCGAAAGTAAAGGCAGCCGGTGTGGTGAAGACCACGCCCCCTGGAGTGCTGATTGGTATATTCAAATAGGGGTCTAACACGTATGGCCAGTGTGAGCAAAAGGGACGTTGACTTTATTTATACTCTCGAAACCTTACTGTTACGTACCAAGAGAACGTCCAAGAAGAAAATGGTTTGACGACATCAAAGATATTATACAATCACACTATCCAATGCCCCTCCATTGGGCGCTGGAGCGTAAATTATTCCTCCCCACGACGCTTGACGGCAGAAATGGAAGATGATGATGATGATGGGTGGAAGACCGTCCGGCTTTTGCAAACACCATAACATTATTACAATTGCCAAAGCCAGATAAAATTAGCAGATATGGTAATTGTGAAACATAATGCAGATAATGAAAACACATGAGAAACTATTACAGTCAGTGAAAAAGCATGAGAAACTAATATTGTCAATGAAAAAGCATGAGAAACTAACAAATTCAATTAAAAAGCATGATAAACTAATTAAGTCAATGACAAATCGTGCGAAACAAATTGAGAAACTAATAAACCAAATTAAATAAAGGGTGAGAAACTAATATTGTCACTGAAAAAGCGCGAGAAATTAATTACGTCAATGAAAAAAGTAAGAAAAACTAATAAAGTCTATTAAAAGTACGAGAAACTTAAAAAATCAATGAAAAGCATTAGAAACTTATAAAGTCTATGAAAATACATAGTGAAAAACTGCATGTCTATGTCAAGGCAACAACAACTCAAATATTGACATTCGATAAAACAATTATGTGAACAGAAATATTTACCAACGGAAAGAAATGGACGCTGGAAGTTTGATGGCAGGAATTGAAAGAAGAAGTACAAGTGTTCTGCAAACAGCAAAGCCATTGAAAGCTTAATAGGTTTGCACTAATGCAAGAAAAATGTCACAACATTAAGATCGTGTGTACTTTCTTGTGGCAATACAAGCGGTGCGAAGCTATGACATTTAACAAATGAGATTTCTGATTAGTGAAGAGCATCATCTCTGCCCTCCGGACATGCCAATAGGTGCTCCGGTCTCCTCCTTTAAATCTCTGCCAGTGTTTATCGACAATATGTGCCAGTTCTATTTTTGTTTAACCAAAGATCGTGTACCCTTTAGAAAAAATTCATGTCCGGTAACTCCCCGCTTCACTCCCATCTCCTTTACATTGGACAAAGAAGCAGTTTCCCAAGCGTCCTTAAAGTCACCTGTTCGTTCATGGTATTCATAATGTCTGGCCCATCCATTGTCCATCTGTCCTCGATCACCGTCATGTCCGCCAAACAATCGCCTCGATCGTTGCCTTTCCCGCCTGAGAAATGAACATATTTGCCATTGAAAGTTAATGTTACTGAAGAGTGTTAACTAATTCAGCACTGAAGGATAACATATCGCCAGACGTGACCTTCCATTCGGACACAAGGACGATGTATTGGCATACTAGGGTCATTGTGTTATTTGTTGTGTTTCGTATATCATCCCTAATTTCAATGCTCTGTGAAGGGAAATGTACATTATATTACTGTACTTGTTCATTTGATTGTGAACCATATCCGATCACAACCTAATGTTTGTTTGGCATTGAATCTGTTAAACTTCATTACACACAAAAGAGAACAAACAGACTTATTCATAAGGAACTCGATAATTAAACATACAGTATTATCAATAATTATAAATTAATTTCAGGAACATGAAACATTGTGGTATTGTAAAAATAAATGAATGTCTCATAAAGAATGACTATGAAGGAAAGTTGTGCGTGCTCCTGGAAAACGGAGAAAACAAAGGCAACAACATAGACAGTTTCAAGATACGATAATTTACATGTGCCAGGAAAAGCAACCTAAAACTTAATTGAAAAGGCAGACAATGCTCTAAAACTTGGTCGTCAGGTGGTGTAAGATCGAAGCTCCACAGATGGACAGTTAGAGCATTGCTTTGCTAATCTGGCAGTTTCTACAGCTTGTCTTGTTACAGGTGTATTAGTATTACCTCTCCTCTGGAGAAACCTAGTGAGGGCGAGAGAGGGGTCGTGCTGCATAGGCAGCAAATGGTCTCTAACATTTATCCCAGTCTATTTTCTATGAAGAGGTATAATTCCATTCCAGGTCTTACCGCCATGAATTATAGTTATTATACCTTATCTGAATGACTTGACCACACGGCATGGTGTTAGAAGATGACACGACAGCAACAAAGGCGGGACATCTGGGTTATGATAGAGAGAAATTTAGAAAGACTGGTACGTGGTAAACGTTCTGCATAGGAGACGCAGCTGTTGAAGGGTGGAAATAACAGCGCAGAGGCTGATGGACACTTTGCGTGTATCAGTCATTACATGTCATGGCACCAGTTGATGAACTCTTGCTGCGTCAGTCACTATATGGCATGGCACCAGCTGATGAACTCGAGCGTGTGTCAGTCACTACATGGCATGGCACCAGTTGATGAACTCTTGCTGCGTCAGTCACTACATGACATGGCACCAGCTGATGAACTCTTGCTGTGTCAGTCACTATATGACATGGCACCGGCTGATGAACTCTTGCTGTGTCAGTCACTATATGACATAGCACCGGCTCATGAACTCTTGCTGTGTCAGTGACTACATGGCATGGCACCAGCTGATGAACTCTTGCTGTGTCAGTGACTACATGGCATGGCACCAGCTGATGAACTCTTGCTGTGTCAGTCACTACACGATTAAAGCATGAATGAAATTAGAGATCTGCGGTAAAGATGTGGAAATGTAAACAATGTAAAATAATACAAAATAAAGCAGCTTTACAGAACACAATTACGGAAAACACAGGACGGTGCGGCGATTAGCCTTCATCAGTAAACAAATACATACATAAACCACAAAATATAACCACGAAGAAGACACTACAATGACTACAATAAGGCATAAGAATGGGGTGAGAAGAACATAAAGATGAAACAAATTAGAACAATGAAGAGAACATTAAACATCGAAAAATGTATGATAATTATCTCATAACCCCAAGCTGTATTCACATGTTGTGTTTTGTGTATGCATTTATTAGCTGATAAAAGCTAGTCGGTGCAACGTACTTATATCACTTACTTTTTGTAATATAATCGTGTTTCTTTGATCCTATCTTCACCAGATGAAATTTTCAAAGCGCAGAAACCAGCAACAGGTAAGTTCTCTTGGAAAACCTGGTTGTTCCACTTTTCTGTGGAGATTTAGACGATGATGAGAAACCCACAAAATTTGGATTTGAATGTGTAAAGCAAATAATGCTTGACCGAGTCATACAATTTTGACTTGAGAATTGACTTTACTACAGCATTTGGAAAGTGTAAGGGCGAAATTGTGCAGGATGGATATCTGACCAAGTCGAGTATACTATTTTACTGGTAAAGTCGAGTATACTATTTTACAGGTAAAGTCGAATATACTATCTTACTGTTTGTTGTTTGTCCATCAAGAATGATGATGACCATTCATTTCATCCAGTAAGTTGTTGTGTGAAGAAAGACTTGCGCGATGAATTGGATTATAGTGAGGAAGAGTTGCGCACATTCGCCGACCTCACTCTCTCGCTTGCGTCCATCTGAATCCAATAGCAAGCCGAATCAAGACGACTGGAGAGGAACACATGAACAGGGACGTTAGGCTGCCACAAGCCAGTCATTCCTGTATTACCGTATTATTATCGCCGGCACATCGTGGGTGAACAATCCAACGCTTGGCGAATTCTGCTTCGCAATGATAGGAAGAGCCGACATCGAAGGATCAAAAAGCAACTTCGCTATGACTGCCACAAGTAAAGTCCAGTGCACTATCGTATTGGTAAAGTTGAATGCACCGTTGTATTGATAAAGTCGAGCATACTGTCTTATTGGTAAAGTGGAGTATATCATCTTAATGGTAAAGTCGAGTATACTATCTTATTGGTAAAGTCGAGTCTACTGTCATATTGGTAAAGTCGAGTCTTATATCATATTGGTAAAGTCAGTCTACTATCGTATTGGTAAAGTCGAGTCTACTATCGTATTGGTAAAGTCGAGTCTACTATCGTATTGGTAAAGTCGAGTCTACTATCGTATTGGTAACATCGAGTCTACTATCGTATTGGTAAAGTCGAGTCTACTATTGTATTGGTAAATTCGAGTCTACTATCGTATTGGTAAAGTCGAGTCTACTATTGTATTGGTAAAGTCGAGTCTACTATCGTATTGGTAAAGTCGAGTCTACTGTCGTATTGGTAAAGTCGAGTCTACTATCGTATTGGTAAAGTCGAGTCTACTGTCGTATTGGTAAAGACGAGTATATTATCTTATTATTAGTTTAAAGGGGGTAACGGCGAGATGGTTGACTTCATCACACTGGGTTGTATCCCACATGGCTCGGTCCCTTTCCGCAGAGCGGCCTGCCGAAATCGTCGCACAGAGCACGAACTCCCGTAGCTCCAGCGTCAAATCCCAGAAGTCTCCCGGATGACCGCGACCGAAATCGAATTCACAAATTGAAATTGAGTATAATAGCAGATTAAGAAAGTCCAGTATATATGTTATTGATACAATCTAGTATATATTGTTTAGTAAAGTCGGGTATACTTTTTTATCAGTGAAGTGAGGTTAATAACTGATTACAACAGTCGAGTATTCCACGTTCCAGATTTCGAAAGTCGAGTATACTAATTAATAAAGTTGAGTATACTAATGAGTAAAGTCGAGAATACTATTAGATTAGTAAAGTCGAACATACCATTTATTAGTAAAGTCGCATGTACTATAATACGAAGGACTTTCAGAAAGTAATGCACCACGTCGTTTTTCTCAGCAGCTGTTTATTATAAAAGCATGAAATGTATACACAATATACACGGATATGTCTTGTAATCATCGGTATCATTCAACATAATCCCCATCAACTTATACGGCTTTACGCCAGTGCGAAACATGTGCATGTATTCCTTGCCCGTACCAGATTTTGTCTTGATCATGTAGCCATTTCTTCGCTGCATGAATCACTCCATAATCATCTTCAATCCTTGTCCCACGGACTGCATCTTTAAGTGGACCAAACAGATGAAAATCTTTTTTTTTTAAATTCGCATATCCTTTTACAGGACATCGCTGTCAACAGCAGCATCTTTCAGCTGATTGTTGATTTCTTGGCAAGATTACGCTCAGTAGTTTGCCATTGCTTTCTGAACGGCCGGCTCAGTTATCCCGCAAGTCACCAGCGGGGGACGAACCGCTCCCAGTTCTCGCCCGCTACGAAACTATGCGTGATAAACGGGATTACGGAGAAAGTGGTGTAACCCCTCGGCCAGAGAGACCGGTGATGAAAATCAGAGGGTGCCAAATCAGGACTATGGGGTGGATGTGGTTGTACAGTTCAACCCAAATTGGTGATTGCTCTTGTGTTGCCAGATTGTGTGAGGGCGCGCATTGTCGTGAAGGAGACGCAGGATCAGCTGGATTCTTAGTGCGGCTAAACTGCGAAAACGTTGATAGGGTTTTTTCAATGTCTTGCGAACTGACTGTCTCTCCTCTTGGCATAGCATCCACAAGAATCACACATTCTATATTTCTAAAGTTTGTGATTTGATCTTTCCAGCTGAAGGAGTTGTCTTGAATTTCTTTCTTTGTGGTGATTGCAGATGATGCCACTCCAATGGCTGTCTTTTTGTCTCAGGTTCAAAATGATATGCCTAGGTTTCGTCACCAGTAACGGTCTTAGCCAAAACGTTATCTCCATCAGTATTGAAACGCTTCAACAACTCCGAAGATAGTGGCTTTCCTTTGCAATCGGTGGTCATTTGTGAGACTTGGGGGAACCCATCTTGCTGACTGACAAATACAAGGCCAATTGTTGAGTAGTGATTCGCCTATCAGCAACAATAATGCCCTCAGAGCATTTCAACATTTCTGCGTTGGTGGCTGTGGCAGCACGTTCACAGCGCGGCCGATCAAGCAGCTGCGAACCTCCACTTCCTGATTCTTTGGTTCTCTGAACCCAGTGACTTTCTGTACTCCTGTCGACTGCAAAACTTCCATACACATCACTTAGATTCTTGTTAATGTTTACACTAGTTTGCTTCTCTGCAACGAGAATTCCATCACAATTCGCTGCTTATAAGGCAAGTTACTAACAAGCTCGAATTCAACGGTTTCAGGCAACCATATTATTTGGCCGGTTGGGTCGCAATTTGATGCACACAATCGGAATAAGCCATATTTGAAATGTGCAAGATTGCATGCTTCTATCTTTATTATTAGCTGCGAAAATCGATGTGGATCATTACTCTCTGAACGACCCTCATATTGGTAAAGTAGGCCATACTGTGTTATTAGTAAGTTTTACAATCTTATTCGTAAAGACGAGTAATCTATCTTATTAGCAAAGACGCGTTTACAATCCGATTAGTAATGTCAAGTATACTATCCTACTCGTAAAGTCTAGTGTAAATGCAGATTACGAATATCATACTTATTCATTAATAACCGAAAATCGAGTATTGCCTCTCCATCGTCTGTGGTATCTCGACCTGCCAGAACTAAGCAGTTGAGAATGAACGCAAAAGTGCATGTTATTTAGACGCATGCACAGAGAAAACTGTTGCGTTAGTATACAGTATAGGAACACTGCTCCATTCTATAGTGTTCACCATCTCAGCCCAAAACAAATGTATGCCACAATTAAATAACCATTCACATTCTTACGATCACAGATTACTAGTTTGGTTATTTTAGTTGTAGTCTTTCATTACACTTACAAAAGAAGCTGAACAGCGCATAAATGCCTTTGAATATAGATGGTATAGATATATTCTAAGAATATCTTGGATACAGAAAAGAACAAATGCATCCATACGAAAACATCTGAATACTGAAGAAGTTGGCTACTGAAAAAGATAAAACAAAGAACATTGAAATATTTTGGTCACTTGAAATGCCATGAAAGTTTAGAGAGAACATTAATGGAGGGATATATGCTGGGAAGAGAGGAAGAGGAAGGCCAAAGAGAAGATGGGTGCAGGATGTGGCGGATGATCTCCAGATGGGTGTATCGGACGCGGGACATCTTGCTTATGATCGAGAGGTTTTCCGGAAGATTGTTATGGCAGCGAGGTTCTACAAAGAACATGCTACTGAATGAAAGAATGAGTCAGACTTTAAAATATTTAGTTTAATGTTTCAGGTTTGTCATTAAGACTTGTACTGTTCAAAGCATTTTTTTTTGGGGGCGCTCGCTCGCTTTGAATTCAAGCATAGTACATACACACTACTTATAGTAGTGCTGGACTGAATGTTGCGTGTGGATTAGATTTCCCTATTAACAGTGTCCCTCGCCATCAGGCGAACCTACTTCCGACTTCAGAGGTAGCTTAGTACCGGACAATTCCGTTGTTTTAAACTATACCTGGGCTTTCGCGTCTACCCAGCCAGCGTATAGCAGTCGCTAGACGCTCGCCTGTCGATACGGTGGTCTGGGTTCGAAATGACATGGCGGTGGATGTATAACATTATACCTTGCTCATAGATCGACCCAGCCTATAATTAACATGGAGGCGGGTGCATAAACTTATACCTTGGCTCATAGATCGGTCCACCCTATAATTAACATGGAGGCGGATGCATAAACTTATGCCTTGGTTCATAGATCGGTCCAGCCTATAATTGACATGGAGACAGATGTATAAACTTATACCTTGGTTCATAGATCGATCCAGCCTATAATTGACATGGAGACAGATGTATAAACTTATACCTTGGTTCATAGATCGATCCAGCCTATAATTGACATGGAGACAGATGTATAAACTTATACCTTGTTTCGTAGATCAATCCAGCCTAAAATTTAAATGGCGGCGGATGTTTAACTTATAAATTGGTTCATAGATCGGTTCAACTCTGAGGTAGAAGTGCAATGTCCACTATCTGCATTCTCCAATGCTTGTTCTGAATTTGGTTTAACAATTAGCAAAAAGAAGACACAGATTATGTCACAAGGCGCACATGAGGTACCATCAATCTTTATTGACGACGCCGAACTAGAGATAGTAGACCATTTTACATATCTAGGATCAGTGGTAAATAGCAAATTATCCCTAGATCAGGAAATCAACATCCGGATTGGTAAGGCAGCAACAACAATGAACAGGTTAAGATAAAGAGTCTGGGAGAACAGGAAGCTTACTGCCAAAACAAAAGTCCTTGTCTATCAAGCCTGTGTCCTTAATACTCTTCTCTATGGCAGTGAAACCTGGACAACTTACTCACACCAAGAGAACAATTTAAACAGCTTTCATATGCGGTGTCTGCGAAGAATTCTTGGTATTAAGTGGCAAGACAAAATCACAAATACTGAAGTATTGGAAAGATCAGGTTGTGTGACAGTTTATTCCATGCTCAGTCTTCGTAGACTTAGATGGATAGGACATCTTAGGAGGATGGATGATGGTAGAATACCAAAGGATATCTTTTTTGGTGAATTACAGATGGGTAAGAGATCTCAGGGTCGGCCTCTACTACGATACAAAGATGTGTGTAAGCGGGACATGATTGATACAGGCATTGATAATGCACATTGGGAGCAAGTCGCCGCTGAACGTGTTGCATGGAGGGCAAATATCAGAAATGGAATAAAGTCAAAGGAGAAAATTATTGCAGAAAAGTCACACACCAAGCGTTTGAGACGTAAGATGGTGCATGATGGTGGAAATGACCACGTGTTCACATGCACCCACTGTGAACAGGACATTTACAGCGCAAATTGGCCTTATCAGTCACACTCGCTATCGCCATAGTTAAAAGTTATTATGCCTTTTTAAAGCACAAACTATCGTCTGTCAAGACGGCAAGGTGCCAATGTATGTATGTAGATCGGTTCAGCTTACAACTGACATGGAGGACACCTCGGAGGAGCAAATGGATCACCATAGTCTGGTTAGAATGAGGCAGCGAGGAGTGACGAGGGGATTTGGCCGACGCTCGACGCTCAGAGGAAAGGCGAGACGGACATATAATCAGATTGCTACTGGAACTATTAGTGTTGGAACTCTTCGCTGGTTGCTGAGGATGGGGACGGAGCGCTTATGGGAATGTCCCGAATGCTGTGATGTCGGTTCCTAGATCAATCAATCAATCTGACATGGAGGCGGATGTCTAAACTTATACATTGGTTCATAGATCAACCCAGCCTAAAATTGAAATGGCGGCCTATGTATAAACTTATACATTGGTTCATAGATCGGTCTAGCCTAAAATTGACATGGAGGCGGATATATAAACGTATACCTTGGCTCATATATCGACCCAGCGTAGAACTGACATGGCGCCGGAAGTATAAATTTATAAGTTGGCTCATATATCGACCTAGCCTAAATTTGGTACGAGAAAATGTCTCTGGAAGTAAAAGCGACCTGCGTTGTAATGTCCACCCGACCAATCGAGTGTAGTCATTATGTCTATAAAAAATATTGGTCTGTACCGATGCCTAATGTGTCTTAAGACATGTGGATATATCCTTTACTTGACCTATCTGACTCCCCCCCCCCCCCCCCCCATGTTCATGCAGGTATGTGTGATGTGGTAGCTTCTTGTATGGTTTATGTTTATTTCTTTTGCTCTGGATCGACGCCCCGGCCCCGTGTTTTCATTAGTAGACATCGTATACTGACCATACCACATCACATACTGTGACCATATCACATCTCATACTGCTACTATACCACATTGCATGCTGTTACTATGCCATATTGCAATATGTTGCAAAACCATATCGCTTTCTGTTACTATACCATATTGCATATAGTTACTACATCATATTGTATACTGTTGCTTTATCATATCGCATACTATTACTATGCCACAAGGCATATTGTTACCATGCCAGGGAAGCCTACCATTTTGTATAGTTTCCAATAGATATCTGTTTTCTGCGCCGGAAGAATGAATACCGTCATTTGTTCTCCTTACTGTACAGCTCACACTCTTAACATCAAGGCATCTTAAAATGTTTCACCTCCTTTGTTAGAATTCAAGTTTCAGTATCGTATAGTGCTACAGGCCACAAAAGAGTAGTCAGTATTCTCTTTGTTTCTTTTCTTGTGTGCTTTCAAGACTAGTGTAGAAATGTGTGCTTCTGATGTTGCTGTCGAGATCTAGTTTGAAAGTACTGACGATGCCATAATGGTGTCAAAACACTATAAAAGGAAAATGCAACCTCTGAAAAGTAAAGAATAGGTAACTCCATCCAGCTGCGGCAAACCAAATTCTGGGACCGAGTGCCTATCGGGATATGATACCAACTATGATCCTGGGCAGAATAGAGCAATCACTTGTCCTCTGAGATGAACATGTATGATAGCGGCAGAAATGGGCAAATCCACCCATATCGTCCTGAAAGACCAGGGGAGAGCATCACATTCTCTCCCACAAATATATATATACACACACACACACACACACACACGCGCGCGCGCACACACACACACACACACACGAAGGGGCTTCAAATGAAAATCTTACAAGTGTGATAGAAATTACAATAACCATGCCATTGTCTTGTAACCTCTCTATATTGTTGTTAAGGATGTCAAGAGTGTTAAGCTCGTGACATCATACTGCAAACGAATATGGTGACATCATAAGGACAGTTTAAAGATGGCCGCCCCACTTTTAACATGTACCAATGATGAGCAGCGTTCTGTTATCCGTTTTTCTAACAACATTAGTGAAGGGGTGAAACCTATATAAATTCATCGGCGAATAAAGGTCTAGTATGGTGATGCATGCCTGTGAGTCCAGCAAGTGTATGTGTGGAGTAGGAAGTTTCAAAACTGTGTGACTTCTGTGACGATCGGGTCAGGCACACCAAGTAGTGATCCCAGAGTCGATTTTCCAAGCATTTGATCGGCGCTAGGGGCATGCATTGAATGCAGTAGTGACTACATTGAAACATGTCACTTTCGTACATTAGCTTTTCAGAAGATTTTCACCAAAAAAGAAGCAATTTAAGTTTACATTTAAAGCCTCGCGTATATTATCACGGCCCTGACGTATGCTATAACTAAACGTATGTTCCCTCCACGCTTTCCCCAGCGGGCATAGATGGCAAGTGTACGTATGTCTGCAGACATGTGGACCAGACCTCGCTAAAGGATGGCAACTACAGCCATTGTACCGACTGTACAAAGTATGTCACCTGTTCCAACGGCTACTTGAGGGAGTGGGACTGTACGCCCGACATGGAAGCTGCTAGCATGCCGCTGTGCATGGTCAATATAGATATGTGGTTAGTATTCTTCTGTTCTGTGTCAAATATATTATGCACCAACGACTCACCACTCCTTTGGACAAACCGAGTTCTGGGACCGAGTGCCCATCGGGATATGACACCAACTATAATCCTGAGCAGAATAGGGCAATTACTTGTCCTCTGAGTTGAAAATTAATAAGGGCAGAGATCGCAAAACCACACATGTCGTCGTTGAAGTCGAGGGGAGACCATCACATTCTCAACCAACAAATAAATATGCGAGGGGATCTCAAATGAAAACCTTAAAAGTGTGACAGAAATTACAATAACAATGCCATTGTCTTGTAACATCTGATCCACGACTCTGGTGATCGAGTGAAATGGCAAAACATGACCGCCCACGCTTATCGGCAATGGCACATGATGGGTGGATGGATGTCTTGTAACCTGTCAATGACTTCGTTAAAACAATTCTTACAAGGCTTCACGCAAAACTCGCATGAAAACAACATACTGTACGTTACCTGTGTTGAAGGAATATGAAGTGAACGGAAGAGGTTATTGAGATAGGTACTTTAGGAAACATTTTCTAAATTTCTTTTTTAATTATATAACTGCATAGTTGGATACCTCTTGAAAATACAAATCCAACGATACCTTATTCAGTCTGTAAGTGAATTGTAAGCTGAGATATTAATTTTTGTATGTCAGTTTATATTTAACATTGGCATATTGGTAACCCACTCTGGAAAGTGTGACCACAAAACACGTAAGCTAAGGGCAGATAACTGCTCTTGGTTTTTTTTTTTGCGCTAAGGGGGATAACTCAGGTTTTTATTTTGAACGCAAAATTCAAATGAAAACCTCAAACTCCCTCTTCCTCCAGCCTCTTCCTCCACTCCTAAATACTAGAATGGGTGGTGAATGCAAACGTGCATCATTATAATCTCGTCGCTCTGAATAATCCATAAGAATATTAAATGATCATCGCTGTATTATGACACGGAAAACCGCTATATTCCCGCCATTGAAATTTAACATGACGCATCTTAGCATACGATCTTAATAATTTCTGTTTGGGATGACCCCGTCGACTAAAATATTTGAAAATTTCACAGTACGCGTAAGAATGGATGCTCAATTTAATTATTTATACTAAATCAAGCGGCAACGTCTATATAACGAGTACTATATATATATATATATATATATATATATATATATATATATATATATATATATATATATATATATATATCCTTAATACCGGGGAACAATAACAAGAAAACGTAAATCGCCGTTTGAAACATCGCCGGCAACGTTCGGTAACTGAAAATGTAGTACCTATATTGAGACAGCCAGATTAATGTATCTTAAGTTAACTAAACGTAAAGAGAAAGACGCAACTTGCAATGTTACGGACACACAGGGAAGAGCTTTTTATTTTTTATGTTTGAGCGTTGGCTCGGTTTGAACTCAAGCGTAGTGCATACACGCAACTAATTCTAGTGCACTAGGCTGATGTTTGCGTGTGGATTAGCTTTCGCTATTACCAGTGTCCTTCGCCATCAAGTGAACCCACTCTGACTTCAGAAGTTCTTGTAAGAGTCAACATTTTAGTCCAACAGACCGGTGTAAGGGTTGAACCCGCTACCTCGCCATAAACACTTCAAAAGGTTAAGAGCGGGCGCTCTTATCCATTTGCCCATGCTGATTTCCCTTTGATTGCACCAGGTTTTACCACATATGGCTCGGTCTCTTTTAGCAGGGAGACCTGCCGAAAGCTTCGCACAAAGCCCGAACTCCGTAGCTCCAACAACGATGACCCCTTGGAATCTCCAAGAAAGTTGAAGTCGTGAACCGAATGGCTGAGTTTGGAATTGAACCTTCAACCTTCAGGCACGGGGATTAACCAATTAGCCAGGGAATTTCTTAGTCTCATTCTGTTTCAAAGAGTTCTGCGTGACCGAATGGTAAAGTGTGCTCTTCCTTAAGCATCCGGTATGCTGATGCTGAGATAGCGGATTCAATCCCTGTCGTAGTAATCCTTTATTACTTTAGTGTCGTCCCTGGAGTGAGGGGAATCAACACCCACATTTTTTTAAACCCAATATTATTGTCCTAGAGAAACCACCAGACTCCGTCCACAAAACTCCCTCAGTCAGTAGACACCTCTTTCTTACTCTCACTCACCCCTGGATCATGCCCCCTCTCATTCTTCCCCAACACAACATACTCAACAACTCTAGCTTTAACAAATAAATACAACAATTAATTTATTAAAGCAAAAAGTATGTGTGTGAGAAATGCGTGTGTGTAATGTGTAGAATGTGTGTCGAATATTCTAAGGTGTATGTAGAGTCAGACCAGTGAATCAGGAGCAAAGTTATTTACATCACTGTGCTGAGCACACAACAGCACCATGTATTCCGGACAGATAACCTCACCAAGAAGATGTCTCTCCGGCCACGTGACGAATTTCTCCGATCACTCTCGAACAATCAGGACACTGGTCATCAATGATAGACACTGTTCGATATTGGTCTTCACTCTAGCAAACACTGTGAAGTTACACTGTTTAATAATGTTTGTTGATCAGATAATCTTTCCGACTAACTTACATGTCACATGGGAAAATATAACTGTTCATAGTCACTGGTTATACGGTTATTCCCATATTTAAAAAAAACCTATTAGTGTTCCAGGTAGATATATATTGGAATATGTGTTACGTATAGTGTTCTGATTCTACAGTGATGTAGCCTATCACTCAAGGAAAAATCACACATATGTACATCAAGTCCTGCTCAGGAGAAGCCAGGTTTCTGCAGACCAACTAGGCCATGCGCCCAGTGTACAAGCCTCTCAGTAACCTATGTTTTCCATCTGTGAGCCATCATTTCTTCAACTTTGGTATTAACTTCTTGGTAGTATATCATATCACCATCAACAAGTAGACCTGTAAATGGAACCTGTAGAATAGAGAATCCCCTGGTGAGAGCAACTCAATTCTGACCTTAATTAGGTGAGTGTAGGCCGATAGGAGCACTCAGATCTATAGCAGAGAACCGAACTCTGTTATACGGCCAAATAGCTCATCACATTGGTCTGAGACATGGAAACACAAGGAAAGATTAAAGGAAACGGGTAGAAACCCAGCAGATGCCCTACAGGAAGATCCTACCATTTCACATTCCCTTCATCCCTCCCAACCATCCTCAATCTCTATAATTATTATCCCACTACATTGTCCTTAACTCCCTGAGTTAAATGATATATTACACAAGCTAGTTAAAGCCACACAATAGGTTACTAGTGCCGACGCTCCTATAATACTTTCTATCACCGCACTTATAGAACATTCTAGCACTGCACCTATAATACATTCTATCACCGCACTTATAGAACATTCTAGCACTGCACCTATAATACATTCTATCACCGCACAGTACTGTACTCTATTCCTAATCATACTCTAAGTTAGATATGATTAATAGACTACCATATGCCTATTCCGGTTGATGATTGAGACTATGCAATCACAGCCTGGATCTATGTCCGCCGATAACTATCAACACTTAGACATTATAGTCTCTCTCATGTAACACAACTCGGAATACTGCGCCGATCTTAACATTTAAGAATCCTTGGTCGACTCACTCCAACTTGTTTACCGCAACTGGTTTTTAAATCGGGGCTTGAGTGACGTCACCAAAAAGTCTCGACGCTGATCAGTCCAGAGTCTGGCTTTCTCCTTGTTTTTAGATTGACTGGAATCACCTCGCCGTCTAATTTGCTTTCATCGGGGAAAACTTTGTCTCGTGCAACAAATGTCCTGTCTGTCTGTGAACCAGGGGAACTTTCCCCACATCACAGAATCCATCCGACGTCTGTCCAGACATTCCGTCTACGACTTCAAAGGCTGTCTCCCGCCTTGCAGACTGATGGCGCTATTGTTCGTTTCTCGAACAACCCACATCATACAGAAATGCCGACAGTGTGCAGACAGTAGTCGCGACTTGTTATGTTCCTCAGTCCCCTACTCATCGAAGGATTGCCTGTTTTTGTAGACCAATGTCTGGTCTTATTTATGTACTAGTTACAACCGATTGTGTCCTTGAACACATGATGTCGCTGTTATTTTATCATCTTATCGCCAATTACAGTGATTCCGCGACAATCCCTATACCCGTCAGTTTGATTAAAATGTTGACTTATCGTCAGTCTTGGCTATGGGAATGTTATACCCATGGGAAAGGTCCCATGGGATGGGATGGGACGGGACAGGCATAAATTACCATGGCATGGGATGTGATGGAACAGAAAAATATGTCCCATGGAAGAGCCTGCTTATCGTCCTTGACTTGGAGATGTAAACTACACGTACCTCAGAAGTTGGAGTGGGTTCACGTGATGGCGAGAGACACTGGTAACAGGGTAATATATTCCAGACCAAAAAAAACATCAGTCCAGTGCACTAGAAGTAGTAGCTTCTGTATGGACTACGTTTGAGTTCAAAAGAAGGGAACAGAAAAGGAGGGAAGTGGGAGGGGTGGAAATTATGTTTTATCTGTAACTGTAACTTCTTCTTTCGTTATTTAGCTTCTTTGTCTCTGTCGTGAATTACTTTAATTATGATTTAGAACCAGTTTCAGTAACAACTACCTTGTGGAGACATAGAGAAACATTTCTTACAGGACAAACTTTGTATTACAGTGTTTTCTCGTTGTGAATTTAAATAACGAAGACACAAACAATAGCATGTACGATTTATTGCCGGGCATATTTCGCTGCATCTCGACAATAACATACTGCAGAATTTACACAACATAAACTAGCGGGATTAGATAAATCTTTCATGCTGAAATATACACATATTCACACAGTAATTTCAAGACAAATATATAAATAATAATACATTCAAAGACATCATCTTCTTCTTCTTCTTCTTCTTCAGCTTTACGAGCCATTGAGGTTCTTTGCTGCAAATACAATCCGTCTCCATTCGTCTCTCTGGTGGACCTTCTCTTGCCAGTCGTTGATTCCAAGTGCTTGTAGGTCTGTACATGTATTATCTCTCCACCGTCTTCTTGGTCTACCTCGGGGTCTACGGTCATTTATTTCCTGAGTGTAAGCGAGTTTTGTTTCCCTATTATCTTCCATTCTTTCTATATGCCCCAGCCATTGTAGTCTATTAGTCTTCATGATACCAGTGATTAGCGGGGACTTAAACAGATCATAAATGTCTTTGTTACTTCTTCTTTTCCACTCTCCACTTTGTGTATCCCTAATGGGTCCAAATATGCGTCTTAAAATTTTGTTCTCAAAGGTTTGTAACAAGGCTTCGTCTCCTTTCGTTGTACTCCAGGTTTCAGAGCCATACAGCACAACTGGTTTGATCAGTGTTTTGTATATTGTGATTTTGGTGTTACGAGATAGCGCCTTTGATTTTAGTAGATGTTGTAGTGCATAGTATATCTTATTTCCAGAGTTGATTCTAGTTTGTATTTCTTCCCTTAAGATGTTGGAGCAGTTGAAGATTGTACCCAGGTATTTGTATGTTTCCGTTCTTTTAATGGTCATATTATCTATTTGTCATGTGGCCAGAGTTTTAGCCATTCCGTCTCTTGAAATTACCATATATTCTGTCTTAGTCATCATAGTCAGTTTAAAATTATCCGTGCTTGACAATTGATATTACAGTGTGAACATGTGTATATTTCAGTTTGAAGGATGTATCTAATCACGTTAGTTTATGCTGTGTGATTTCTGCAGTAAATACCTGGCGAGATGCAGATAAATATGTCAGGCAATAAATCATGCAATCTATGGTTTGTGTCTTTGTTATTCAACTTTGTATTAATTAACAAAAACAAGTTCCGTTGTTATGTGAAATGTTAAGACCATCAATTTTTTTAGACCGGGCGCGTACGAGTGATCACATGGTTAGTCCTTCCCTCTCGTAGCGAAAGTCGAGAGCTGACATCGTAATCGCTTGTCCGACAGTGCTCACTCTAGAGTATGCATTTCACTTTAATCATTAAACTAACGCGCCCCTTGTTATTCTAAATATCCTAGACATGAAGAATTCCTTCATGAGCTTTGTCATTTTTGCTACAATAACAATTTTTTTATTTTTTGTTGCAGTGCATCAAATCTCACAGTCTCGACGGATAAAAAACAATACATTAAAGGTTAGTGAATGATGTGTTGTTAAGGCTGTGTTTACGTGTATATCTAAAACTCCTTTTTGCATGTATCTCTAAAACTCGTTTTTACATGTATCTTAAAAACTCGTTTTTTAATGTAACTCTAAAATTCTCGTCTTTACATGTATCTCTAAAATTCGTTTTTACGTGTATTTCTAAAACTCGTTTTTACATTTATCTCAAAACCTCTCATGTTTACATGCATCTCTAAAATTCTATTTTGTTACACGAACGTCTAAAGCTGTTTTATGTGTATCTCTAAAACTCTCGTTGTTACACAAATCTCCAAAACTCTCGTTTTTACATGTTATTCTAAAACTCTCCTTTTCACATGTATCTCTAATGTTCTATCTTTACATTAACATCTAACACTGTTTTATATGTAACTCTAAAACTCTCGTTTTAAGTGTACTTCTAAAACTCGTTTTTACACGCATCTCTAAAGTTATAGTTTTACACGAACCTTCAAAGATGTTTTATATATATCTCTAAAACTCTCGTTTTCATATGTATGACTAAAAGTCTCTATTTTACGTATATCTCTACAACACCCACCTATTCAACACCTACCTATCCAACAGCTACCCATTCAATAGCTACCCACCCACCTGTTTAACCTCTACCTCCGTGGCCTGGTGACTAAGAAGATTGCCCTGAGCTCCGAAGGTTGCCGGTTCGATCCTGGTCTACGTCGCTGGGTTTGAATTTGCTAATCACATATATGCTGGGCTTTCTCAATCAGCTAATATACTCAAATTCAATTTGTGAATTCGATTCAGAACTCCGTCATTAGGGAGACTCCTGTGGGTCGTCGCTGGAGCTACGAAGGTCGTGCTTTGTGCGAGGCTTTCGGCAGACCGCCCTGTGGAAAGAGACCGAGCCATATGGGAATAAATCCCTGTGCAATAAAGTCAATCGTCTAGCATTTTAAAACTCTCTGTTTCTATCTGGCAGCGGAAGAGGCCGACTACGTAAACGATGGACGCAGGGAATAGCAGAATCCATGGGAATATCGATACATTGAGCCCATAAACGGGCATTCCTCCGCTGTTTATACTTCACCTCGACACCGCAAGGTACAAAAGGAACCTGATGGGATGAGATGAGACGAGATGGGATGAGATGAGTTAACTTGGTGTAGGATAACTCAATCTGTCCGTCGATCGTCGCATCCATGCATCTGCCTATCTGTCAGTGCTTGTCTTTGAGCTTGGCATTCCGTTAGCCTCATAACCAATCAAACTTTATCGGCCTGACTGTCTGCTTCAAACAAAAGTCACATCTCTGTAGAGAAACGGCTGTCTCATTGGAGGTAACTGCTGCATACAGTTGACGCCTTTGGTCTTCACATCTTCTATGTTATTTAGTATTATAAGGTGCAATGACTATCCCATTTATTCTTGTTGATTGAGCTGAGTTGAGTTAAGTCAAGAACCGACATCACAGCATTCGGAACATTCCCATACATGCTCTGCCTCTCATCTGCAACAGCCATCGAAGAGTCCCAATGATAATGATACAATTAGCGGTCTGATTATATGTCCTTCTGACATTTCCTCGGAGTTTTGAGTGTCGGATAGATCCTCAGGTCACTCGCTGCGTTAGTTTTTCAGCAGTAGTAGCCTTTTTCCTAGACATTTTTCTTTGGGGGTCGACAGAGCCTCACAAACTGGGTACATTTTTAAAGACGATAACTTTTACGCTAAGTGACCGAGGTAACTGAAACTTGTGGAAATGATTGTACACAGACTGAAGTTTACGTTCACCAAATTTATAAACTTTTTATTGTTTGGTTGTTTGTTTGTTTGTTTGGTTGATTGTTTGCTTTTTTTTTTGGGGGGGGGGGGGGGTGTCACTCTACCACGGATTTCTTTACCCGTTACATTATGTTAAACATGTTGATTTATCGTTGTAGGATTAAAGTAATGATGGTCAATAATCTTTAATCCGTACAGATTACATCATAACAAGAACTCTTTGGGCCCCGCAGAGTTTCGTTCTAGAGCTGCTCATGGATGAAGACAACACAACAACCATCCAGGTGGAGCTGTCCAGCTATGCTGGGCTCAGGAAGTTTAAGCTGATGCTGGACGTCTTTTTTGTGCCGGTGAGTGGGCCAGGTGATCATAGTTGCCAGAAATGGGGCATGTAGTCGGCTATCTCGACAGTGAAGCTCGGCTGTAGCTGGATATCTCCACAATGAAGATCGGCTGTAGCTGGATATCTCGACAATGAAGATCGGCTGTAGCTGGTTATCTCGACTATGATGATCGGCTATAGAAGGATATCTCGACAATGAAGATCAACTGTAGCTGGCTATCTCAACAGTGAAGCTCGGCTGTAGCTGGATATCTCGACAATGAAGCTCGGTTGTAGCTGGATATCTCGACAATGAAGATCGGCTGTAGCTGGATATCTCAACAATGAAGATCGGCTGTAGCTGGATATCTCGACAATGAAGCTCGGCTGTAGCTGGATATCTCGACAATGAAGATCGGCTGTAGCTGGGTATCTCGACTATGATGATCGGCTATAGAAGGATATCTCGACATTGAAGATCGGCTGTAGCTGGTTATCTCGACTATGATGATCGGCTATAGAAGGATATCTCAACAATGAAGCTCGGCTGTAGCTGGATATCTCGACAATGAAGATCGGCTGTAGCTGGATATCTCAACAATGAAGATCGGCTGTAGCTGGATATCTCGACAATGAAGATCGGCGGTAGCTGGATATCTCGACAATGAAGATCGGCTGTAGCTGGATATCTCGACAATGAAGATCGGCTGTAGCTGGATATCTCGACAATGAAGATCGGCTGTAGCTGGATATCTCGACAATGAAGATCGGCTGTAGCTGGATATCTCAGCAATGAAGATCGGCTGTAGCTGGATATCTCGACAATGAAGATCGGCTGTAGCTGGTTATCTCAGCAGTGAAGCTCGGCTGTAGCTGGGTATCTCGACAATGAAGCTCGGCTGTAGCCGTGATGGTATAGTGGTTAATGTCCTTGCCAGCGAAATGATGGCCCTGGGTCAATTCCCAGCAGAGCCAGGATTACCTTATGCGACTTGTACGGCCCTGGCGACGGCACAGCCCTATTAAAATTTGATACCAGACGATTTGTATCATTTTGTGTGAACTGCCTGAATAGGAAAGGCAACAATGAAGGGCATTGACCACCCCACATTAAATATCGTGGCCGAGAATGACACCTCGCACACGAACTGTAGTCGCTGATATGTGAATACCTGTACCCCTACATATACTGTTCTAATTAACCGTGTATATAATATCTGAATTACTCAATTAATGTTAGTCTGTATAAGAAGACTGATTTACGTAGTCACCTTCATCTTCGTCCCGGGACATGCGGGAGTTGAGGGAAATGAACGAGCTGTTAAACTTGCTGACTCTGCATCCCCTGCAGATGGCCAGCCCGTGGATCGTGCCAATGTTTTTAATGCCCTTAGGTAGATGTGGAGAGCGGTGGACTTTGACTTAGCCAGTGAATCCACATCGTTGTCCTGGATGAGAGACTTGGAGTAAGTAAGAATTGACACGACCAGACACGAGAGGCAAATTGGGAGAATGAATGGCCTCGTCAACCAACACAGAACTGTCACAAATAGCCGCCGGACGCTGATGTATATGCTGAAGTGAGAGAGAGAGAGAAAGAGGGAAGGGGACGGGGGTGGGAGCTGAACACCTATCGACTTGTCATTAGTGCAAAGATAATACTCCAACAGATAACTAATTAGAGTGCGTTCACAAATGTTTGCCCCCGTATAAACATTTATGACTTATTAACCAACTGAGGGGAAAATGATGAGATTTAGCATGTAACCTTATCATTATGTACACTCAACAAACAAATTTGTTGTTCTGGAGTTTGTACTGCAGATCTCAATGTTTGTGTATATGCGGTATATAATTTACGGGTCAGAGATGAAGTGCATACTATGAAATGTATTACGACTTCACACAGAAACAGTGTTCAACAATGAATATTCTCTGTGGTGCACAGGAATTTCCTTATGAGAGCACGTTACATAGTGGAACGGAAGTGTTCAGAGTTGTCGTCAATAATTCTACCTATATTGGGTGCATACAGACAATAGGGGTTACCGTAATGAGATGAATGGTAAGGTATTTAGAGATTGACTCGAGAATACAGTGCTTCCATCACTAAATAGACCGTCTTGCCTAATTATGGATATACCTTGCGGCGTTACCTAATTTGGCAGCATTACTGTAAAACAAGTTTGTTAGTGTGAATCCAATACATATTCGCCAAAACATAAAAGAAATTTCGCCGTTTTCCATGATTTCAGTTGCCTTTGGGCCTATCAAAAACATATTTCTTGCGTGAGAGTAAATATAAGATGGCAGGAAACATATAATAACGATGCAACAGATTCCTTTAAAAAAATCTTGAACGTGAATGAGGGCAAACATTTATGAACGCATTATAACAAACTGTCTCTCTCTCTCTCTCTCTCTCTCTCTCTCTCTCTCTCTCTCTCTCTCTCTCTCTCTCTCTCTCTCTCTCTCTTTCTCTTTCTCTCTCTCTCTCTCTCTCCTCTCTCTCTCTTTCTCTCTCTCTCTCACACACACACACGCACGCGCGCGCACGCGCGCGCACACACACACACACTAACACAAATAGATACATACATAAAATGTAACCATTCCCTGTACGCCGCATGATGTTTTTTTTTTTTTAATTTGCATTTCTTCTAGTAGCACCCTCTCTCTCAGGCGAACCCACTCCGGCTTCTGGGGTACTTGTAATTTACGTCTCCAAAGTTAAGGACGATAGGTCAACATTTTAGTCCAACTGTATGGTGTAGGGGTGGAACCCTTACACCGGCATCAGCACAACGGATGTTTAATAGCACGCGTTCTTATCCATTCGGCCATGTTGACCTACATTCTCCAAGAGTTGTATTATGTTCCTGTTTCTATCCTCATATGTACCGTTAGCCCAACCGGTACTTGTTGGATGTTGTAGTCAACATAACTCCGGCTTCTTTTACTTCTGAGGGAATGTCCAAGTAGAAATGGTAACCTGGGTGACCCGGAAGTCCAGGTCATTGTATAACCAAATCCCGACCTCCAAGTGGGTTCGAACACGTGACCTCCGGAGCGACTGGCCAGTGTCCAAGCTTACTGGCAAATATACTGTCACTGCCACGGCTCCGATACTATGCGGTACGGTTTAAAACGGGGCTAGTATCGACTTCATTGCACCGAGTGTTATCCCATTTGGATCGGTCTATTTCCGCAGGGCCGCCTGCAGAAAGCTTCGCGCAAAGGACGAACGCCGTAGCTCCAGCGATGACCCCCCAGGAGTCTCCGAGAAAATTGCACTCGTGACCCGAATGTCAGAGTCGGGAATCGAACACATAACCTTCGGAGCATGTAGCAAGCTGCTGAACCACTTCGCCACAGAAACTTCTACGTTAATATACTGTACAGTGGTGATATCGTAAGATAATTTTTGTTTTTGTTTTGCATATCCCTTAAGGACGTTGCAGTCAACATCAGCATTTTTCAGCTGCTCTTGATGTACTAGGCAAGATTACGCTCTGTAGTTTGCCGTTGCTTTCTGAGCGGCCGGCTCAGTTCCCGTAAGTTACCAATGCTTCCAATTCTCGCACGCTGCGTTACCATACGTGGAAAAACGAGATTACGGAGAAAGTTGTTTAACTCCTCGGCCAAGGAGATTATACATTGCTACGAGGTTAACTCTTAAATTAAAATTAAAGGTCCTGAGTTTTCCGTATGAGGTTTTGCAATCTGAATTTTAATTCACAAGAAACGAGTTAATTTATTTCCTTGGTTGTCAAAAATATATTGGCAGCATTCGAAACACAGCTGCTGACGATTTGGCAGCAGACCGCCTTGCGTTGGTTTTAACAAAAGTCTCGGTCGTTCAGAGAGCAATGGCAAAATACTGAACTTGCCAAATCTCAAACCGCAAAAAAAAAAAAAAATGCTGAGGTTGACCGCGACGTCCTTTAATGGATATGCTACTAACTAACTCGTCCCTGACTTGGGGTAAATTAAAAGTACCTCAGAAGTTAAAGTAGGTTCGCCTGATGGCGAGGGACACTGACAATAGGGAAAGATAATCCACACGCAAATATCTGTACAACGTGAATTACGCCCGAGATCAAAGCTAGCGAAGGAATAAAAAAATTAGCATCTTTCAGGCAATCGATGTTGGTTACTCTGGCGATTTAACGTTACAGTTAAATAATATAAGTTTCATCATCATCATCATGTGCCATGCCGATAAGCGTGAGCGGTCATGTTTCGTCATCTCATGCGAACACCAGAGTCGCTGGATCAGTTCAGCGTTCTTTTCTCGATCATACCACGTGGCCAAGCTGTCCAGGGTATTTACTTCTCTGCCTTCCCGTTATTCTCATCCTCTCAATCTTGCCACTTGTCACCAAGTTCTCCAATTTATTTGTTCTCATAACGTGTCGAAACAACTGTGACTGCCTGCGTCTAATTTCTCCAATCAGTTTACGGTTTTCAGGGACGTGTCCGCGCTATGATACAAAGAGGCCGCCGCATCAGCCGGCACTATAAGGGGGCTTCATAATTGGGCAGCATTTTTAAAGAAAAGAAAAACATGTAAGGTGCGGCATTTCGAAGTCTTGCATCATACTGATAAAATTTACCGCACGGCACTGACGGTTTTCATTATTTACTTGTAGGACTTGGTCTGAGATTGGTGCTGGGATTTAATTTATTGTGAGTTTCATCATTAATGTTTGGAAATATCTGAGTCTGGTCTCGCAAGCGAATAATGATTTTGTTTGAACATGCATGTTCTTACAGGCTAGGGTTCCACCACCATCGACCATAGAAGACGTGGAACGTTTGTGGTTAGTCCCGCATGAAACACATGAGATGTTCTTCATTGGTGGGTGCACTGTGTTTGTGAAGTGTGAAATTCTGTAAATGCACTGTCTTCTAAGCAACTAGGAATTTATGTTGGGTGCTTGGTTGGTTAGTTGGTTAGTTGGTTGACTGGTTGGTTGGTTGGTTTGTTGATTGGTTGGTTGGTTGGTTCGTTCGTTGGTTCGTTCGTTGGTTCGTTGGTTGGATCGTTGGTTGGTTTGTTCGTTGGTTGATTGGTTGGTCGATTGGTTGGATGGGTAGGTGAATGGTTAGTTGATTGTTGGGTAGGTGGGTGGGTGATTGGTTGGTTGTTTGGTAGCTGGCAGGCTGGCTGGTTGGTTGGTTGACCGGTTGGTTGTTTGGTTGGTTGGTTGGTTGGTTTACTGGCTGGCTGGATGGCGGGTGAACTGGCTGGATGGTTGGTTTGTTGGTTCGTAGGTTGGCTGGTTGTCTTGCTGGCTGGCTGGTGGATTGGTTGGTTAATTGGTTGGCTGTCTGGTAGATTGGTAGGAGGGTTAGCTGGTTAGTTGGTTAGATAATTGGTTGTTGGTTGGTTTATTAGTTGGTTAGTTAATTGGTTGGCTGGTGGATTAGTTGGATGGTTGGTTAATTAGTTGCTTGATTGCTTGGTGGTTAGGTTGTTTGGTTGGTGTATCATATGGAAGCCTGAGATTTAAATAGTATCTCTGACATACTAGCGTAAATATTGTTTAAGTCTTGAAAGGAGCTTGCATCGAGATATGTGTTGTTACATCATCTATATATGTGTCGTTACAGCATCGAGATATGTGTTGTTACAACATCTCTTTCTCTCTCTCTCTCTCTCTCTCTCTCTATATATATATATATATATATATATATATATATATATTGTTACAGCATATAGATATGTGTTGTTACGGCATCTAGATATGTGTTGTTACAGCATCGAGATATGTGTTGTTACAGCATCTAGATATGTGTTGTTACAGCATCGAGATATGTGTTGTTACAACAGACTTTTCTCTAGGCTCAAGTTACCGTCTGTACAGTGGCTATTGCCAAGACGCTGCTGTCAATCACTCTTGAACTTTTAACAGGAATAATGTAACTGTCGGATCGTTCTTCAACAAAACTTCAACAGCGCTGTTGGTTTTTGAAACCCACAGAAGAAATAAGGTCGAGTCGCAGACATGAGTAATCGAACATCAAACGCTGTTTATTTTCTCTCACAGCTCATCGGGTTTGCTTAGTAACAAATAAATACTTCCATATTTACCGTGCCTATGCTGACAGGGCGGGCGGTAACTATATCATGGAATGTATATAATATTAATGTTAACTCTAACAATATCGTTGTAAATTAATTTGGTTCAGACTTACATTACATGTCCGTTGACGACCTTCTCTCTCTAAGTCTATTTCTCGCCGCTTCTGAATTCCATCAAAATTTCTCAGCGGTCGGTTCATTCATTCTCAGCATCATCTCATATGAGTGTGTTATCATATCTTTAACTCATATTTCAGCCACTTTATCCATGTAAAACTATTGGTTCGCCAGTTTGCATATCTTGATAGTTTAAAGCACAGCTTGCCATTCCAAACTCCAAGAAGTCTCTGTTTGTTGTTTGGTGACGTCAGAATGACGTTTCTCTCTGTTGACAACTCACCTCTTAGTTTCTCTGAGCTTTCGGCTTCTAGGACTTTCGTTGACGTCAATTTCGGGTACTAGCCCTATGTCAATTATGTTGCAGAGATCTTCTTCCCCTCTCCAGGCGCAGAAACCTTCGGAGTATGCAACATTGACACCGCAGCTTAACATCTAATGGAAGGCGTGTTAGGACTTTTCAGCACATTAAACCGCACCAGCTGGGATTAGATCTAATTTGGTCACATTCGCCTACAGGTTTTATGTAATTCATTGTCAGCCGATCCCAGCCTAATGCCCAGAAGAAGACAGGGGTATATAAGAGATTCCACCATAGCCTCAGTTGGACGAAAGAAAGCGCCCAGCTACATGTCCTAGTGGTGGAAGTGGGGCGACGCACAAAAGTACGACAATCACATTTATCTGACTCAGTGCAGAAGGATAACATATCGCCACATGTGACATCCCACTGGGACAGAAGGACGATAGATTGCCAAACTAGGGGCATCGTGTTATTTGTTTTGTTTCACGGTATCTTCCGCAATTTTAATGCTCAGTGCGTGGAGATTTGCAATATAATCTTTGTTCCTGTGATTGCGTATCGTTTTTGGTGAAATACTACTTTTATATTTGGCACCGAATCTGTTGTATCTAGTCTTGTGTAGATGTGTCTCTGTGTTGATTTTATACAGAATACATGTTTACAGGACATCGCTGTCAACATCAGCATCTTTCAGCTGATTGTTGATTTCTTGGCAAGATTACGCTCAGTAGTTTGCCATGCTTTCTGAGCGACCGGCTCACATACCCCGTAAGTTACCGACGCGATTAGAACCGCTACCGATTCTCGCCGTCGCCACGTTACTCGTGAGAGTATACGGGATTACGAAGAAAGTCGCTAACCCATAGGCCAGGGAGCTGGCTTATACAGAATATTGAATGGAAATATGTAGCAGCAGATAAAGTGGGAAATGAAGGAGCCAATTACGAACAGATAAATGAAGGTGCAAGACAAGGCGGGCGACCAACCGACCGACTACCGACCGACCTATTGACCGACCGACTGACCGATAGACACACAGACAGACAGATAAGTGAGTTTGTGCGGGCGCGCATGAGTATATGAAGTTTCATATGAATATATGTGTAACATTGCCTTATTCGGACACTATTTCCCATACAAATCCTATAACATTGCATTATTGGAACACTATTTCCCAGACAAATCCTATAACATTGCCTTATTGTGACACTATTCTCCCGACAAATCCTATAACATTGCCTTATTGTGACACTATTCTCCCGACAAATCCTATAACATTGCCTTATTGTGACACTATTCTCCCGACAAATCCTATAACATTGCCTTATTGTGACACTATTCTCCCGACAAATCCTATAACACTGCCTATTGTGACACTATTCTCCCGACAAATCCTATAACATTGCTTTATTGTGACACTATTCTCCCGACAAATCCTATAACATTGCCTTATTGTGACACTATTCTCCCGACAAATCCTATAACATTGCCTTATTGTGACACTAATCTCCCGACAAATCCTATAACATTGCCTTATTGTGACACTATTCTCCAGACAAATCCTGTAACATTGCCTTATTGTGACACTATTTTCAAGATAAATTCTATAACAATACATTATTGGAACACTATTTTCCAGACACATCCTACCTGATTGTAATAGCGCGGGCCCTGGAGATCACACAGCGCAAGCGCAACCCACTGAACATCCCTCCACAGCCCTCCACTCAAGACGACTTATTCACGAATAAGTCAGCGGGTAACGAAAGCTCGGGTGGTGAGGTTGCTGGTGATGGAGATACTGCTAACAGACAAATTCTACAAGGGTCTGTGAGTTGATTGGTTGGTTGGTTAGTTGGTGGGTGGGTTGGTGGGTGGGTGGGTGGTTTGGTTACATGGTGGGTTGGTGTGTGGTTGGTTGGTTAGTTGGTTGGTTGGTGGGTGGGTTGGTTGTTTGGTTTATTGGTTAGTTGGTAGGGTAGTTTGATGGTTGGTTGCTTTGCTGGTTGAATTAATGGTTAATTGGGTGATTGGTTGTTGGCATGGTTAGTTGTTTGGTGAGTTGGTTGGTTGGTTAATTAGTTGGCAGATTGGTAAGTGGATGGGTTGGTTCATTGGATGACTGGTTGGTTGGATGAATGATTGGTTGGGTGGCGTGGTTGGTTGATTTGTTGTGAAAATCTGGAATGCTCGGAAGTGTAAATTGTGTCAGCCATGTCCAAGCTATCTAAGCCACGGAAAGATCTAGCCTCATGCTCGCAGTATTATTCTTGTAGTTTAACCAGGGTAAGATTATCCTCGCATTGTTATTCTCGTAGTTTAACCAGGTTAAAATCATGGTCGCCTTGCTATACTGGTAAATTAACCTATGTTAACATCATGCTGGGCTTGTCATACTCGAACTTTAACCAGGTTAATACTATGCTGGCCTTGTCATACTCGTAGTTTAACCAGGTAAACATCATGCTCGCCTTGTCATACTCGTAGTTTAACCAGGTTAATACTATGCTCGCCTTGTCATACTCGTAGTTTAACCAGGTTAATACTATGCTGGCCTTGTCATACCCGTAGTTTAACCAGGTTAACATCATGCTGGGCTTGTCATACCCGAAGTTTAACCAGGTTAATACTATGCTCACCTTGTCATACTCGTAGTTTTACGAGTGCTAAAATTATTCTGGACCTGTGTAGTCTTTAACCAGTCAACTCTCTGGCTGGACCTGTGTAGTCTTTAACCAGTCAACTCTCTGGCTGGACCTGTGTAGTCTTTAACCAGTCAACTCTCTGGCTGGCGCCTGGTGTGACGGCTGCCATAGATGGCACTCCTGGAGGAATTCATGAGATAAAAATTAAAACGTGCCACGTTCCTGGCACGTTGTCACGACTAACTACAGGCTGCTTCTGTGGGCAATTTTACTGTCAGCAGTTTGTCAATGCCGCCCTCCGTGACGAAGGACTTACGGACGCGATTCGTAAACCCGTATACCCTCGTTCGAAACACATCAGCGCGCGATTTGGCTGCAGACCGCATTGCATTGGTTTTGCATTAGTATGAGTGCCGTGGTTCAGAAAGCAATGACAAGCTACTGAATGTAAATTTGCCAAGAGATCACAGCGGCAGAAATGCTGGTGTCCTCTAACTGAAATGTCCTGTAAAAAGGATAGGCCAAAAAAAAAAAGAAAATTGTCATTGCTTTCTGAATGAGAAAATGACCTTTTAAGTCCAAGTAACCGGTGTGTAGCTTGAACTCACTAGTCCCGCATTCAGCAGCACGTGTGGGATTAAATATTTCAACCATGAAGGGTTCAGGACTGACCCAAGGCTTGTGGTTACCGCTCAACGTGAGGCTCTCTCTCTCTCTCTCTTTCTCTTTCTCTCTCTCTCTGTCTATCTATCTATCTATCTATCTATCTATCTATCTATCTATCTATCTATCTATCTGTCTGTCTGTCTGTCTGTCTGTCTGTCTGTCTGTCTGTCTGTCTGTCTGTCTGTCTGTCTGTCTATCTCGCTCTCTCTGTCTCTGTCTTTCTTCCTCTGTCTCTCTTCCTTTCTTCCTATATGCTTCTTCCTCTCTCTCTCTCTCTCTCTCTCCTCTCTCTCTCTCTCTCTCTCTTCCTCTCTCTTCCCCTCTCTCTTCCTCCATCTCTCTCGCTTCATCTTTCTCTTCCTCTCTCTCTTCCTCTCTCTCTCTCTCTTCCTCTCTCTCTCTCTCGTCCTATCTCTCTCTCTCTCTCTCTTCCCCTCTCTCTCTCTTCCTCCATCTCTCTCGCTTCATCTTTCTCTTCCACTCTCTCTTTCTCGTTCTCTCTCTCTTCCTCTCTCTCTCTCTCTCTCTCTCTCTCTCTCTCTCTCTCTCTCACTTCCACTTTCTCTTCCTCTTCCTCTCTCTTCCTCTCTGTAGCTGTCTGTATTTTTCAGCTAGCTTATGTTTAACCTATCATATTTGCGCTGATATCGGAGTAGTGAGTTCACTCCACATACCGGACAGATGGACATAAACGTTGACTTGTCGTTCAGAAATCACAGGCAAACTACTTGGGTGTTGGTCTGTAACGTCTTCGACACCATTCTTAACTTTCTACAAGGATACTATTGATGCCCCATTCTGCCTACACGATGCTTATAAATCTCTAATCTTCTCATCTCTATTTTCTTCTTCTTCTGCTGTGAGTGCCAAATAATACTATGTGTGTCCATACGATGCTTAGCATTCTGTGAATAAAATTGCTTCTCTCCTATGTTGTCTTCTTTTAGTCCATGCATGTGTGTTTCGTTGGTGATCGTGTCCGTCCACAACATTCTGTCTCTTCGCAGCAAATAATTTCTGATACGACTTTCCTCCATGCCATAATGTCAAAACTTCACAGCGTTTTCTCTCGTGGTCTCCCCTTGCTTCCCTAGACCCTCCACCCTTCTCGTTGTAACGACGTGCTCCAGCTTTCCTCTTCTCGTGGCATGTACACAGAATACGGACTGTTTCCTTCTGATGTGAGAAACCAGTTTCCTTTCTGAGTTAACTTCTTTCAAGGTATCTTCATTGCTCTTTCCATCTGTCATTGGTGTTCTCATCATTCTTCAATAAAACCACAACGTTGTAGCTTCCACATAATTCCTCACTTGTCTGTTAATTTTCCATGATTGGCTTCCATACATCAGGATTGGTTCAATATAGCTCTTAAGAAGTCTTGTACTCACCTGAAATGACACAGATCACTTGCAGAGAATATTCTACATCCTGTGAAATGCCGCCTTAGCTTGGGCTATTCTGTATGTAACTTCTTGAATGCATCTTCCATCTACAGTTATTGTAGTACCGACAAACTTAAATACATTAACTTGTTTCAGACTGGTTCCATTCACTGTAATGTTTCATTTGGGTATAAACGTTGTCTTTGTAATAACCATTACTCCTGTTCTTCTGTTATTCAGAATTTGTTTTGACCTTTTGTTGCAATTATTTCTATCATTTCTTGCAACTGTGTTTCATTTTCAGCGACACAGAATGTTTAACAATCTATTTTTAAAAAAAAGCTAGTGATCTCCCGGGCGATTACAAGATTCTTAACTTTCTATGAAAACATCATTGAACTCCCCAATGTGTCCGTGGGATTTTAAATATTCTACGAAGACTCCACATCTATGTGGCATCTATCATTGGCACCATGCCGTCTTCACAGACGATAGTTTGTGCTTTAAAAAGGCATAATAACTTTTAACTATGGTGGTAGCAAGTGTGACTGATAAGGCCAATTTGCGCTATAAATGTCCGTTCACAGTGGGTGCATCTGAACACGACGTCTATGCTCACTTTAATACTCATGATTCAAACCATATAATACTATAGCCGTGTGTAACATCATACAACTCCCTTTTCACCCTGAACGACTACAATTACTCGACGGCTTCGGACGGAGGAGCGCAATTGGGAGGGTACAAGCCTTATCCTTGTATGAATAAATGCAACCTAAAGACTAAATGTCAGAGCAGACTAGGTCCAAGCCTTGTTCGGCAACTGGTCTAGGATCGAAGCTCCGACAGGCGGACAGATAGAGCATTGCTTTGCTGATCCAACAACTTCTGTAGCTTGCCTTGTTCCAGATGAATTGGTGTTACCTTTCCTCTGGGGTAGATTAGGCAGGCTGGCAGAGGTATCATTCTGCATGGGCAACACATAGTGTCTACAGTTCTGCCAAGGTTTATGTTAAGAAGAGGTTATTATGCTTTTTTAAGCACAATGTAACAAATTGTAGTATGTCGAGACGGCAAGGTGCCAGACATCGCTGTATACTCAACAGATCTATGTCCAGACTGTGGATGCTTCGAATGAATCCACTAAGGTCTTGGGACTAGTGGAAACGATCATTGATGCTCTGCTCAGCCAGGACGAATACCCAATGATATACAGCAATGTAGACTTGTACATGGCTGCCCTGACTCACATGTTGAATATCTATGACTATAGTTTCACCATCCTGGTAAGTATTCATGTTGAACTTGATTTCATTCCATTCTGCTTGCTGCTGATGTCTGTTGTCCTCCCCCTCTTCTTTCTTTGTTTGTCATCAGTTAACGCTTGATTCCGGACATATTTTTGATTAAGCCTCTGAACGATCCTCACTCATACCTTTGCTTCCAAGTCGCCAGCGGTTGTGTTTTGAAATCAGTATAAGTATCTGGATGGCTTTGCCGCGTCTCATAGTCGGAACAGGAACATAGACCTGGTCTACGACTCTGGTGATCTGGCGAAAAAGACCTCCACGCTTATCAGCATGGCACTTTATGATGAGGGTAGGGTGTGGTTAGTGCACGTATGTGATGAGGGGTGTAGCCAGTTGACTTATGGTGTGTGGGGTGTAGAGAATGGGCGTGTGGGATGTGGGTGTAGCCAAAGAACGTATGTGGTATGGGTGTGGCCAATGAACGTTTACGATATACAAGTATGGTGTATGATGCAACGAAGGGTTATCTGACGCGGGACATCTTTCTTGTGATGGAGAAGTTTTCCGGAAGGTTGTTATGGGAGCGAGCTTCTCCAACGGACATGCTACTGAATGAATGAATAAATGATGCAACGAGACATTGGAGGGAATAAATCATGCGATCTATTGTGTGTGCCTTTGTTATTCAAACCAGGTAGTATTCATTGATTCACTTCATATTATACATAAAAAGTCGCTTAAAAGTCGTCAAGGTCGACTTTATTGCATCGGGTTGTTATCCCATATGGCTCACTCTCTTTCCGCAGCGCGGAAAGAGTCGCACAAAGCACGAACTCAGTAGCTCCAGCGACGACCCACAGAAGTCTCCGAAATAAATGCACTCGTGAACCGAAGGACACGGTCCGGATTCATATTATTCATAACTCTGCAGTAAGCATCTGGCGAGATGCAGCGAAATATGCCAGGCAATAAATCATGCAACATAGCGTCTGTGGCTTCCGTATTTTAATTCACTAAGGGAATATACTGGCTGGGGCATATAGAAAGAATGGAAGATAATAGGGAAACAAACCTCACTAACACTCAGGAAATAAATGACCGTAGACACCGAGGTAGACCAAGAAGACGGTGGAGAGATAATATACATACAGACCTACAAACACTTGGAATCAGCGACTGGCAAGAGAAGGTCAACCAGAGAGACGAATGGAGACGGCTTGTATCTGCAGCAAAGAACCTCAATGGCTCGGAATGCTGATGAAGAAGAAGAAGAAGGGAATACACTGTTTTGTATATGTAGGTGCCAATGCCTTGCTTCGTATGTGTGCCTGAGTGTAGTCTTGTCACATGACCTAACATACGTTTTCCTCTGTGTCTTTAGGATAAAGCTCTTCGTTACATTAACCTCGTACATGAATTCCACGTGAAAAATTTAACAGACCCTGGAAGCGATGATGACATGATCAGGTATCACATGTGCCATTGTTTCATTGTCACATCGTGTGTTGCTTGTACAAGGTAGAGGATAGAAATCGGGAGCGGTGTCTTGACATTGAGTTTTTTTTTTTTTTCATATTCTATTTACAGGACATCGCTGTCAACACCAGCATTTTACTGACGTTATTGGTGTCTTGGCAAGTTTACGTTCAGTAGTTTTGATATTGATTACACGCAGCACTATCTCAATTATACTTACGCAAAATCAAAATACAGTCAGGTGGGATGCTTGAGGAGAGATGCCAAGTTAATATCCGAGACCGAATAAGAATGATGTTATAAAACAGACAGTGGAGTCAACACCTTGTGCCACATATATTGAAATAAAGATGGTCAAATGGTTTGGCCATCTTGCTAGAATGCAACATTATTATCTACCAGCACTGGTAATATATTAAAGATGATCTGCTACCAGATTAAGAGGATGTCCGAGATTGTACAATCACACGAAATGACACTGCCCAGCGCCACCCATCTGACGCCGGGGCGCCAGTTATTTCTCCACACGACGATTGATGGCAAAAATTTAACAATAGTGGTGATGATGATGATGATGATGATGATGATGATGACGACGACGATGATGATGATGATGATGATGATGATGATGATGATGATGATGATGATGATGATGATGATGACGATGATGATGATGATGAAGAAGAAGATGATGATGATGATGATGATGATGATGATGATGATGATGATGATGATGATGATGATGATGATGAGCAGCATGACCATGTACATCATGGGTGTGGCGAAGGCGACAAGCTGACTGGGGATGCAGACAAGGACCTTGGTCTGCAGTTTCCGCTATTTGAGCAGCATGCCCAGGATGGTCCAAAGTGGTTGAGTGCGTAGATTGCGGATGGAGTTTTTACAGGATTCAAGACTGCAGTACGTCAATTTCATATTCGTACATGGCCATGATGAGTTAAGACAATGACAGGTCAGCTAGTGTGGTTGGGATAGTTAACCTGGCAAGTGGAATAGCAAAAAAAAAAAAAAAAAAAAAGGAACTGAGCTGGTAACCTGAAAGTTATTCAGGATAATGGATGGACCGATGAATCAAGAAGCGAAATGGATTCCACGTCCTAGGCAGGACTATCAGAATTGAGAATCTTCTTCTTCTGCGTTCATCCGGAGAAGTTTTTTTTGTTTTTTTTTTCTTTTCGGACGAGATTTCGTTGTGCCTGTTTACAGCGGAGCTGCGATACTTGCTCCTTTAAGCCGACACATCCGACTTCTTCTGTCATTTGCTGCACAGAACTGAGAGTAAAACGGGGTGTTGTTGGAAATGAACGTGACATGAACATATGCTGGTTTACTAACTAACACAGGTTGGAAATTGTCAGCCGTCGAGTGCTGCTGGTATAACTGAGAATGTGATCTGAGCTGGCAAGAACTTGATCCGATGCACACCACGATCCGATGCACACCACGATCCGATGCACACCACGATCCGATGACTACTTAACGAATCCAGGAGACAAAATGAACAATTAACGTGGCACCGTCTTCAGCTAGCCAACTATAGACGACCATGATTTTCACCTGGTTGGCTGACTAAAAGTTCACCGTTACGGCAAATGTTTCGCGGGTGATGGAGAGGTTGAACGTGAGGTACGAATGTTACTGAGAGAATAAGGCGCGTATTTTAACTCTGCACGGTTTAGAAGGACTGATATAACGATAATTAATTTATTTTGGTTTTTTTTTTTATAATGTCGATATAGATAATGATCAGAAAAAGAGATTGTAATTGCAGTATTCAATGTTGTTCACATTGATTTTAAGTTAATGTATTATATATTATTTATTTATTTATATTTAGAGAGACGAAAGAATGACATCAAATAAAATTATAGTGTATAGTAAAAACAATCTATGATATGCAGATATAGATAATGTGTATACATAAATGGGATTGTAAGTGAAATATTCAAAAGTATTCAAATTGGTTTCAAGTTTATTTTTTTATTTATTTATATTGAGAGAGAGCGAGAGAGAGGGAGAGAGAGAGAGAGAGAGAGAGAGAGAGAGAGAGAGAGAGAGAGAGAGAGAGAGAGAGAGAGTTGACGGGTAGAGAGACGGAGAGAGAGAGTGAGGGAGGGAGAAAGAGAGAGAGAAAGAGAGAGAAAGGGGGGAAGAGAGACGGAGAGAGAGAGAGGGAGAGAGAGAGAGAGAAAGTTGACGGGTAGAGGGACGGAGAGAGAGAGTGAGGGAGGGAGAAAGAGAGAGAGAGAAAGAGAGAGAAAGGGGGGAAGAGAGAGGGAGAGAGAGAAATTACCAGAAATAAGAGTTAGAGGTTATAATACAAATGAAAATCTGAAATGTGTGCGTGCGTGCGTGCGTGTGTGTATGTGTGTGTGTGTGTGTGTCTGTGTGTGTGTGTGTATGTGTATGTCTGTGTGTGTATGTGTGTGTGTCTGTGTGTGTGTATGTGTATGTGTGTGTATGTGTGTGTGTGTCTGTCTGTGTGTGTGTGTGTGTGTGTGTGTGTGTGTGTGTGAATATATTCTAAAAAAGTACAGAAAAAATGAATAATTATTTTTTTAATGTAGTCACCACTGCTTTGAATGCAAATCCTCCAGCGCTGTTAAAGTGCTTGGATTCCTGTAGTGTGGTGGTTATCTTTAAACTGTCCTTATGACGTCACCGTGTGTTCGCCAATAGCATGGTTATTGTTATTGTAATTTCAGTGATCACGCAATTTTTGAGGTCTTCATTTGGAGCCCTCTCGTATCAACAATCTACGAGATACAAATGACGGAGTGTTGAATGCACAAGATCTACATATTTTGGGCATTATGCTGCATGGAGTGCAGAAGAAATAGAAACAAAAGATGTTTTCTGAATGTCAACAAAACAGAACGAATGGTTATACATATATGGAAAAAGCACCACCGAAATCCGATTTTATAATATAAGACAGCTTAAAAAAGTCAATAAATGCAATTTTTTTGGACAATATTAATATCAGATGGAAGATGGGAAAATAGATTAAAAGCGGAATAAACCAGACAAATGGTGTATTTCAGAAAATGAAAACTATATTATGAAATACGTCACTATCATTTAATATAGAAGGAGGTCAGCATGGCAGAATGGATACAAGCAATAGTTCTTAAACATCCGGTGTGCTGAAGACGAGGTTATGTGTTCAACCCCTACACTGGTCAGCTCGTCTAAAATGTTGACTTCTCGTTCCTTGATTTGTGGACGTAAATTGCAAGTACCTCTGAAGTCGGAGTGGGTTCGTCTGATGGCTGGGGACACTGGTAATAGGGAGAGCTAATCCACACGCAAAATATCAGCCCAGTGTACTTACTGTAGTGGCACCTGTATGGACTACCCTATAGTTCAAAGCGAGAAAACAAAGTAATACATTAATATAGAGAGTACAGACATGGTATATAGAGCCTGTTCTGTTGTATGGCCGCGAATCATGGAGCGCTAACGAACAGGCTAGGAAGAGCTTGAAGACAACAGAAATGTGGTTTCTGAGACTGCGGCCAGACTAACGAACGAACGAATGAAACTTATTTTCAAAGGGTCAGAAATTAGTGACACAGGCCCGTCTTAAATTCGGCCTTTCCATTCACTCATCTTTAGTCCATCATTTATCTATTGTGCGTGTTACATTCACATAGAACCCCCCCCCCCCCCCCCCCCACCCCCACCCCCCCCCCCCCCCCCCCAAAAAAAATAATTGTCAAATGAAAGTTAACATAAAAATGCGTATTACCATGTTATAAGACAGGCAGGCGGACGGACGGACGGACGGACACACACACACACACACACACACACACACACACACACACACACACACACACACACACACACACCACACACACACACACACACACACACACACACACACACACCACACACACACACACACACACACACACACACACACACACACACACACACACACACACACACACACCACACACACACACACACACACACACACACACACACACACACACACACACACACACACACACACACACACCACACACACACACACACACACACACACCACACACACACACACACACACACACACACACACACACACACACACACACACACACACACACACACACACACACACACACACACACACACACACACACACACACACACACACACACACACACACACACACACACACACACACACACACACACACACACACACACACACACACACACACACACACCACACACACACACACACACACACACACACACACACACACACACACACACACTCACACACACACACACACACACACACACACACACACACACACACACATAGATCCTGATTCATACATAAAGCCAAGCACAAACATTCACACATTCCTTCCCATACACACGTAACTGACACATACACACGTTCACACACGCAAATGCACAGTCGCACATCCACACAATCAAACACCTACACACACTTAGTAACTTATAACGAGCTCCTGGAAAAGGCTAATGAAAATAAACCAGGATATACACATATAAGAATAAGACGAACGGTGTTTCTGTGGCTTAGTAATAAGACGAACGGTGTTCTTTGGTTTAGCCTTGAGAATAGAGACAATGGAAAATTCTAATGATAGTATAGCACGATATACAAATATCATTAAGTAATGAGACGAACGGTGTTCTTTGGTTTAGCCTTGAGAATAGAGACAATGGAAAATGTTAATGATAGTATAGCACGATATACAAATATAAGAATTAGATGAACTATGTTATTTCATTAAGTAATGATGCGAACAGTGTTCTGTGGTTTAGTAATTAGACGAAGGTGTTATTTGGTTTAGTAATTAGACGAAGGTGTTATTTGGTTTAGTAATGGAGACGAACGGTATTCTCTCGTTTAATAATGAAACAAACGGTGTTATTTGATTTAGTAATGAGACCAGCGGTGTTCTTTTCTGTTGTAATGAGACGAACGGTGTTACTTGGTTTATTAATGAGAAGTGAGACAATGGAACACATCGTGTCGACTGGAAAGATCAGTCGTACAAGAGTCAAGGGCAGACACACATAAATTATACTGGACGCATTGAGACGGTGACATAGGGCATCACCTGCAGAACTGAAGCAGGATCACCATGGACCGATGTCTGCGAAGACACTCGCACGCCTGCGTCATTTGTCATGGCACATGCTGATGTTGATGTTGCTTTGTTTATTTATTTTCCAAATAAAAATGTGTAGCTTATCACCTTTTTCTCCTACTATTCTGTAATTGGCAAAAAGAACATCATAACCTGTGCAGTTCGCGGCGACTGCACTAGCCAGGAGGCCCTAATTCCTCAGGATCAAAGACCCCCCCCCCCCCCCCCCCCCCCCCCCCCCCCACCACCACCACCACATACCGCAAGGTACTATATTGGCAGAAATGACAGTTGACAATGACAGTTTATTCTGTAATTTGAATATTCAGAAAACAATTGGGGGTATTGTATCTTTCAGACGTAAACTGGAGAGCCTGCATTCTTTGACCAAATATTTCCTGAGATACAGAAACAGTTATCCACTATTCTTTCAGGTATTGTCATGCAATATTTAATATAACGAAAAGCTTCATCATCTTCTTCAACTGTTGCCGTCAATCGTCGTGGGGAGGGATAATTGGCACTTCTATATAGTAATTGTAATTGTAATTGTACAATGTCTTTGATGTTGTTAATCCATTTTATTCTCGGGCGTCCCTCTTGCTCTCGCAGAAGATAGATCTTCCTTGATGTAGGGACAGTGCTGGTAGTTGATAGTGTTCTAACGCGATGACCAAAACCATTTGATCTTGTATCTTTTAATATATGTGGAGAAGATTGGCAAACGCATTGAATAGTCATCAAACCACGACTAGCAAGAGGAATACTAGAAATAGAATTTATATCAGAACGAATCATAACAGAACAAACAATTACAACATATGTACAAATATACGCACCATGTAATACAAACAAAAATGAGCAAGAATGCGAGGAATTCTACGATGACATCCATGACTTGCTAAATAAAATAGATAAGCAAGACAACATCATAGTTATGGGAGACTTCAATGCAAGACTAGGACATAACAGAGTGGGCATAGAAAAACATCTGGGAGCATTTGGAGATCAGCATAATGAAAGAAATGATAACGGAAGTAGACTGATAGAGCTGTGCAGCCAACACGATCTCTAAATAACAAACACATTATATAAACATAAAGACTCACAAGTATACACCTGGTATAAATGGAACGATCTAGATACTAAAAGCCAAATTGATTTTATATTAACAAGAAATAACAGAAAGAGAAATATATTAGATGCAAGGGCAGTGCCCAATTTAAGCATAAACGCAGATCATAAAGCAGTCGTTGCCACAATAAGAACCACCAGACGAAGAAAGCAAAGAGTAGGAAAATATATGCCATGCGAATCAGTAAACTTAAAAAATCTTAAAGACGAGGCAGTAAGGGAAAATTATGCGAAAGAACTAACTGAAATCTTTGTAAAATTACCCATAGAAAGAAAGCCAATGGAAGAAGAATGGAAGATGTTCAAATCAAGCATTTTAAATACTGCAAAAATGACATGTGGAACCACGAAAAAAAAACGCGGATAAAGAAAATAACAAGTTGGTGGAACGCAGAGGTAAAGAAAGCGGTAAAAGACAAAAAGGAAAAATATAAAAAGTGGTTGAAGAGCAAACAGGAATGTGATTACATAGAATATAGAATAGCGAGAAGACATGTGAATAGAATAGTAAAGAGGGGAAAACAAAAAGACTCGGAAGAGTATGGAGAAACCCTAAATTAAAACTACAAGGAGGCAACTAGAAACTTCTACAAAAAGATAAGTTCAATGCGAACCAGAGGAGAACCCTTTGACCCAACTGAAATAATTAACAGCGAAAATGGAGAACCAATAAGTGAACAAAATCAAATCCTATTAAGATGGAAACAGTATTTCGAACAACTTCTCAACATCCCATCAGATGTCACAAGAATTCAAGAAACCTACACAGATGCCACCGAAGAACTAGAACCAGACATACTAAAAGAAGAAATTATAGAAGCCACCAAATTAGTCCCAAAGAACAAATCACCAGGGCAAGATGAAATACCAAATGAACTAATTAAAGCAGCAAGAGAAGTAGGAACAGCATAGCTACATAGACTATTCAACCATGTTTGGGTAGAACAACAGACACCACGAGACTGGGGAAATGCCATAATTATCCCAATTTGGAAAAACAAAGGCAGGAAAAGAGATTGCACACAATACAGAGGCATTTCACTGTTGAGTCATACTGGGAAAATATTTTGTAAATTAAATTCTTGAGAAAAGATTACTAACTATTATAGAACCCCAGCTAAGTGAAACACAACTTGGATTTAGGAAAAACAAAGGATTGCACAGATGTCCTTTTTGCTCTTAGACAACTTATAGGAAAATCAATAGAATTCAATGAAACACTCTACTTAGCCTTTGTCGACCAAGAAAAGGCATTTGATAGAGTAGATAGAAACAAGCTGTGGGAAATCCTTAAACAATATGGAGTGAGTAAACATCTAAAAAACCTATGTAGAAGCTTATACAACAACAGTGAATGCAGAGTGAGGGCAACTGGAGGACAATCTGGAGTACGACAAGGTTGTGTCCTGTTCCCTCTCTTGTTTATAACATATATAAATAACATATGTAAAGAAACCAGCCAAACAGCGACCTCAAGAATACCGCATGACGAGAACACAGAAGAAGACCCATCTGCAAATCTAACCATTAGAGAACTCCTGTTTGCGGATGACCAAGCACTAATAGCAAAATCAGAAGCTGAATTACAAGACCACATGAATAGTCTAAACGAAATGTGTAGGGAACATAACATGAAAATTAGCACAAGCAAAACAGAGGTAATGACTATAACTAAAGAAGAAAAAACAACAACAATTCACCTAAACGAACATCCCTTGAAACAAATAAAGAGTTTCAAGTACCTAGGAAGTATAATATCATCAAATGGCAGATCAGAAGACGAGATCGAAAATAGATGCAATAAGGCAAACCAACTCATTGGACAAATGGCACCAATACTAAAGAACAAACATGTATCAATAACTACTAAGAAAGCACTTTACAACACAATCTTCCTACCAACTCTATGCTACCAATGCCAAACCTGGACAATGACAGAAAAAGAGAAAAGAAAAATCACAACAACAGAAATGAGATTCCTGAGAAGAATACTCAACGTATCAAGAAGAGATAAGATCAGAAATGAAGAAATCAGGACTAAAGTGGGGGTTATAGCAGCACTAGATTTTATTAGAAAGCAGCAAGTCAAATTGTTTGGCCATGCAAGTAGGTTACCATACAACAGCATACCACAATAAGCAATGATGTATAGACCAGATGGAAACAGAGAA